>JAYESA010000005.1:200519044-201014044 GCA_036927795.1 Iris macrosiphon
GCCGATAGTAGGACAACTACCAGTCGGTCAACATCTCTTTGCGGTTCAGCCGCAACATTCTGAAGCAGAGTCCAGGATGGCTCAAGATGTGGAATAGCAGGTCCAGCCAGAACCACCAGTTATACCCACAGTGGCAATTTTGCCAGTACCCACCAATAAAAAAATTGATACACCGGCCCTGATGGGGATTATCAGGAAATTACTAGCATCTCAAGAGAGACGGGGTGATGCTCTCACCCAGTCAGTACAGAAGGCCTTAGAGAGAGGCGGACATCGTGCCCCCAATTCAGCAAGCAACTTCAAGCGCCACCAACCTTCATATTTTTATGGTACCAAAGATGTGATTGCATTATATGAGCGGCTTTAGGACAATGAAGCTATCCTAGAGGCAGCAGGATTGCATGACAGAGAGCAAATATCAGTAGTTTGACTACAGTTGCTAGATGTGGCCCGAGACTGGTGGGCAGCACAGATGATTTCTCGGACATTACCCGTCCTTAGGCCTGTCTTCAGCGAGTGGTTCCAGACGAGGTACTTTGATGCGGTATCGTATTATGAGCTTCAACAAAGGTTTAACAACTTGAAGCAGATGGGGAGGACTGTCGACGGCTATATGGTAGAGCTCTGCAGAGTAAGTCGGTTTGCTCCCATATTGGGGGCGACCGAATTGGATTAAGCTAAAAGGTTATAGCAGAGACTTCACATAGAGATTATATTGACAGTAAAACAGTATGAGTTCTAGACTTTCGATGTCGTATTACGGGCAGCAGTGAGGCATGAGTATACCTCACAAAGAATCATGGATATAACTGGAGGAAGAAAGAGGACCCACACCTCACGAGGTTCTTACTCCCAGTCTTCAACACCAGCCCCGGCAGTTAGGGCCTTAACTATTGGATCTCTGAGGAGGCCAGCATTAACAGCCTCGGTCTAGCAAATGATACCAACCCAACCCCAGCAGCAGAGGACATCTTTTTCAGTAGTGTGTTCTCATTGTGGAAAACCTGGGCACATATTTTCTTAGTGCCGCAGAGCACAAGGATTATGTTTAGCCTGTGGAGCTCCAGGACATAGAGTGGGATCTTTCCCACACAGAGCCAATTCATTATTGTCTTCTCCGGCAAGACCATAGTATAGGACTCCAGTGTCGGCTCAGCAGAACCAGGGTCAGAGGCCTTTGCCGACCCAATCTCAAGCAAACCAGCAAAAAAGGCCACAGTAGTATGCGTGGGCCTAAGCTCAAGCACAGGACAAATAAGGAGGTCCAAAGTAGAGAGGACCAGCACCGAGAGGACGAGGTCAGGAAATGGCACTCACTGTGGAAGAGCAGTTAGCTTCAGGTGAAGTGGTGGCATGTACCATTCTCGTCAACTCTAATTCAGCTTCAGTATTATTTGATTCAGGGACATCACATTCTTTTATGTTTGCACGATTTGTGATATAAGTTAGTTTGGAACCCGAATCCTTATCAGTAAGACTTAATATACTTACTGGTAACGGTATCGTGGTAGTCGATAGGGTTTATGTATCGTGTCGAGTCGTAGTATGCGGGTGAAATTTTTTTGCCAGGTTGATAGAATTTCCTATAGGAGATTATGACGTCGTATTAGGTATGGATTGGTAAAGTGCTCGATACGCGATGATAGATTGCCATGCTGGCAAGATTATCTTTCGTATTTCTCGAGAAGAAGAATTCTCATTTTCTAGAGGCGAGACAAAGTCTTCACCAGCAATCTTGAGAATGGCAGTAGCGGAAGAAGTACGATTCCCCAGAGTTGTTGATGAATTCCCGGATGTATTTCTAGAAGAACTTCTAGGTATGCCACGAGAAAGAGAAATTAAGTTTACCATTGATCTACTTCTCGGAACAGCCCCAGTATCAGAGAGAGTGTACATGATGGCGCCTTTAGAGTTAGAAGTCTTGTACCGAATGATTGAAGAATTGAGAACCAATGGATTCATTCATGCTAGTGGATCACCTTGGGGAGCTCCGATGCTACTTGTGAAGAAAAAAGATGGCACATCACGATTATGTGTTGATTATCTTACCCTCAATGCGGTAACCATCAAGAATAAGTATGCATTGCCTCGGATAGATGACTTGTTCGACCAGCTCAGTGGAGCGACCGTATTTTCGAAGATTAATTTACGGTTTGGATATCATCAGATCAGAGTCAGAGAGCAAGATATACCCAAGATAGCGTTCAGTTCAAGATATAGCCATTGGGAGTTTCTAGTGATGCCCTTTGGAGCAACCAATATGCCAGCAAAATTTATAGATCTTATGAATCGTATTTTTATGCCTTACCTGGATAAGTTCGTGATAGTGTTTATCGACGATATCTTGGTGTACAGTCGGACTGAAGCAGAGCACGAGCAGCATCTTCGAGCAATTCTTTAAATTCTCAAAGAGCATGAGTTATATGCAAAGTTCAACAAATGCGAGTTTTGTCTTGATTGTATTTTTTATTTAGGCCACATCATTGTCAGAGGTGGTATAGAGTGTAACGACCCATTCCGCCCAAGCGGACTACCGATTCAAAACGACAAAAGTGCAATATTTTGACCCGCTTTGTTCAGCGAGAAGACTCGTTTCAGGCAAAAAAATTTTTTGACTTGGCCTTTCAGGAGTTCCGGCTTAGACTTTCAGAGGCTCGCTCGAATATCGCTCAACCGAGGCAAATAATCGCTAAGGTGGGTGGCTACGATGAACTTGTCTTTGCTTAGCCAGCATATTTAAAATATGGAACGATACATGCTAGTCGCTAGGTGAATCACCCCCTGCATGCTCATAAGAATACAACGTACCTAGCCAAGGGAATAATCCCAACTTGTATTACTTTTGTTAGAACATAAAAATGAAACTTTGCTTATATACAGACCCTCGCATGCTACCTTTGCCTTGTGCAACTAGACCCCGCTATGCCTCGAGTAGAATGATATTTGTATACTCTGTAGTACACTTCTCTACTTGCTACACTGCATGACCCTAGATTATGTCGCTTAGTAAGTCCCTTTACGGTTTTACTCCTCGGATTACCTTCAGGCCCGAGCCAACGTGAATGCTTAAGTTTTATTATAAATACATGCTTTCCTGCTTATATATAAATTTGTACTCGTTGTAATTATTGTCACACAGAATCATGTCACAATCAAGTAAACACTATTCGTATCGTGCTTGCATCTAAGTTAGCCAGGAGACTATCAAATAGTTCTTCTGTGCAATATAAACCTGCAAGTATCCGGGACCGTTAGGTCGCTAAGGCAGTCCCCGCACCAGGGGAATGCATCAAGGCAAGTTTATATATTAACGAAAATTATGTCAAGTTTATATCTGAATGATAATCATACCAAGTTTACCTCTAAACGAGAATTCTGTCAAGTAAAGAAAGAATCACAGCTCTTGGAGCAAATTCTTGGTTCAGAACAAAGAATTATGGATTATCATATCAAGTTATAGATTTGGAAGACCAAGACTTGCATATCGCGGATAACTTGTGCACAAGATTTTTTGCTTAGGTTCTTGCGGACGGTCACCGGGGCACCGGGGCTGATCCGGTCCGGTCGGAACCTCCAGAATAGTCGCCTGTTAGTGGGCGACATGGAGTGAACGCCCCTCCCTTTGCATCGCGTCACACTCTGTACCGCGTCGTACTCCATACCGTCCTGGGCGAAGATGGCATTGACAATTACCTCAACGCATCTAATATCGCCCCGACTATGACCCATCCTTTATGGCTATGCCAGCGATAATTGTTCATATAGATAAGTCATCCTTGCTTAGCAGCAATCCGCGTGCGAGTCATTTCATCACATCGAGAATAATCTGAAATACCTGAACGATCATGGAATAACCCACTTGTACATATGGAGCACTTGAACATCTTATGCAACACACCTGAGTAATCCTTATAACTGGTGCATCTGAAGCGTAATATCGCTCACAATACTGTATTTGCATATGCTATTGCCCCTGAATTCTAAATATATATGCCCGTGCTTGAAGTAACTTGGTTTGCCTTGGACATGGAAGGACAAATGGTAAGTTGGTAAGTCTCACTGTATTTACTCTTATATCGCACGGCGCACTGCCACACGAGTTAGGCTTTTCATATATGCCATAAAACTGATCCTAAGGCAAGACTAGAAAGATAACATAATAGATGGTGCACGGAACCTATTAAACGTGTTTGGATTTGTCGAGCGGGCGAGTATCCTCCCCACCAGTGCATTCAAGTACTGATAACCCACCAGATTATTTGCAGGGTGTGAAAGAATCTCGTTCGGTGTGGATGCCTCCTTCGTGCGTGCTAGGGCGTGGAGATCACTCTGGAGCCTTGGAGTGTTGCGTCCGAAACTGAACCACATATATAAGACATAATGTTAGAACATCGCCTATATATCATTCCATAAATATAGCCACTTGGCACGCTTTTACTGTTTCAGAGAGAGAGGGCTTGAGCAACTAGTAATCTCGGCCCAGCACGGCTTCTAACACTTATTCAATATCAATAAAGAGTTTGCTTTACTTTTATACTTGTGTTATTTAATGCTTCCGCTATTGACGCTCAGCGAACTTATTACCAATCGCCTATGCATTTATTGTTCTACTACACTCGAATAATCTGTGACTATGTGGCTTAGACCTCTTATCGCCAGCCAGAACCACGGCCTTATAAGGGTGTGACTCATGCTAGTACGACATCACGCCAAGATGGGTCAAGCGATCGTCCCGCGGGAGCGCTGGCACGGTGATTCTTGCCTAGCAGGGATGACCGATTAGCCTGCGGAAGATTGGGGCATGACAGATTCGTATCAGAGCTTGGCTATACGCTTTTGGACTTTGTTTCAATTTTCTTAGTTTTGAAAGTTCGTTCGTGGGTTATGTGTATACGCTCTCTCTCGATGTCCCGACAGAATATTCCAATAAGGAGTCTAAATACTTTCAAAAAGTGTATGTAAATGATGTGATTGCTTGTACGAAATTGTGATGCTTAGGCCTTTGTGCCGACCTGTACTAGACCTTTGGAAATAGACCCATACTAGAATTTGCAAGTTATGTGCAAACTGATATGCCCTATACGTGATTATCCAACAGGTTAGTGTATGTAATCGAATATTGTCCCGAACGATTAGCTTTGCACACAGCGTTGAAATATCGTGTGCCAAGACCCTTTGATGCAAGCTAAGTTGCAACGAGTTTGGAATATCGTTCAGGAATAAGACAAGTCAGACTTAGAACGGCAACGGTAGAACCTTATTAGTTTATTGCTTAGGCGAATATAGAGAATCGTGCTTGGATTTTGGGAAATAGCTCTAACGATATTTTATGTTGGAAGATAAAAATTAAATATGGATTTGATTGGATGAATCAATTTCGAGTGGTGTATGGATCATTTAGAAATGTCCCAACGGATTCATATGGTCTCATGCGATAGTCGGATTGAACGATTTTAGAATGTCTCAAAATAAATGATAAGGCTTATATCGAATTAGGATTCGTGGAACATGGAAATCAATATCTCGGTTAGAAAACTTGTTGGAAACTTGAGAATTGTGCAAGCGATTTCGGATTGAAACAAATAAAAATAAACTTGAATACAATATCGGTCGAATATAAGTTAGCCCAAAAATGAATATTGTGGTTCGATTAAAGAGAGAAGCGATAATGGATTTGGCTTGGAGTTTGGAAGAATGATCTTGAAATCTAGTTCAAAGAGATAACATTCGAAATCAGTCCAACGAGAACGATTATCCTGAAGGAGTGCCTGGCGTGGTGATTTCACGTACGGCGGGGATGATCGAACTCACGGGAACATGTTCGGGGATTATTCTAAACGAACTCAATGAATGGAACGTATCAAAAGATTAAATAAACTTGGGCTTGAATATTTGATACTTAGTCTCTTAAGGATTGCTAGAAGTATACTATGGATTTACCAAACGGTAATATTAAAGTTGGATAATTTTGCTAGACGAATTATAATCAGTGCAATGAACGGACATAACTTGGTGAAATATTAAGGCATCTTGATCGTTTCGAAGATAACGAACCATATTATTTAAAATTTCTTCCTTGTGCGTGCGTAACTCCATGCACCGTGCATGAGTCACACTCCAGATTTGGACGATTATCCAGCGGAAGCGTTGGCGTGGTGATCTCACGTCCAACGAGGATGATCGAACTTGCGGGAGACCGGGAGTGTGACAACTTATGGATCGTTCTTAACTTTTGGTTCGACACAATAAAATAATTTTGGAAATTATATGAATTAAAAATGTTTCGAGGATAAGTTAGCCTAGAACCTAAAATAAATCACGCTTGTTGGTTTCGTGAGCGAATACATGAATCGGGGTTTGGACGACTTGGAGTTATAAATAAAGTTTTAGAATCGAATCTTGGCTTGGTGGACTAGACTTGGAATGGATAGGGATTATATCAAAACATGTTTGGAGAGATAGACTATGCAAATTATTAGGCTTGTCCTGCAACTTGGATATTATGGATTTTATTGAACGGACTCGTCCCCTGTGCAAAGGAACGTGTTATTGAGAGTAGAAAAAATCAGTGCTTGATATTTAGAAATATTAGTAAAACGAGATTGGGATAGAATATCCGTGCAAATGAACAATGGTTTGATCCTAGGAATTGGGGCGAGCATCGTGCGACAAATTTGTACGATGAATCATGTGCTTGAACTATGTACCTATGACCTTGTGAGATGACCTAGCAATTAGGCAGACGACCCTGTGCCGAGTGAATGAACCTGTGTAACCGACTTTATCACATTGCTTGAACAAGCTATATAACTGGGGCATCATGACTTAGGGTTAGACTTGGAACGATAACATACGATGTATTTGACCCGAACGGAATGGACGCTAGTCGGTTAAATCGGATAGATTATGCTTAACGGTAGTACAAATACTTGCTTAAGTTGGAAAGGAAAATAGCTTAGATTTGATTGACCCTATCGGAAGTATCCTGGTGATTGATAAACGAGAACCCTTGAGATTTTCGCAAGTAGTATGTCCGATTTCACTATCCCTAAGTTTGGTTGAATGCATATGTTTTAGGGACAGCTTTAACGTGTGTATAATCCAAGACTCAATGATATGTGAAAACTCAAGTGCTAAGACTTCGCTATCGCTAAGTTGGTTGGTGTGCATATGTTTTAGGTGTACTTCAAATATGTGCATGATCCAGACTCGCGATATATTGATCTCGATGCTAGTACAAGTGAATAATCCACATAAACAAGTATAACGACTTGTATAAGTTTGCCTCAGCCTTAGATCATTGTTTAAGATGTATTAAAACGTACCTTGCGTTAAGCAATATGTCCAACGCTAAGGCGCAAATAAGACTAACTCAGCATACATGCGACACGGTGTAAGGATCGAGTAGAAGATTGTGTTCAAATAGATTTAGTGGTACTGATTGCTACGCTTGGGATAGATTCGATAATGCGATAGTACTACCTGCGGTCGGGAAGTCTTGAGGACGAGACTTTTTCTGAGTGGTGTATAATGTAACGATCTGTTCCGCCCAAGCAGACTGCCGATTCAAAACGGCAAAAGTGAAATATCCTGACCCGATTTGCTCAGCTAGAAGACTCGTTTGAGGCAAAAGGATTTCCCGACTTGGCCCTTCAGGAGTTCCAGCTTAGGCTTTCAGAGGCACGCTTGGAGTATCGCTCGACCGAGGCGAATCATCGCTAAGGTGGGTGGCTACGATGAACTTGTCTTTGCTTAGCCAGCACAATTAAAATATGGAATGATACATGCTAGTCGTAGGTGAATCACCCCCTGTATGCTAATAAGAATACAACGCACCTAGCTAAGGGAATAATCCCAACTTGTATTGCTTGTGTTAGAACATGGAAATGAAACTTTGCTTATGTACAGACCCTCGCATGCTACATTTGCCTTGTGCAACTAGACCCCGCTATGCCTCGAGTAGAACGACATTTGTATACTCTGTAGTGCACTTCTCTACTTTCTACAATGCACGACCCTAGATTATGTCGCTTGGTAAGTCCCTTTACGGTTTCACTCCTCGGCTTACCTTCGGGCCCGATACAAGGTGAATACTTAAGTTTTATTATAAATACATGCTTGCCTGCTTATATATGAACTTGTACTCATTGTAATGCTTGTCACACGAAATCATGCCATAATCAAGTAAACGATATATGTATCGTGCATGCATCTAAGTTAGCCAGGAAACTATCAAATAGTTTTTTGTGCAATATAAACCTGCAAGTATCCATGACCGTTAGGTCGCTAAGGCAGTCCCCGCACCAGGTGAATTCATCAAGGCAAGTTTATATCTTAATGGAAATTATTTCAAGTTTACATCTGAATGATAATCATACCAAGTTTACCTCTGAACGAGAATCCTGTCAAGTAAAGAAAGAATCATAGCTCGTGGAGCAAATTCTCGGTTCAGAACAAAGAATCATGGATTATCATATCAAGTTATGGATTTGAAAGACCAAGACTTGCATATCGTGGACAACTTGTGCACAAGGTTTACTGCTTAGGTTCCTGCGGACAATCATCGGGGCACCGGGGCCAATCCGGTCCGGATGGAACCCCCTGAATAGTCGCCTGTTAGTGGGCGGCATGGAGTGAACGCTCCTCCCTTGGCATAGCGTCGCAGTCTGTACCGCATCGTACTCCATACCGACCTGGGTGAAGGTGGCATTAACAATTACCTCAACGCATCTAATATCGCCCCGACTATGACCCGTCCTTTATGGCTATGCTAGCGACAATTATTTATATAGATAAGTCATCCTCGTTTAGCGACAATCCGTGTGTGATTCATTGCATCACATCGAGAATAATCTATAACACCTGAACGATCATGGAATAACACACTTGTACATATGGAGCACTTGAACATCTTATGCAACACACCTGAGTAATCCTTATAACTCATACATCCGAAGCGTAATCTTGCTCACAACACAGTGTTTGCATATGCTATTGCCCCTGAATTCTATATATATATGATCGTGCTTGAAGTAACTTGGTTGCCTGGGACAGGGTAGGACAAATGGTAAGTTGGTAAGTCTCACCGTATTTTCTCTTATATCGCACGGTGCACTGCTACACGAGTTAGGCATTTTATATATGCCATAAAGCTGATTCTAAGTTAAGACTAGAAAGATAATATAATAGATGGTACACGGAACCTATTAAACGTGTTTGGATTTGTCGAGCGGGCGAGTAGCCTCCCCACCAGTGCATTCTTGTACTGATAACCCACCAGATTGTTTGCAGGGTGCGGAAGAACCTCGTTCGGTGTGGATGCCTCCTTCGTGCGTGCTAGGGCATAGAGATCACTCTAGAGCCTTGGAGCGTTGCGTCCAGAACTAAAGCACATATACAAGACATAATGTTGGAACATCGCCTATACATTATTCCAGAAATATAGCCACTTGGCTCGCTTTTACTGTTTCAGAGAGAGAGGCTTGAGCAAATAGTAATCTTGGCTCAGCGCCGCTTGTAACACTTGTTCAATATCATTAAAGAGTTTGCTTTACTTCTATACTTGTGTTATTTAATGCTTCCGCTATTGACAACTCAGCGAACTTGTTACTAATCGCCTATGTGTTTATTATTCTGCTGCACTTGGATAATTTGTGCGACTCTGTGGCTTAGACCTCTTACCGCCAGCCAGAACCACGGCTTTGCACGGGCGCGGCTCACGCTCGTGCAATATCACGCCCAGATGGGTCAAGCGATCATCCCATGGGAGATTGGGGCGTGACATGGAGGTAGATCCCAAGAAGATAGAAGCCGTTAAAACGTGGCCAGTACCCAGAATAGTTGCAGAAGTTCGCAGTTTCCTGGGATTAGCAGGATATTACCTGCAATTTATGGCAGACTTTGCTAGGATTTTCGCACCCTTGATTCAGGTAACACGGAAGGATGTGTGCTTTGATTGGACAGATGCATATCAGACCTCTTTCGAGAAGCTTAAGTAAAAATTGATCACAACACCTATTTTGACGCTTCCGGACTGGACAGGTGGATTCACAGTTTATTGTGATGCGTCCAACAATAGACTGGGGTGCGTTCTAATGCAGCATGGCAAGGTTATAGCTTATGTATACCGGTAGCTTTGGGATCATGAAAGAAATTATCCGACGCATGACTAGGAGTTAGCGGCAGTTATTTTCGAACTCAAACTTTGAAGACATTTTTTATATGGAGATCGAGTAGAGATTTATACCGATCACAAGAGTTTGAAGTATGTATTTATCCAGAAGGATCTCAACATGAGGCAAAGAAGAGGCTGAAGTTGATAACAAACTATGATCTGGACCTTCAGTATCATCCTGGCAAGGCCAATGTGGTAGTGGATGCCTTAAGCCGAAGAGCAGGAGCTTATTTTCTCACGGTGCAACGAGAGATTTTAGAAGATCTTCAAGAAATTGGGGTAGAAGTAGTATTGCCAGGAAATACAGCATTGATGGCAGGTCTACAAGTTCAGTCCAGTGTAGTGGAAAGATTCAAGGTAGCACAGTAGGCAGATGCCAAGCTTCAGCGACTTAGGACAGACTGTCAGGCAGGGCGTAGACCCGAACTTAGCATTTCTAGTGACGAAACTCTCTGTTTTGGGAATCGTCTTTATGTACCTAAAAGAGACCTTCGTCGTGAGATTATATCGGAGGCCCATAGTTCACAATATTTACTACATCCTGGAGTAACCAAGATGTATAGAGACATTCGTCAATATTTTGGGTGGAATGGAATGAAGCGCGAGATAGCTCGGTTTATTTTTCGATGATTGGTATGTCAACAAGTTAAAGCTGGGCATCAGAGACCAGAAAGACTTCTTCAACCTTTACTAATTTTGGACTGGAAGTGGGAGCATATTACCATGGATTTTATGACAGATCTACCTAGGTCCCCAGCTGGCAGGGATGCTATTCGGGTAATAGTGGACCGACTCATGAAAGTTACATACTTTCTTCCTTTCAGGATAAACCATTCCACAAAATAGTTAGCTGAGATATACATAAGATAGATTTTTAGACTACGTGGGGTACCAGTTAGCATACTTTCATATAGAGATTCAAGATTTACTTCTCAGTTTTAGCAAAGTCTTTAAAAGAGCTTAGGCACCCGCCAGAAGTTCAGTGCGGCTTATCACCCCCAGACAGATGGTCAGTTAGAGCGAATCATCCAGACTCTAGAAGATATACTTCATTCATGTACCCTTGACTTTGGTGGTTCATGGAAGGATCACTTACACCTGGTAGAGTTCTCCTACAATAACAGTTTCCAGGCCAGTATACGGATGGCACCCTTCAAGGCACTGTATGACAGGAAGTGCAAATTCCCTGTAGCTTGGGATGATATTGGCGAAAGGCAATTGCTTGGTCCCGTGATGATAGCCCAAATAGTTGAAGTAGTCAAGCAAGTCTGGAAGCATCTTCAAGTAGCATAAGATCGCCAGCGTCATTGGGCCGATTCGCATCGGCGGCCTCTTGAATTTTCTATCGGCGACCATGTATTCCTCCAGATTTTTCCTACCCACAGAGTCATCAGATTTGGTGTACAGGGAAAGCTTAATCCGCCGTACATAGGTCCGTTCGATATTCTTGAGCGAGTAGGAGATATTTTCTATCATCTTGCTCTTCCACCGTGAGATACATAATATTTTTCATGTATCCCAGCTACGACGGTATATACCGGATGCAAGCCATGTCCTAGATCATTCAGAATTTGTTGTTGGTACCGACCTTTCGTATGAGGAGAGGCCTATATCCATTTTAGACCGGAGAGACAAGATTCTCAAGAACCAGACCATTCGTTTAGTCCGAATTGCTTGGGGGCATCACTCACCGGGCGAGTCAACTTGGGAGCACGAGGATGATATCCGAACTCGATACTCGTATCTGTTTGACTCATAAGGTATACTTGTTCGTATATCCCGTACCCTGATCTTGTCTTGTGCATGCTTGCCTTGTTCTAGATAGCTCATAGCTTATGATTAGCACCCATACCATGATGCTAGTTTTATTGTCTGATTCTTGTAGTCTCCCTGCTAGATCCTGTGCCTTATTGAAATTTTGAGGAAATTTTTTTTCTAAAAAGGTGAGAGTTATGAGAGTCGTCTCACTAGTGCGTATTTTTCATATTCATATCTTGTAATGTGTGCTATTTCTGTATATTGCTTCCCATATATTTTTTGGATTTTTCTAGCTGCTCTCATATAATTTCTAGATTTGTGAAAATTGTTAACCACCCTTGATATATAATCCCTCACTTTCTCTCTCTTCCCCATTCTTTCACTTTCCCCTCTTTTTATTTTCTTCTCCTTTCTTCTCCCCTCCTCCCTAGCCGAGGGCAGCCCAAGACCGGCTCCCCCTTCCTTTTCTCTTGGTAGTAGTGGTAGTATTTAGTGGTAGTTTTAGGCAAGTACATCTTGCCAATGATGGAGAACTTGTATTTTTACATTATTGTGGATTTCTTGCATTTTATTAATCTATATTATGCTCGATGAACTCATATGCATGTTTACTTCTTGGTATTTTCGATTTTGATAGCTTGGTTGGACTATATCTACATTTTTAGTTTAATATGTTCTTGACATTTTTATGGTTTTGATCTCTTAAAAAATTGTTGGTTTCCAAAACCAGTTGTACTATGTGAGAGAGCATCTGAGTTCAAGGGGTTTAGAACTTTACTTCTCAGGATTTGGCTGAAAATAAAGATTTCAGGGAGAATTATATTTCAGGACTTGGAGCTTTTCAATGACTGAAACTTGTTGTTCTGGGATGAATAAGCTCCATGCGGCCTACTTTGCATGCGGTCTTGACTCCTCTCTCCAAAACTCAGCATGCGGCCATATTTTTGGACGCATGGCTAAATCTACACATGCGCCCCTTGACCAAATACATGAAACTTGAACAAAAAAGTTTCTCTAAGTTTCTGATTTCATGCGGCCCAGAGGAGCATGCGTTCCAGAGAAGCATGCGCCCAAAATTTTCTATACGGCCCAAGCTATGTATTCCTCATTTCCAAAGCATGAGTCAGCATCGATTTGGCATGATTTCCCCTGAATTTGTCTTTTCTTCTCTGACAAGCTTTATTGGCCAGTCACATTGGTCACTTCTCTGACACGCTGCTAATCACTTTAGTCACTTCCTGGCCTTCTATTTTTCCCTGTCACTCAACCCTTGTCCCGAGGAGTGGACCTTGCGATGATCCATGCGGACAGTTTAATTCGTGCGGCCAGTTTGATTCATGCGCCAGCTTCCTGCATGCGGCCCGTTTGATGCATGCAGCTAGTTTCTTGCCTACGGCCAAATTATCTCCTATACTTCTAGCTCTTATAGTAGCAATATTTTCCTTTATTATATGTTCTCTTTTGGATTATTTACTCCTTGTGCTTGGCCCAATTATTTAAATTCATATGATGCATGTTAATTGCTTATAACCTGGATGCTACATTTAGCAGAATATGGAATACCCAGAACATGGAATATAATGACACTATTAAACTGAGAACTCCAGACACCTGACATAATAAATGAACTTGATCCCTGACTCTTGATACCTGACATGTACTGATAAACCTAATAGTGGCTCGACGTAGCTCACTTCTGACATGCTAGAATCTCCATAACTGAAATGCTTGTACTAATAAGATAATTCCCGTGGTTGATTTCTTGTCCTTGTCTTTGTCCTAATTGTACTTGTCAAGCTATTATCTAGTCTTGCATCATATCTAAGGCAGATTCCTGAGCACCACGGTCAGGAATCCTTGATAACTTGCCTAAGTTAATAACTATAATAATTATCTAGAAGTATCTAGAAAGATTTCTTGGCTACATGCAATCCCGGTATCCCAGTGACACCTGATGGATTTGAAGCTCTCCGTCGAAAGGGGCACACTTCAAGCACACCGTCGAGTGTTGTAATATACCAGAAAAATAATATATACTTAATTAATCTATGTTATGTACTCTAACGTCTGGATAACTTGGATAGTCTGCAAGGCATGTGGCTGTATGGAATCTCAACTGTATTTGTTAGTAACCAGAATTGGAATAACCCTAGTTAGTTAATGTTAGTAAGTCGTAGGTCATGGTTGGCCGTGATTGCATATTTTCTAGTCTTGTCTTATCTTGGATTGTCTAGCTACTAATCCTTAACTGTACCCCTTATTGATTCCTTAAACTGCTTAACTGCTTAACTGTTTAACTGCTTAACTTCTTCATTAGATATTGCTCTTATTTATATTTCCTTATGCCATTGAATGTTTGCATGCTGGTTTTAGTTTCTTAAGTTGGCTCCCTTGTAGTACTTTGCTGTTTTGGGGTCTGACCCCACTGGTTTTGTATGGCCAGATTTTGGAACAACACCGCAGGATCTCCCGTACATCCCGCCTCCAGATAGTGAACATGGGGAACACCGAGGACTTGAGTGGGTTTCTTCTTCATCACCCACCTGATCTTGTACTTATACTTTTGAGGCATTTAGTCACTGAGCACGTATTTAGCTCGTGTTTTCATTCTTGACATTCTAGCATGTGGGACTACATGTAAATAATATTTTAGACTATAGCTAGAGCTGATCATGCAATATTGCACCCTGCTAGTTCTTTATTTTGGTAACTAGCTTCATGATCATCTATGTATGTAGAGTTTGGGATGCCTTACTATTATATGTTTGAAGATTATACTTCTTATAAGTTATTGCTTACTTGAGATTGAGACAACTAGGACACTTGACCCAAGAATGCCCGTTGGATTGTAGGGTAAACCCTCACATGTCTAGACAGCCGTGACCGTATCTCGGGGTATAGAGTACTCTGGTGTACGTAGCTGGCTTTGTTCGCCCCCGCTCTCTAGTATTCTGGTTCTGCAACATGACAATATATATATATATATATATATTCCAAAGTGACAAATTTGCAAGTAAAACATATTACATTTATCATGCATGAATATGTTTGTGTACATATGTGCAATTATTTAAGGCCCTTGATAAAGGCACTACAAAAAAGGCTCAGGACAGCCCAATTTTTTTAGATAATTACAAGTTTATCACTCTCCAAACTTGATCAGGGCAATCCAATTTCTTTTTCAGTACTGTCAAAATTTTGACAGTCCTAACAATAGGAAGAACTCTCAAAATTCTGACAATCCTACTAATTGGAAGGACTCCCAAAATTTTCAAAATCTAAAAAAAATATTGATTATTTAGTACTTTCAAAATTTTGACAGTCTTTCAAATAGTTAGGACTGTCAAAACTTTGACATTCCGGTGGGAGGGTGTCTGCGCGAGGCAAGATAAGAAAGGATGAGGAGGAGGAGGAAGGCGGAGAGGGTGTCTGCGCGGCGGCTGTTTTCCTCCTCCCCCTCGTCGTCTTCCTCCTCCTCCTCTTCCTCCTCCTCGAGCAAATCTGCCTACTTCTCCCTCCTCATCTTCCTCCTCCTCCTCCTCCTCCTTCTCAAGCAGCTTCGCCTCCTTCTCCCTCCTCATTGTCGTCTTCCTCTTCCTCCTCCTCATCGAGCAACTCTGCCTCCTTCTCCCTCCTCGTCATCCACTACCAAAATTTGTCCAATTAGCGATGTTATTAACGACATCACAAAATAACGTCACTAATTTTTATAAATTTAGCGACTCCATATAAAGATGTCGTAATACGTCGCAAACAGCGATGTTTAACAACATTCAGCAACTACTTTCAGTATTGAGGGAATGGGCGACGCTAGGAGTCGCTGAACGTCACTAATTTTTTTGTAAACAACGACGTTTAGTGACATCGTTTAATATACGTCGCTAATTTATTTAAATAATAGCAATATTTAGTGACTTATAAATACGTCGCTAATTTATTTAAAAAATAGCGACGTTTAGCAACGTTTCATACGTCGCTAATTTTTATTTACTGCGACGTTTAGCAATGTTCCATACGTCGCTAATCACTACCAAAATGATTCAAATTAGCGACGAATTTAGCGACTCTGGACAACCACGTCGCTAATACTACTGAAATTAGCGATGTTCTTTAAAAACTTCATAATATGTCGCTATTAGCGACTGTATGCGACGATTAGCGACAATTTTTAGTATTATGAAAGATTACATCACCTACAAGTCGCTAAACATTGCTATATTTTTAAAAACAGAGACGTTTAGTGACTCCAACAATTATATGTCGCAGGATATTTAAAATATAGCGACGTTTAGCGACGTCTCGAGCGGACGTCGGTAATTTATTGAATATAGGGTTCCCTCATCTATTCGACTTTTTATTTCTTTTCCCTCCAATTTTCCCCAACATTTCATTTTTCGTGCGCCCCCACCGGCGATTCACCCTCCCCCGGTGACCCTTCGCGGCTCCGGTGACCCACCCACCCCCTCGACCGCCTCCTCGCCCCCCACACCGACGCGGCCATGTTCGCCCCCCAAACCCGACACAGGCGACCCCAGACGCAGCTCCTCCCCCTCCGGCGTGACTCCTCCCCTCCGGCGTGGTCCTCCTCCGTCGACCCCTCTCTCAGGCGCTCCTCTTCCCTTTCTCCCGGCTCGGTAAACCCTAACCCAGACCCGGACACAACTAGGACACACGCACACATACTGGACACAATCAGGACACATGGACACACACATGATACAACCCTAACCCTGACACATGGATCCGAACACATGGACACACACACATGACACAACCCTATATGACACGATTCATACTAACACGGACACACATATAGACATGCATGGACACGAACACACATATAGACATGCATGGACACAGACACATACGGGCACATATAGACACACATGGACACGGACATACATGGAGACACACCCGGACATACATAGAGACACACCCTAGTTAGTATGGAAGTTTGGTTACATAATTAGGAAATTTGGTTGGACTAGTGTATCACACACATGGACACACATAATACAACAACCAAAAATATGCTATATAGTTGTTTGATAGGATTTTATTATAAATTTAGTATCATATGTTGTTGAGTATCATATAATTGGCTTGTGAGTATAGAATTGTGTGTGTATGTGTTCATGTGTATGCGTGTGTTCATGTATGTGTGTGTGTGTGTGTGTGTGTGTGTGTGTGTGTGTGTGTGTGTGTGCGTATGTGCGTGTGTGTTCAAGTTACTACTAAATTTTGTCAAATTATCGACGGGACATTGGATTATATGAGAAGTGCAGTGCACACGGGATGTTGGATTAGCGACGGGATGTTGGATTATACCTTTATACTTCATAGCCGTTGATTTGGGGGGTTTCTTTGATATTATATATATAGTATGTGGTCGAAATATTGGATTATATGAGAAGTGTTGCAGGTAGTGTGGGAGAGTGGCAATTTGGTTATGATACGACACAGGACATGACACAGACCCTAACCCTAACTGAGTTAATTAGATGCAGTCTTGGGTATCAAGTGAGGTGTTGTGCAGTGTACAATTGTGCACAGTACAATGAGGGTGTGTGTGTGGATATCTCGGTGCTGCGAACACTAACCCTATCAGTAATCCTAACTCGGACACACACAGACACACACACACGCGGACACTAACACTAACACTAACCCAATCTATATGGATACAATTATTTATATATGTTATCAATTATATTCTTTGTTTACATCTATCTTACTAGATGGCACCCATGACCCGAGCAAGTGCACGTAGCTTGAGAGTGGTACCTCCTACTGTTAAGGAGGAAGTGACTGTTAAGGAGAAAGTGGCATCCCCTACTATTTATGTCATGACTCGCACCCGGTGTAGGGATACAAGTCGAAAACAACACCCAGCCTACGCCACAGCAACGGCAGTAGAACGATGTTTAGGTAAACTATCTATCAATATAATCAAGACATAACAATGCCACCATCATATATCAAATATACTCAATCACGGATCTAAGATAAAAATAGCAAAAATATGATAAAAGAATATAATAGTAACATACAACTCATGAGACAACATAATATCAAATGAGTCCGAAAAATACTAAAAGTAAGCTGGAGACAAATCCAGTACAAAAGGAATAACTAAGATGCTACAAGTCTCGGGTCAGCTGTCTCAATCGGGATGAGACCCTCCTGAGCCAAGGTCTCTGGCTCTAAGCCCACAACATCCTGAGGTCTATAATGAGTGGGGTACCATTCCTTAGTGTCATCTGGGAAAAATATATCCAGTCAGGAAAGGAGCATAGTACATCTCTAACAGTAGTTCTAATCAATGATATAAACTATGTAACAGTAAATAGATATAAAATATATAAGACATAACATATAGATACAGGAGATATACAATAAGAAAATATTGAAATAAATACAAGAATGAACAATATAGCAATGAACAATAATACTAATGACTATGTGAGTGAGTACTAGCTTTAACATGTGATTAGCTTGGAAACTTGCATAAGGAACTTGCACTAGGATAAGGGCCTGGTTAGTCATACGTGCGGTGTATGACCAACACTCATAAGGAACAAGACATGTACAAGGAGGGTATGATCATATATCTACACTAAATACTCTTCGCCTCCGACTGGTATAATAGATCCAACCATGGTACGTCATGACACGGGATTCACTGGGTAGGTAGCTACCAAGAATCAATGTCTGTACATGTACAAGAAAAATAAGGAATAAGGCTTGCACAAGATATACCATACATACCAAAGAATAACATCTCATGACGAGATTCAGATATACTAATCCGTGTAACCATCGTGTCAAGAAATCAAGGATATCTACACTAGATATAAAAGACATAGAGGATATCATAAACGAGAAACTATCACAGAATGTACTCGCCTGAAGTTCGATGAAAAGTATCACATATGTCCGATACGGTGCCTCGAAGACCAAAATAAGAAATATTATATCAATACAAGGTTTCGGAATAAAAAATAAGTTAAACTAGTCAACTTCTAGGTCATAAAGCTATTTCTAAGTCAAAACAGTCAAATTAGGTCAACTCTAAGTCAAACAGGTCAAACTTGGTCAAACTACCTATTTCTAGGTTGTATGAGTCTATCTCTAGGATATTGGGTCCATACACTATGTAACTAAGCCACACTAGGCTAAACTAAGATACTAAGATACCGTATCGTATGATAGGCAACTCAAATAGAAATATCACAATATATATATACAATCAATAATATCTAATATCCCTAATTACAAATGCTAAGTAGATACCTTGGCTTTGAACCAACGCGGTCTCGCACCACCTACATACCCCTCTCTCAATCTCAAACCCAATACCTCGAGTATCGACCAATACCTTGACATTCACCTTGGTATCTCAAGGTAAGTCAAATTCTAATTTATATATAGCTAAAACCCAACACTACCTATATGCTAACTTCTATCTAAACTATTACATACTACTAACACTAACAATACATATCAATACATAGATACAATACCTACATATTAACTTACCACCAATACCCATATGCATACATAGATATAGTACTACATACTAACGTATTAATACTAATCTAACAAGTATATACATATATACATACATATACATACATACCTACATATATATCTAGAGATACACAAGTGGTATATATATATAGATAACTAACTAAACAAGATAACTAATAACTAATAAATTACCTACTGAAACATGCTGACTGCTCGAAGCTGCTGCTGCTGCTGGAGCTAACTGTTGCTACTGCGTGCACAATGTTGCAGCTACTGGAGACTGTTGTATTGATTTACAGTAGACTGACTGCACACGCTGAACTAGCTGTTGCTGCAGCAGCTATTGCTATAATTGCTGATGCTCGCTGCTGCTATGGTTCTTGCTGTACACTGCTGTTGCTACGCTGCATCCTTTGCTGCTACCTGCTTGCTGTCGAAAGGCCGGAACCACTGCTGAATGTTGCTGAAATATGGTACAAAATTGTTGCTGCTCGTTGCATACTAAAACACACACTGCTGACCTCCCCTCTATCAACATACTACACACACACACACAAGCATACAACTAGATATATATATATATATATATATATATATATATATATATATATATATATATATGTATATATAACTCTCCACTCACACACAACTATACCTGCATATAAACACCTCTATGTATATATATACATATGAACATAGCACATCTCCATATATACTATCTCTATGTATATAAACATATAACCATCAATACCTATATATCAATCTATGTATATACCTCACACACACACACACACACACACACACACACACACACACACACACACACACATATATATATATATATATATATATATATATATATATATATATATATATATATATATATATATATATATATATATATATATATATTCATAGAGAGTGTATTAATGTATATAGATATATATATTTGTGTGTGTGTGTGTATATATATATCTATATACATTCATACACTCTCTATGAATATATATATATATATATATATATATATATATATATATATATATATATATATATATATACACACACACACAAAAATATATATATATATCTATATACATTCATACATATATATATATCTATATACACAAAAATATATATATATATCTATATACATTCATATATATATATATGTATGAATGTATATAGATATATATATATATTTTTGTGTGTGTGTGTATATATATATATATATATATATATATATATATATATATATATATATATATATATATATATATAAACTTCAACAACATACATAGCTATGTATATAGTATATATATATCTATAAATCACATATATATATCATATGAACAACACAAAGATACATACAAATCAATATATATATATATATATATATATATATATATATATATATATATATATATATATATATATATATATATATATACTATGATAATTAGTATACTAATAGCTATGAACAAAGCAAATTGAATCTAGGAATGCAATTAAAAAAACACGTAGAGTGCATCACACCCGTATCACACTTGATCTATGATACGCTTACGATACGAGTCCACCACACAACCAAATGTACCCCGAAGGACATGAGCAAGTCAAAAACAATATATATGAATAATACGAAGAATTAAATACACAACTACGTGTCTGTGTCAAGATGTGACATGCACAAAGCCCCGTGTCGGAGAAAAATTCCTAAATTAACCCGTATCTCCAAATTGGCAGGATACGGCCTACACATATCCAATTGTGGATACGACACTAGACACAAATAATCAAACATATGTCAATTTGGTCTAATTGACCAATTGACAAATACAACATGTGTCAATCTCGGAATTCTCCCAAAATTGACACAAAATACAGCATAACTTTCTCCATAGGCCTCCTATGAATCTAATTCCAATTTATATGGGTAGCCTTATCATATGGAGTGGTTTCTAATGATTAAAACACAAATTTAGAGTCTATATAAAGATAAAAATTAAATTGTACCTATTGGAAGATGAATTTCTAATAAAACTTCCAAAATTGGTGAAATTGGCCTCCAACTTGTAGATCTTTGCTCATCTTTGTAGATCCTTGCTTCCTCCTTATAGACCCTTGCTCTACTAGTCTCCAATAGTTATTTTGGAAGGAATTGGGAAAAAATTTGGTGTGGAATTTGATGTGGGAATGAAGGAATTTGGTTGAGAAAAATTATAGATCTAGATTTACAATGAAAAAGAG
Organism: Iris macrosiphon; assembly: GCA_036927795.1. NCBI lineage: Eukaryota > Viridiplantae > Streptophyta > Magnoliopsida > Asparagales > Iridaceae > Iris > Iris macrosiphon. The sequence goes on from JAYESA010000005.1 coordinate 200,540,757, forward strand.
GAGAGAGAAATTTCCCCCCTCTTATAATGGCCGGCCACTTGACCCCCTTTCCAAGTCACTATGAAATGCCTAATATACCCCTTGGGGCCTCTCATGAATAAATAATTAAGGAGGAAAGGTTCTAGTCTAATGGGTTTCATTAAATTAATCATCCTCCTAATAAATTGGCTTATAATTGGGCTCAATTCTAACTAATTATAAATGTTGGTCCATGGATCTAATCTAAACTAGTTAGGTCTACTAACATAAGTCCAAAATAATATACTAACATCTAACAATAATTAAATAATACAATAAATAATTACTCACATGCACAATATTTATTTAATTATGAAATAACCAAAATATCCTTTCCTAGAAAATGAGGTAGTGACAAGTCTACCCCCTTAAAATAATTTCGTCCTCGAAATTCAAAGACGAAACTACCCCCAGAAAATAACAGAACAGAACAAAACAGAACAAAACTAGGAAAGAACATACCTCAAGGCACAAACAAATATGGGTAACGCTCTCGCATTTCATCCCCTCTCTCCCAAGTAGACTCCCCCGGAGAGTGATGCCTCTATGCGACGCGTACCAAGGGAATAGCCTGATTCCTCAGCACCTTCTCTCTTCGATCCAGAATCCCAACTGGCTGCTCTAGATAGCTAAGAGTAGGGCCCACCTCTATCTCTGAGTGATCCAACACGTGACTAGGATCTGCCACATACTGTCGCAACTGTGATACATGAAACACGTTGTGCACTCCCTCCAATGCAGGTGGCTAGTCTAGTCTATAAGCAACTGCTCTGACTCTCTCGAGTATACTGAAAGGTCCGATGAATCGCGGACTAAGCTTCCCGCCTCCACCGAAGCAAATCATGTCTCGTATCGGAAAAATCCTCAAAAATACCAAACTACCAACCTAGAACAAAACACAACCTTAAGAACTTAATTTATAATAAACAACCAATAATAGGCACAAAACAACAAATCTAAAACTATACCTCAAACTCCAAAGGTCTCTGGTGGCTATCGGCCCAATGCCACTACCTGTCCTGCGCCACTCGAAGTCTGTCTCTAATCAGCTTAACCTTCTCCGCTGTATCCACCACCATCTCTGGCCCTAGCAAAACTCTCTCTCTAACATAGTCCCATGACAAGGGAGTGCGACATCTCCGACCGTACAGAGTCTCAAATGGTGACATCTCTATACTAGTCTGATAGCTGTTGTTGTAAGCAAACTTTACCAAATAGAGATGGTCCTCCTAAGATCCTCCAAAATCTAGTACATAAGTATGCAACATATCCTCGAGAGTCTGAATAGTCCTCTCTGACTTTCCATCTGTTTGGGGATGATATGCAGTACTGAACTTGAGTTGGGTGCCAAAACTTTCCTGCAAACTCCTCCAAAAATGAGAAGTGAAACGACTATCCCGATCTGAGACTATGCTGACGGGAACTCCATGTATCCTGACGATCTGCCTTACATACATCTTTGCCAGCTTCTCAGTAGACAAACCTACCTTGAAAGACAAAAACTGGGCCGACTTGGTCAACCTGTCAACGATGACCCAAATTGCATCTTTCCCTCCTGGAGATCGTGGAAGTCCGGACACAAAATCTATAGTAATGTGCTCCTACTTCCACTCTGGAATGGGTAACGGCTGAAGTAAACCACCTGGCCTCTGCCTCTCGGCTTTCACCTGCTGGCACACTAAGCATCTGGATACAAACTGTGTCACTTCCCTCTTCATGCCATACCACCACACACTCTCTCGTATATCCCGATACATCTTGTTGGCACATAGATATATGGAATACTGAGAGCGATGCGCTTCCTGCAATATCTCCTCACACAGTTCCCTACTAGGCACACACAAACTAATACCATGCCGCAAAGAACCATCCTCAGTAATGGTGAAATTATCCTCCAATCCTACTCTCACCTGAGCTCTGATGCTACTCAGAGATACATCCTCATACTGGGCTGCCTTGATCCTGTCCATCAACTCTGAGTGTATCTACAACCCCCATATCTTCATAGCAAAACTAGGAACTATCACCTCAATGCCCAAGCTCTCCAAGTCCTCCAACAAATATCGATCATGTGTCAACAACATAGCTACCGGATACCTGCTCAAGGCATCGGCAACTATATTAGCTTTTCCAGGATCATACTGCAAAGATATGTCAAAATCCTTTATCAGTCATGTTCAACTCCTTCTACGTGAAAACATACTTCAAGCTCTTGTGGTCTGTGAAGATCTCCACACGCTCTCCGTACAAATAGTATTTTCACAACTTCAGGGCAAAGATGACTGCTGCTAACTCTAAATCGTGGGTAGAATGGTTCTTCTCATGAGGACGCAATTGCCTAGATGCATAGGTAATCACTTTCCCATTCTGCTGAAGAACATAACCTAAACATTTCTTTGATGCATTATTATAAATAATGAAACCTCCAGACCCTGATGGCAACATCAAAATAGGAGCAGACGTCAACCACTTCTTCAATTCCTCAAAAGCAACCTGGCACTCCTTTATCCAAACAAAATCTATATCCTTCCTGGTGAGTCTGGTCATCGGCTCGGCAATCCTCAAAAAATCTTGCACAAACTTCATGTAGTAGCCTACCAAACCAAGAAACTCCTGATCTCTGCTACTGAACTCGGGGTCTTCCAAGACTCCACTGTTGTGATCTTCTTCAGATCCACTGAAATCCCATCACCAGTCATAACATGTCCCAAGAACTCTACCTTGTCTAGGAAGAACTCACACTTGGACAGCTTACCATACAACTTCTCCTTTTTCATCACATCCAACACAATCTGCAAATGCTCCTCGTGCTACTCCGGTGTCTTCGAGTATATGAGTATGTTATCGATGAACACCACCACGAACTTGTTAAGGTACTGATGAAATACCTTGTTCATCAAATTCATAAATACCACCAGGGCATTTAGTCAACCCAAACGGTATCACCATAAACTCATACTGACCATATCGAGTCCTAAAAGTAGTCTTCGGTATGCCTTCCAGCTTCACTTTCACCTGGTGGTAGCCTGATCTCAAGTCTATCTTAGAAAATACCTTGGAACTACTCAACTGATCGAACAAGTCATAAATTCGTGGCAAAGGGTATTTTTTCTTGATAGTGAGATTATTCAATGCCCTGTAATCGATGCACATGCACACCGATCCATCCTTCTTCGGTACAAACAATACTGGGCTCCCCACGGTGAAGAACTCGATCTGATAAACCCCTTATCCTGCAATTCGTCCACCTACTTTTTCAGCTCTACCAGCTCGCTGTTGTTTACTCTATAGACATGTTGTGAAATTGGTTCTACACCTGGCACCAAGTCTATATAGAATTTAATATCTCGATCTGGCGGCAATCCTGGCAATTCCTCAAGAAACACATCCAAGAACTTTGTTATCAATGGATGCGGTAACTCTTTTTCTTCTACCATAGCTCCACAGATAATGCCTTCTCCATGCTTTGCAGCCCCTCTAGCAAACTCAAACTCTGGCTCTCCTGGCGGGCTAAATAAAAATCTACCTCCTCTGCAATCTATACTAGCATGGTGCCTACTCAACCAATCCATCCCGAGTACAATATCGTAGCTCGAAAGTGGCATTACAAGTAGACACGCACTCAACTCTTGGCCTCCCATAGTAACTCTCTGATCCTTCCAAATATCATTAACCAGAATAATGCCTCCCCGGTCATGATTTTGCAAGTCCTAAGGAAAGATTCAGCTACCAAACCATGCTTCAGAGCAAAAAAAACAGATACAAAACTATGGGAAGCACCACTATCAAACAAAGCTAAAGCTGGAATGGAATCAAGAAGAACAGAACCTATAATGACATCTCCGGTGGGCTCGACCTCCTCGAGTGTCATAGCAAACGCTCGTCCCTGACGTACATCTCCCTGATGTTGGTGTTGGGCATAACGATATTGTTGGGTCAGAAGCGGCGGTCCCCTCGGCTGTACTGCAGGTGGTCTCGCCTGTGTCCTCGGAGCTAGAGCTGCTCCATAAACTAAACGACGAGGATTGGAAGGACACTCTCTCAGCTGATGCCCCTCAGTACCATAATCCAAACAAACTCCCAACCTCTTCCTGCAACCTTTCTAGATGTGGCCGGGCTTCTTGTAGAAGTGGCAGAAAGCTTGCTGTAATTGTCTCTACTGCTGCGGTGCCTGGTGAAACGGTGCCCTAGCTGGAGTCTGGTGCTGCTACGGCTGCTAAAAAGGCCTAGACTGGAAATAAGGATGCTTGGCAGTCACTGTGCTGCGGTTTGCCTCCAGAAAAGAATCACGATCTCTCTTGGGCTTCAAACCCAACTCCCGCTCAACCTTGCGTGCCTCCGCAAGTATCTCTGAGTAGGTCTAATAAAAAGACGGAATGAGGATCTTCACTTTCCAGTTTAGATCCTCGCGAAAACGAATACCTCGAACCTCCGGCTTTCTAACCAAATACTCTATAAATCGTCTCAGCCTATGTCACGCCCCGATCTCCCGCAGGCTAATCGGCCGTCCCCGCTAAGCGAGAATCACCGCGCCAGCGCTCCTGTGGGACGATTGCTTTGGCCTATCTGGGCGCGATGCCGCAAGAGCGTGAGCCGCGCCCGTGCAAGTCCGTGGTTCATTGGCTAGCGGTAAGAAGTCTAAGCCACAGAGTCACACAGATTGTCCGAGTGCAGCAAAATTATAAACGCATAGGCGATTTGGTAACAAGTTCACTGAGTCGACAATAGTGGAAGCATTGAATAACACAAGTAGAAGTAAAGCAACTCTTTATTGATATAAACAAGTGTTATAGGCGGCGCTTGGCCGAGATTACAAGTCTCTCAAGCCTCTCTCTCTGAAACAGTAAAAGCATGCCAAGTGGCTATATTTATGGAATGATGTACAGGCGATGTTCCAACATTATGTCTTGTATATGTGCTTCAGTTCCGGACGTAACACTTTAAGGCTTTAGAGTGAACTCCATGCCTTAGCACGCACGAAGGAGGCATCCGCACCGAATGAGGTTTTCCCGCACCCTGCAAACAATCTGGTGGATTATCAGTACACGAATGCACTGGTGGGGAGGCTACTCGCCCGCTCGACAAATCCAAACACGTAATATAGGTTTCGTGCACCAACTATTATGTTGTCTTTTTAGTTGCCTTAGGATCAGTTTTATGGCAAAGATTGAATAGCCTAATTCATGTGACAGTGCACCGTGCGATATAAGAGAAAACACGGTGAGACTTACCAACTTACCATTTATCTTCCCTGTCCAAGGCAAACCAAGTTAATCCAAGCACGAGCAGATATAAACATTCAGGGATAATAACATATGCAAACATTGTGTTATGAACAAGACTATATTTTAGGTTGCTTAGTTATTCTCGATGCGATGCAATGACTCGCACGTGGATAGCCGCTAAGCGAGGATGACTTATCTATATGAATAATAGGTCGCTGGCATAGCCATAAAGGACACTAGTCAGTGGCGAGAATGGTATGCAGCGAAAAGAATAATGGGCACTATAAGCCATCTCGTCCACTATAATAGACTACACAATAGAGTTCCATCCGGATCGGATTGGTTCCAGTGCCCCGGTGACCGTCCGTGAAACAGAGATCCGAAGATCACCTTTTCTAAGTTGTCCGCGACATGCAGGTCTCTAGGGTTATCCAAATTCACATCTTTAACAAGACAATCCATAACACGAGTATAATCTTGATTCTCGCTCTGAACGAGTGTTGCTCTACGAGCTGTGATACTTGATTTACTTGACATATTTCTCGTTCAGATATAAACTTGACATAATTTCCATTCATTGATTCAACTTGCCTTGATGCATCCCCCTGGTGCGGGGTCTGCCTTAGTGACCTAACGGTCCAGGATACTTGTAGGTTCACTTGCACAGAAGAGCTATTTGATAGTCTCCTAGCTAACTAGAATGCATGCACGATACGAATAACGTTAGACATTTGTGGCATAAGTTCGTAAATCGAGGCAACATTATAAGTTAATATGTCTATACAGGCAAGCATGCGTTTGTAAGAAACTCAAGCAATCACGTTGGCTCGGGCCCGAAGGAAAGCCGATGGGCGAAACCGTAAGGGACTTCCCGAGCGACATGATCTAGTGTAGCATGCGAGGGTCTGAATATAAGCAATGTTTTAATTCCATGTTCTAACAGAAGCAATACAAGTTGGGATTATTCCCTTAGCTAGGTGTATTGTATTCTTATTAGCATGCAGGGGGTGATTCACCTGGCGACTGTTTGGATAAACAAAGTTTATATGAAACTTTTGCTTACAAACGAGAAAAAAGAAAAGTACAAATAATCCTATACGAGGATATTAAGTACAATAAAATGATTCTGGGGAAGTATTGCTATGGAAGTCTGATCTGCAGTTGATCACTTTGTTCCTTGGACTACACGATGATGAAGAAGTGCTGTAGAAGAAGCATCAAACTTTCTCTGAACTGAAGGCAAAAGCCGGCCAAAGGGAAGTTGCAAGTAGGATTGAATTCTTGTTGCCAAAGTTGTCCGCCAAAACCAATTCCCCCCCTTTTATTTACCCTGTAACCAGGGGTCTCTATTTATAGAGATCAATCAAGTAACTGCCCGGTTGGCGTAAAAGCCAAATGACTGTCTTGTTGGCGTAAAAGGCCAAACTGTGAAGAAGATTGCCTCCTTTACGCTGCGGTTATGACAACTGCTACCCACGTTCAAATAATCTTCTAAATCTGCGTATGACACGTATCACTTATAAGGTAACGCGTATAACTGCTTCTCGAAGATCATGGCATGCAAGCCACGTAGGTAACTGTCTGGTTGGCGTAAAAGTCAAATGACTGTCTTGTTGGCATAAATGTCACTACCACATTTTAGGAAAAAGGGTATTTTAGTAATTTCCTATTTAAATAAATATTGTGCATGGTAAATAATTTTTGTTGTATTATTTAATTGTTGTTGGATGTTATTTAATTATTTTGGACTTATTTTAGTGGACCCAACTTGTGTAGTTTGGACCCATGGACCAACATGAATTAAATAGTTAGATTTGGCCCATTTAGAAAGCCCATAGTTAAGGAGATGGATTAAATTAATTAAGTGATTAGACTAGAAGCTTCCTTCCTTAATTATTTCTTCATGAGAGGCCCCAAGGGGTACATTGGACATTTTACAATTGCTTGGGAGAGGGGCAAGGCCGGCCTATTAAAAGAGGGGGGAAATTTCTCTCTCCTCTTATTCTCATTCCAAATCTAGATCTAGAATTTTCTACTCCCAAATTCCTTCCATTCCCATTCCAATTCCCTACCAAATTCATTCCAAATTCTTCCCAATTCACCATTAGAGAAGGAGGAAGCAAGGATCTAGAAGAAGGAAGCAAGGATCTACAAAGAGGAGCAAGGATCTACAATTTGGAAGCAAGTTCTTCTCAATTGGAGGTTTCATTGAGAATCCATCTCCCAATAGGTATAATTCAGATTTTCCCATTTAAATAGCTTCTAAATCTGAGATTTAATCATGTAAAATCAACCTATATGTATGTACTACCCATAGGACTTTGTTTTGTGTTCATAGGAGACCCATGGAGAAAGTTATGGTGCTTTTTGTGTTAATTTTGTTGGAATTCCGAATTTACATTTTGTTGTGTGTATCAATTGATCCTATAGATCAATTGGACATGAGCTTATGTGTTTGGGACTAGTTTCGTGTCCATAATTGGTACATGTGGTTCGTATCCCAACTATTTGGTGATACGTATCATTTTGGGGGTTTTCCCTCCGACACGGGGCTTTGAACATGTCGTATTTTGACACGGACACATAGATCTACTTTTGACACTTTGATTTATTCATAAATATTATTTGTGATTTTTTTGTATCCTTCGGGGTGCAATTGGTTGTGTGTTGGACTCGTGTCACATGCGTATCCTAGATCTAGTGGGATACGGTGTGATACTCTCCAATTGTGTGGATTTTTGAATAGATCTAATTATGTATGGTTTAAATTCTTCAATTTTAATTAGTAAATATATATAGATATTATATATTTATTTTGTGTATTTATTATAGTAATTATTGTAGCATAGATCTATATATTTTTGTGTGTGCTAATATGATGTACAAATATAATATGTAGCTTTCTTGCATGTAATTATATATGTACTTATGTTAATAGTATAAATTGTACATAAATGTTTTATAAAATATATTTATGTGTTTAATTGTGTAATTATATTATTTATAATTATTATGTAATTATTTGTATATTAATGTATATATTTTAGGTGTGCTTCTAGCCATGTAAAATATGTACATTAATATGTGCATTGTGTTTAGTAATTATTAATATTTAAATATGCAAGTTTATGTGTATATATATATATAAGTATATATATTTATTAAATTATTTTATATATGTATATATATATATTTTTATTTTTGGTGACAGTAGGTTTAATGACAGTTGAAAACTGTCATTATTTCGATCGGTTACAGCAGCCGCTGTAGCATTAATAGAGCATTTAATGATAGTTCTATCATTAAATACAGTGGGCGGATTTATTAAGCAGCAGTTTTCGCGACAGTTTCTGCGACAGTTTGAAACTGTCAGCAAACTGTGACAGCAGCGATTTTGTATATGGAGTTTCTGCGACGAATTTTCAGTGACAGTCAAGACTGTCACTATTAAACCTGTTTTTATTTTATCTTGTTTTGTTCACTATTTTCAGTGACGCTTTGACAGTTTTAAATTATATTTTATATATTACTATTGTATATATATATGTGTATATATATGTGTTTTGTATAATATTTGTAATAATATATTATGTTATTTGTATACATATTGGTTTGTATATATATTATTTTAGGGTATATATTATTTGTATTAGTAGTATACTTTGTGTGAGTATGATTTGGGATCTAATTTTTATTCCTAAATTGTTGTATTTTATTTTTATATTATTTATATAGATTTCTTGTGAGGTTGACCTTGGTTTGACTTTAGTTGAATTTAGAGTTGACCATAGTTGACTTTTGACTTAGAATTTATTTATTGACCTAGGAGTTGACTAGTTTGACTTGTTCTCTTTCCGGAACCTTGTTTTAATGTGGTATTCCATATCTAGGTCTTCGAGGCACCGAGTCAGACATCTGTGAGACTGTTCTTTGGATTTCAGGCGAGTACATTCTCTGATAGTTTCTCATTTATGATATCCTCTATGTTCGTTGTATCTAGTGTAGATTTACATGTTTCTCTTGACACTATGGTTACACGGATTGGTATATTCGGATCTCGTCATGAGATGTTATTCCTTGGTATATGGTATATATGGTGCAAGTATTGTTTCATTGGTTATCTTGTACATGTACAGACACCGATTCTCGGGGATACTAGCTATCTTCTTGGGGAATCTAGTGCCATAGCATACCGTGGTTGGATCTATTATACCAGTTGGGGGTGGGGAGTATTAGTATAGATATGTGATCAAATCCCTATTGAATAAAGTATTGGTAAGCGAATAGTGTTGATCATGCACCGCACGTATGATTAGCCAGGCCGTATTGTATCTTGCCCAAGCCGATCACATGTTAAGCTAGTACTCACACACTTAGTCATTAGTATTATTATTTTATTGGCATATTGTTCATTATTGTATTTCTTTCCAGTATTTTCTTATTGTCTATATATCTCTTGTATCTATTTTGTGCATCTTGTTTATCCACAGCTATTTACTGTTACATAGTTTTTATCATGGATTAGAACTGCTGTTAGAGATGTACTCTGCCCCTTTCCTGACTGGATATATTTTTCCAGATGACACTGAGGAGTACCCTACCTATTATGGACCCCAGGATGTTGTGGGTTTAGATTCGGAGACCCTGGCTCAAGAGGGACTTATCCCAACTGAGACAGTTGACCCTGGAGTGTAGCTTTGTAGTATGATAGTATTCTTTTGTACTGGATTTGTCTCCAGCTTATTTGTTACTCTTCAGACTCATTGATGTATTATTTTAAACTCATGAGTTGTATGATGACTATTTTATTCTTATCTGATTCGTGCTCATTCTATCTTAGTTCTGTAATTGAGTATTTTATCATTATTGGTGGTTCATTACTTTAGATAGACTATCTAGACAGCATTCTACCGCCGATTCTGCGGCGTAGGCTGGGCGTTGTTTCCGACTAGTACCCTTACCCCGGGTGCGGGTCGTGACAGTAAAAGGCCAAACTATGAAGAAGATTGCCTCCTTTACGATGCAGTTATGAAAACTGCTACCCATGTTCAAATAATCTTCTAAATCTGCGTATAACACGTATCTCTTTATAAGGTAACGCGTATAACTGCTTCTTGAAGATCATGGCATGCAAGCTACATAGGTAACGGCCTGGTTGGCATAAAAGCCAAATGATTGTCTTGTTGGCGTAAAAGGCCAAACTGTGAAGAAGATTGCTTCATTTACGCTGCGGTTATGACAACTGCTACCCACGTTCAAATAATCTTCTGAATCTGCGTATGACACGTATCCCTTTATAAGGTAACGCGTATAACTGCTTCTCGAAGATCATGGCATGCAAGCCACATAGGTAACTGTCTGGTTGGCGTAAAACTTGATGATTCATGAATAATAGATAACCAGCGTAAAATAGCCAATTATCCTTCATGACTGAGGTCTTAAGCGTATTCTGGGCTAAGTAGCCTTCTCAACGTACCTTTGCAAATATAGCCGAGTTGGCATATTTCGAGGAGATAGCATACGGTGTACTCCTATAGTTGAAAATAGCCTGGTTGGCGTAAAATGCAAGGATGGTGATGTAAGCGTATTAGTCACAGTCTTAGCTTTCCTAGTCATGACGAATTTATAGAACAATATCTCATGCATTAAATGCAGAGATATGCCTCAATCTCGTGTATAAAATACAGAGATATGCCTCGAGCTCTGTACAAGAAATAACTTTTGACGTGGCGTCTGATTTTGTCTTGTCTTGAGCGTAAAAACTCATTTATGTCAATGTAGAATAGGCAGCGTATTCAGAAGACTCTATTTTTCTTCCTTTGAATGCGTAAAAATGACTTGTATCAAAAATATGTCACAAAATGACAACCTGGGTCTCTGTGCAAAATTATCATCACAGCCGTTCTCTCGATCATCGTGTAGTACTTTTGTCAAATATCAAGTTTACTGATTTGACTGACAAATTCATCCGAGGAATACGAAGAGTTCCTCGTACAACTTTACGCTGTATTTTACGCAGGAAGGTATAGCAACCTTTTACGCGGAATAGCCTTGAAGCTCTACTTTACGCGAACAGCTCTGAAGCTCTATTTTACGCCAAACAGCCTTGAAGCTCTGTTTTACACAGACAGCTCTGAAGCCCTATTTTATGCCAAACAACCTTGAATCTCTATTTTACGCAGACAGCTCTGAAGCCCTATTTTACGCCAAACAACCTTGAAGCTCTATTTTACGCAGGGAGGGACTTCATGTATGTTAGGGGTTTTTGACTGTAAAAATACACGGACAATTTCCCAGCATATTTCATGCTTCTACAAGACCCCCTTCAAAGTTTTTAAAACTTGGACAAGTTTTGAAACACTTTGAAAGAAGCATGGAAAAAGTCTTTGATATGGGAATGAATATCCTGCTAGAGGTGATATGTACGGGGTAGTACATTCCATTCTCTTAGAAAATTTTAGTAGACTTATTACCCAAGGCGTACCTAAGACTAGGTACAGATAACAAGTTGAAATGATTGACACTATCAGGGGTTATACGAACGTGATAATAGAAAGTCGATGGGCAAACTATTACTCAGAGGTAATATGGACATGACAAAGTTCTGAAAATATCTTATTCAGAGGTAATATGAATATGATAGAATATGATCCAACTAAATTTGTATATAAAACACTATCAGAGGTAATATGGATATGATAGGTTTTGAAGTTTCAAATTAGTTAAGCATATATATTCAGAGGTAATGTGGATGTGGTAAGATATCATAGTTTTTTAGGATATCCCGCTAGGGGATCTTTGGTGGACCTATTACCTTTTGCGCATTGGAGTGCAAGTAATAAGTTTAAAACAAGCCCAGCCAGAGGTAATATGGATGTGGTAGATTTTGTGGACTTAACACCGTTGTTTAGACGATGACTGATGATAGTCGTAGGGAGAGGTTTGCTCAGAGGTCACATGGATATGGCAAACTCTTGGGGGAGAAAGTGAGGACGATAGCTCAGAGGTGATGTAGATGTGAGCTGATCAATAGTCGTAACGAGAGGTTAGGTACGATCTCGGTATTTTTGTGAAAGAAAAAGGAAATGAGCCAGAGGTAATATGGACGTGGTTGTTTGCTACTATTGGGGACATCACACTGGAGGATATTTGGTGGACTTACTACTTTTTGTGTACTAAAGTGCAAGTAGTAAATTCGAAAATAATCCCTATCAGTGGTAATATGGACATGATAGATTTTGTAGACCAATTACTTCTTGCGTATTTGAGTGCAAGTAATGGGTTTAAGACAAGCCCTGCCAGAGGTAATATGGACGTGGCAGATTTTGTGAACTTAACACCGTTGTTGTATCTTGGTGAGTACGAGTGATAAGTGGAGATGACAACCGATATCAGAGGTAATATGGACGTGATGATCGATAACCAAGACCCAGGGAGTTTGCTCAGAGGTAATATGGAAATTGCAAACTCAGTTGGGGAAAAATATTAGGACGGTAGTTCCGAGGTAATATGGATATGAACTAATATCTAGGACACTTACTGGGGAGTGGTTTGCTGAGTGTGGTCTATCCGAGAATGAAGATAGACCTGAGGGTTGATCCGCTGGGGAGATTGTTAGGACGATAGCTCAGAGATAATGTGAACATGGCTAGCGTCTAACGAGATTGGTTTTAGTGGTCACTGGAAGAGTGTGCAAGTGGACCTGAGGGCTACTCCGCTGGGAAGAATTTGAGGATCCATCATCTGTTGCGTATCCAGGACTCCTTGATACAGATAATGGCTTAATATAGAAGGGGAAATGATATACATAGGTATTTTACAGGGGATGAAGAACCAAGAATATAAAGATTGTACATCTTGATTGCCCGCCTAGGGATAAGGGGAGTACAAGTCTAGTTCAGACATAGTACATTTTCAGGAACTTGCCATTGATAGGCATCATGAGCAAGTCATCGTTAGGTTTCGTAAGTCGGTAGGCGCCATTGGAGAATACTGATTCTACGATGAACGTGCCTTCTCATTTAGGTTGGAATTTGCCGGCCGTGTTACGGGTCATAACCATCGGCCTCCTTACGGTCAGGACGAGATTACCCACTTGGTAGGTCCTTTTCTTTCCCCGTTTGTTGAATGCTCCAGAGAGAAGTGCTTGGTATAGCTCAACGCATTGTTGAGCTAAGTGGAGTTTCTCGTCGAGTGCTTCTAACTATTGTAGTCGTTGGCTGTGATTATCGTCGACGGTTAATTGGTTGGAGAGAGCCACCCGAAGTGAACGAATTTGGATATCGAGCGGGAAGACTGCTTCGCTTTTGTACACCATAGAGAAAGGTGTATTGCCAGTTATTGTTCGGACCGTTGCATGGTAGGCCCACAGATATTCACCTAGCTTCTCATTCTAGTGCGTTTGTTGGATGACTCAAATTTTTTGAGTAGCTTTATGGTGATCTTGTTGAAGGCTTCTGCCAGACCATTCGCTGATGGGTTGTAGGCGGTTGATGCTACATTATGGATCCAATTTTTGTCACAAAACTGTTAGAATGCATGGCTTGCAAACTGTGGACCATTTTCATGGATGATCCTTCGTAGCAATCCGAAGCGGTATATGACGTGATGCTTGACGAAGATGATCACGTTAGACGTCTTGACTTCTGATAGTGGTATTATTTCTGCCACTTGGAGAAGTAGTCGGTGATGGCAAGGATGAACCGATATCCCTTGAATGAAGATGGACTAATCGGTCCAATGATGTCCATACCCCAGGCTTCGAATAGCTAGGATGCAACAATCGGGTGTAGGAACTCCCAGGATTGGTGGATGAAGTCTGCATGGATTTGGCATGCTTAGCACTTCCTTGCGTAGTCGACGGCATCTGCTACCATTGTTAGCCAATAGTAACCCATTCTACGGAGGTGGTCTTGTAGATTGGGCCATAGCTGATGGGTACCGCAAACCTCGTCGTGAGCCTCGTGGAGAGCCTGGTTCGCTTCTGCATTCAAAAGTTATCGTAGCAGAAGCCCGTCATACTAGCGGTGATACAGCATTTTGGTAGTTGTATCGTAATAGAACCGAAGGGAACGTCTTCTGATGGAAGTGGCTTCCTTCGGATTCTCGGAGAGAATTCCATAGACTGCGTAGTCGATGAAGGAAAGACTCCAGTCTTGTGAGTCAGTGCTCGTCTCTACTGAGTAGCTCCGGCACATAGAGAGGTTGTTCTTCGGGTAGACCAGTTCTTGACCGACCACAGTGATCAGTTCATGGGTACTGACCAGAACAACTACAGAGACTGCGAGTCAGGTAAGGACGTCCGCCTCGATGTTTTGCAGCCGAGGGGTGTACTCAATGAAGAATCCCTCAAAGGTCGAGATAATGTCGAGCGCAGCCTGTTGGTAAGGAATCGGCTCTTCGTGTCGGACTTCATACTCACCTAGGACCTGGCTGACTATCAACTTGGGATCGTCGTAGGTTTCCAGGTGGTCAACTCTAACTTGTTTAGCTAGTTAAAGTCCAATGATGAGAGCTTTGTACTCTGCAACATTATTGGAGCATGGCTCAGTGAGAGAGTATGCGCGGTTGATAACCATAACATATGGAGAGATCAACACTATCCTGACTCTAGTGATAATGCTGCCTTTGGGTCCTGTTCTTGAAGTGTCATCAAAGAACATTCGCCAAACACTTTTGCGTTCGTCACGGTATTGGAGTCTGCAACTTCGTCTGGAATCTCATCGTATAGTTTTGAAATTTCTGACACCGGATGGGCTGCCAGAAAGTTGTCCAGTGCTTGACCCTTGACGACTTTTTATAGAACAAACACCATGTCGTATGGAGATAGTAGTATTGACCAGGTAGCCAAGCGGAAACTGAGCTCCCATGGTTTGGTCATGAGGACTCTGAGAGGATTGACTCACGAGATTACATAAATGGTTTGTCTAGCCACGTAATGCTGAGTCTTCTGGATAGCGAATACAAGGGCAAGGCATTCCTTCTCAACAGGGGTGTACCTATGCTCCGCGCTAACCATCATCCGGCTAAGATAATAGATGGTATGCTCGTGGCCTGCACCAATATTCTGGGATAATAGGACACCGAGGGAGTGGTTCATTGCTCGCACATAGAGCATAAAAGGCTTCCCCACGACTGGGGCTACCAGCACTGAAGGGTTTGATATATATTCCTTGATGTCATCGAAGGCGCGCTGGTATTCTTTATTCCAGACAAAGGAGACACCTTTCTTCATAAGCTAGTTGAACGATCGACAATGCCCAGAGAGATTTGATATGAACCTTCTGATGTATGCAAGTCTTCCTTGAAGGCCACAAATTGTTCTTTGAGGTTCTTCGGTGGGCGCATCTCAAGGATTGCTTTAGCTTTGTCGGGGTCTATGTGAATACCCCAAAAAGTGATAATAAAGCCCAGGAATTTTCTATTGGAGAGATTTTGGTAGACTTATTACCCATGACGTACCTAAGACTGGGTACGGATAATAAGTTGAAATGATTGACACCATCAGAGGTATTATGGACGTGATGGTGGAAAGTCGATGGGCAAGAATGTTTGCTCAGAGGTAATATGGACATGGCAAACTCTTGAGTTATGGATTTATTAACCATGGCGTACCTTAAGTACGGATAATAAGCTAAAACGACTAGCACTATCTGTAAAACTCCTATTTCTAAAAACCGTATTTATTATTTTTTTATTAATTAATAATTTAATTATAGTAATTAATGGATAATTAGGAGAAATAGATTTTTAATAATTTTTATTTTAGGTGTTGGTGCACTTAGAGGATTTATGGGAACATTAGGAATTTTTCGGAATTTATTCCATGTAGGAGACCCCTTGAGCAGTTGCTAGCTTAATGTTTTGTATTAGTGTAATTCTAGATTTTTTCTATGAGTATATACGTATATATAAATATATATATATATATATATAAATATATATATATATATATATATATATATATATATATATATATATATATATATATATATATATATATTAAAGGAATTTAGAAAAGAAAAGAAAAGAAAAGAAAAGAAAAAACGATTAAAGAAAACTATTAATAACTATACTAATACTATTACTAACTTAGCAACTAAACCATTCCCTTAACCATTTCCATACAACCTAAGCCAGCAAGCACCCACCCCCTTTTCAATTAGAACCCAGAAACCTTTGCTATGCATCCAACCAACTGTGCATAGCACAGCAAGCCCGTCCATACATATGAGCCAAGCACAGAATGAAACCCCTCCTTCTCTTTCTCTTATATACTTATATATAAATCATTATTTCAATAAAATCATAAACCTAAATCATCCAAACCCTTTCTCTTCCTATTTAGACCTAGAGAACGCCACCACCGCAGCCGGAGAACCCCGCTACGCCGTCCAAACCGATCCCGACGACCGCGACCCGCGAACTGCAGATTTCCGCAGCGAGGTACCTGTGTTCCGGAGTTATTTTCCGTTGCCTCGCTCAACCAAATGCCACCCCGTCTTCACCGGTATGCTCATCCCTTAACCCTCTTCCATATCTGTATGATAGTAAACCTCGAACAACGTGTAACCATAGACGAAAATAGTGCCAAAGTTGGCAGAAATAGACCGAATTCTGGGATCGCAAAAAACTGCGGTGACCACCTATGTTTCCGAGTTCGTATCTCCCACCACAGAGATCCAAATTCGATGATTCTTTTTGGTATGCGTAGACCACTTGACCTAGTTTAATTTCTATTAAATAACCCTAGATTATTAACTGCTGTAGACAGAATTTAATTCGTTGGAAAACTCTGCGAACACACTTTTTAGATTTGCAAAAGTTGTGAAACGGAGCGCGCCCCGCCAAACGGGACCGTCCTGCCGTGTACCAAGTATACCAAACGGTGAGCGCAGCATAACCGGACACATGAGAGTTCGCAGAAACTGATTCGGAGTGTGTGCGCGCCGAAATCAGTCCGTATTCGCAGACAAACCCCGTGTCGCAACTTTTGTAAAAGTCGCGCGCATTTTGTGCACGCTCGTCAGATTATGACAAAACTTGTGCCACTGGACTCGTGGTAACGCGCTGGTCCTGTGACACAATTTTTATACAATTCTGAGATAGTTGACCAAGTCGCCAATTGGCGGGCCCCACGGTTGACTTTTTGGACGAAATTGTGTTCGGCTCATCGAAATCCACATTTGGACATACCGTTGGTTTCGTATTGACATCTAGAGTTGTTTGACCTATAATTTGTTCCATTTAGAGACTGTTATCCTTAGCACATTTTTTGGTGCAAAGTGGGCCACACGTGGACCCCACTTTTACCCGAAATTATCGTTTTGTCCCTGTGTCCAAATTAGAAGAAAGGGAAGTGCTTTTTAGCTATTTTGCTTATTTTAGTAATATTGGTGATGTTTATTTCAGCATCCGGAGATGTTCATTCTGAGGCCGTAGCTTCTGACTCTTGGTGTTGACATCGGGACACTATATTTTACAGCTTTCTTGCCAGGCAAGATACCTTGCCAAATTGCTTACAGTATTTTGCATGTTTAGTATATTTATGTATATTTATTGCATTTTTGCTTATTTATTGCATGTGTAGTTTCTTTCAGTCATTACTATATATTAGATATGTTGACACATACTGGACACTTAGTATCATAGAGGACAATCAGTAGGAGTATGGGCTTTAACCACTCTGGTAACACCTTAGTCACTAGCACGCTCTATGGTGGTCGTGTCCGATGGTCGCTACCCCCACGATATATCGATTGATAGAGTCACGAGGGTTGCTATCCCCGCGGTATGTCGGCTGATGATGTTCATGGACGTGTGTGTGAGTTGTGAGATTAGATCGAGTAGCCTACCCTTGCCCATACGTCGAAAAGTTATCCTCATTTGCATTCATATAAATTGTCTTGTACAGCGTACTTATTTATTTTCAAACATTATGCATGTTCACTGTATTCAAATTGGCTTGCTTCTATGTATCTTGTTATGTCCCTCTGAGGACCTGGTCCCTTGCCAGGTATAGACGACCAGGAGTATCCGCAGGAGTACGGGCCTGGACCTGACGCATTCCTTTCTGCCGAGGAGGTCTTACCTTCTCAGCATCTTTGATTACATCTAGTGATAGATTCTTTTTAGCTGATATACTTCTGTCTTCACATTATTTTATATTGGAGATTTTATACTCCTCTCTCATTTTAGTTTTGGATATAGTCTTTGGTAGTGGATTTGTCTCCACCCGACTATTATTTTGGATATTTCAGACTCCTTATTCTAGTTTAGTATTTCTTTTCTATGACTTGTTGTGTGGATGAGATTAGAATATCTGTGACTTGTGACATTATATATACTACATATGAGTTTATATTTATATTACAGCGTACGTATGGGCTATGGTTTCCATATATTGGAGTTACCATATCCATGCGGCTGGCATGCTTACGTGTCCTAGTCCTACGTATTTTTGGGACTGGAGCGTGACATGTTTTTGTGGTGGCCCATGTAGGTCGATTTAGCCATTTTGGTTACGTAACTGTACCGAGCGGGCCTGCACCTAGGATTAGAATTTTAGATCTCATCCACACTTGACTATAACCTACCTTCCTTCCAACATGTCCTACTTAAGTGCTTGCATCCTGCTTGATTCATGTACTCTTCTTAATCCTTCGTCCATCTCTTGTAGATAGATGAATTTATATAACGGGCATGCCGCCACCGGGGACAACACGTCTCCAGGGGACGACGACCAATCACCCGGAGAGACCTCAACGACACCTCTTCTTCCCGGACCGGATGGACTGACTAGCAATCCAATTCCATCAACCCCTCCCACGATACCTAATGGGACTTTTTCAGCTCCATTAGCACCGCAGGATGGCCAGACACAGCTGTTCCAATTCTTTTGGATGATAATACAGGAACAGAGGCAGCAAGCAGCAGAGCAGAGGCTAGAATTTCTGGCAGCACTTGAGAGAATGGTTGCATTAGCCCATGCACCAACCTAGGCACTAGTTTCAGTACCACAAGCTCAGGTTGGTTCAGTAAAGGATTTTGTGCAGATGGGCCCTAAGCCGTATAAGGGCAATGAGAGTCCAGAGGAGACCACGAACTGGATTGCCAATACCAAGAAGTTGTTAGAGGCATCATAATTACCTTATGACCTATGGATGATAGGCGTAAGGACTCAGTTAGAAGGCAACGCGCATCACTGGTGGGAATTAATGGAGCGCCAGTTGGGTACGTGTCAGACTTGGGAACAATTCTTGGAGTGCTTTGAGAGGAAGTACTTTACGGATACTGTAAGGGACGCGTTATATGATCAGTTCCTCCACCTAGAGCAAGGGGACAAGACGGTTGATGAGTATGATACAGAGTTTAGCCATCTCAGTAAGTATGGCACAGTCCTAATACCTAATGACTTAGAGAAGGCTAAGAGGTTTCACCGCGGGCTGTCTCAGGAGCTCCAGTACTACACTTGCTCCCAGTCCCGGATCTCTTATGCCGAGCTATTGACAGAGGCCAGGATCCAAGAGGCCATCAGCAGGGGAAACAAAATTCAACAGAAAAGTCACCAAGGACCAGTAAGGACACAGCTAGGAGGACCCATTAGACACCCTTTGACACGCCAGCAATCAAATAGTGCTGCACCATATCCAACCAAGGAGCTCCGTACTTGTCACTATTGTGGTAAGACAGGTCATATTCTAAGAGACTGTCATCGTCGATTGGGGTTGTGCATGATATGTGGATCAAGTCACCATCAAGCCCGAGAATGTCCTAAACAGAACCAGAGACCTATGGCATTAGAATCAGGAACACCGCATACACCCTCAAGTATAGAAGACCAAAGGGACCCGTCACTGCTTCTACAGTCTGCAAAAATGGAGGGGACTAGACCCCAGTTGAACAACCAAGGACAAGGCCAAGCGATCATTATGACAAATATGGGAGAGCAGACACATGAAGCCGTAGATACAGGTACGACCTTTTTGTTATAATTGTCTTTGCATACTCATAACCCCAGTGTGACACGAGATCTTAGATGTACAAATAGATGTAGAATTATATATATGGTAGTTTAGCAGCTATGAGAATGTATGTATATTTTACCCAGGTGGCATACACGCGATGCTAATGGATGACGTGAGTAGCAGTAGTAGTATTCTTTTCCTATCCTTATCTCGCCCTCTTGGGTGACTCATCTCCTCCTTTTATATTCATTCCTTATCTCGTGCTTAACTCTTCCTATCATAGTTGTATCTTTCGTCTCATTATGAATTGTTTGATATCAACCTCACCCCTATTTTGTTAGCTAAAACATAAATGTGATAGTAATGCTTGATAACTAAGGATGAGTTCTTAATATGTATATGCACTATAGCAATATATGTATTCTTTATTAGTTTAACCCTTAAGTAGCACCATGTAGCCTAATAGAAATTTGTTAGATCATTGGAAATAGATCATACTCCTAATATTTTTAGTCAAGACCTTAAGTGTTTACCTAAAAACCTAGACTATGCCTAGGAAAGAGTTGAAGGCACTTATTACGAACTGATAACTATGACAAATCGCTGGCGAGGTAGCGACAGTTGCAGCCAGACGATTTTGGTAGAGTAGTCGAATTACTTGCAGCCATACTGGCCAGGTGGCGTGGCAGTATTATACTGCGATACTTGACGGCTACGGGAAAAAGTCATAGTTATAAGATTCTAGACAAGTATCCCAAGATTCTCGACCCAATAAATGTATTTGCCTTACAACCTAGACAATAGTTTCAAAGAATGTGACTACTAGTATAATTCTTGTAAGTTGGGTAGTGTAGACGAGTTAGAGGATGATAGAATAGTGTATGGACAATAGATGAGCAAGTGTTAGAATGGCAGACCATGAGTTTTAGGGTCCTGCTAGATACCAATGTAGCATAATAGCTATAGTGATCATTATGAATATGGGTTAGTGTCAATTTCGAGGACGAAATTTTTGTAAGTTGGGTAGAATGTAAAATCCCTATTTCTAAAAATCGTATTCATTATTTTTTATTAATTAATAATTTAATTATAATAATTAAAGGCTAATTAGGAGAAATAGATTTTTAATAATTTTTATTTTAGGTATTGGTGCACTTAGAGGATTTATGGGACCATTAGGAATTTTTCGGAATTTATTCCATGTAGGAGACCCCTTGAGCAGTTGCTAGCTTAATGTTTCGTATTAGTATAATTCTAGATTTTTCCTAAGAGTATATATATATATATATATATATATATATATATATATATATATATATATATAAATATTAAAGGAATTTAGAAAAGAAAAGAAAAGAAAAAAGAAAAAAATTATTAAAGAAAACTATTAATAACTATACTAATACTATTACTAACTTAGCAACTAAACCATTCCCTTAACCATTTCCATGCAACCTAAGCCAGCAAGCACCCGCCCCCTTTTCAATTAGAACCCAGCAACCTTTGATATGCATCCAACCAACTGTGCATAGCACAGCAAGCCCGTCCATAAATATGAGCCAAGCACGGAACGAACCCACTCCTTCCCTTTCTCTTATATACTTATATATAAATCATTATTTCAATAAATTTCTAAACCTAAATCATCCAAACCCTTCCTCTTCCCATCTAGACCTAGAGAGCGCCACCACCGCAGCCGGAGAACCCCGCCAGGCCGTCCAAACCGATCCCGACGACCGCGACCCGCACACTGCAGATTTCCGCAGCGAGGTACCTGTGTTCCGGAGTTATTTCCCGTCGCCTCGCTCACCGGTATGCTCTTCCCTTAACCCTCTTCCATATATGTATGATAGTAGATCTCGAACAACGCGTAACCATAGGCAAAAATAGCGCCAAAGTTGGCAGAAATAGACCGAATTCTGGGATCGCATAAAACTGCGGTGACCACCCATGTTTCCAAGTTCGTATCTCCTACCACAGAGATTCGAATTCGATGATTCTTTTTTGTATGCGTAGACCACTTGACCTAGTTTAATTTCTATAAAATAACCCTAGATTATTAACTGCTGTAGACAGAATTTAATTCGTTGGAAAATCCCGCGAACACACTTTTCCAGATTTCTAAAAGTTGTGAAACGGAGCGCGTCCGGCCAAACGGGATCGCTCCGCCGTGTACCAAGTGTACCAAACGGTGAGCACAGCGTAACCGGACACGTGAAAGTTCGTAGAAACTGATTCGGACGCGTGTGCGTGCCGAAATCAGCCCATATCCGTGGACAAACCCCGTGTCGCAACTTTTGCGAAAGTCGTGCGTATTTTGTGCACGCTCGTCAGATTATGACGAAACTTATGCCACTGGACTCGTGGTAACGCACTGGTCCTTTGACCCAATTTTCACGCAATTCTGAGACAATTGACCAAGTCAATTGGCGGGCCCCACGGTTGACTTTTTGGACGAAATTGTGTTCGGCTCATCGGAATCCACATTTGGACATACCGTTGGGTTCGTATTGACATCTAGAGTTGTTTGACCTATAAATTATCCTATTTAGAGACTGTTATCCTTGGCATATTTTTTGGTGCAAAGTGGGCCACACGTAGACCCCACTTTTACCCGAAATTACCATTTTGCCCTGTGTCCAAATTGGACGAAAGGGAAGTACTTTCTAGCTATTTTGCTTATTCTGGGAATGTTGGTGATATTTATTTCAGCATCCGGAGACGTTCATTCTGAGGCCGTAGCTTCTGACTCTTGGTGTTGACATCGGGACACTACATTTTGCAGCTTTCTTGCCAGACAAGATACCTTGCCAAATTGCTTACAGTATTTTGCATGCTTAGTATATTTCTGTATATTTATTATATTTTTGCTTATTTATTGCATGTGTAATTTCTTTCAGTCATTACTATATATTAGAAATGTTGACACACACTGGACACTTAGTATCATAGAGGACAATCAGTAGGCGTATGGGCTTTAACCACTCTGGTAACACCGTAGTCACTATCACGCTCTATGGTGGTCGTGTCCGATGGTCGATACCCCCACGGTATGTCGATTGATGGAGTCACGAAGGTCGCTACCCCCGCGGTATGTCGGCAGATGATGTTCATGGACGTGTGTGTGAGTTGTGAGATTAGATCGAGTAGCCTACCCTTGCCCATACGTCGAAAAGTTGTCCTTATTTGCATTCATATAGATTGTCTTGTACAGCGTACTTATTTATTTTCAAACATTATGCATGTTCACTGTATTCAAATTGGCATGCTTCTATGTATCTTGTTATGTCCCTCTGAAGACCTGGTCCCTTGCCAGGTATAGACGACCAGGAGTATCCGCAGGAGTACGGGCCTGGACCTGACGCATTCCTTTCTGCCGAGGAGGTCTTACCTTCTGAGCATCTTTGATTACATCTAGTGATGGATTCTTTTTAGCTAATACACTTCTGTCTTCACATTATTTTATATTGGAGATTTTATACTCCTCTCTCATTTTAGTTTTGGATATAGTCTTTGGTAGTGGATTTGTCTCCACCCGACTATTATTTTGGATATTTCAGACTCCCTATTCTAGTTTAGTATTTCTTTTCTATGACTTGTTGTGTGGATGAGATTAGCATATCTGTGACTTGTGACATTATATATACCATATGTGAGTTTATATTCATATTACAGCGTATGTATGGGCTATGGTTTCCATATATTGGAGTTTCCATATCCATGCGGTTGGCATACTTACGTGTCCTAGTCCTACGTATTTTTGGAACTGGGGCGTGACACTATCAGGGGTTATGCGAACGTGATAGTAGAAAGTCAAAGAGCAGAACTTTACTCAGTGGTAATATGGACATGAAAAATTTCTAGAAATATCTTACTCAGAGGTAATATGGACGTGGTTAGATATGACTCTGTGGGGATAAAAAAAATAGGATAGAGGTAATGTGGACGTGACCGTATTTTTGTGGTGATAGATTCACTCTGCTGGGGAAAGTGGAGAGACATAATTTAGAGGTTATATGGATTCGTCACTTGTTTTCCTTTGATGTTATCAAAGGGTACATCTGCTTCATCATAGACGGGAGATGTAATTTTATGCGCAGGGCGTGTTTAAAATTTTCGGATTGGCACTGAGGCATTGCCAGAAGTTTTGTTTACCACGTCACAGACGGGAGACAAAGGTTTACGAGCAGGACATGTTTGAGACTTCTGGATTGGCACTGAGGCATTGACAGAAGTTTTGTCTACCACCTCACAGATGGGAGACAAAGTTTTACGCACAGAGCGTGTTTGAGACTTCTGGATTGGCACTGAGGCATTGCCAGAAGTTTTGTCTACCACGTCACAGACGGGAGACAAAGGTTTACGTGCAGGGCGTGTTTGAGACTTCTGGATTGGCACTGAGGCATTGCCAGAAGTTTTGTCTACCACGTTACAGACGGGAGATGAAGGTTTACGCGCAGGGCGTGTTGGCTGTGTTGTCACAACTTTGTTGATCAGTGAATAAAAATTTGTAGGAAGGGTAGAGGACGTCTTAGGCATCCACACTTTACGCAGTTTCCTGTTGTTATGGACAGAGGAGGAATGAGAACTACTCCCTGCATGAAGCATGTATTCATAGGCAGATTGGTCGAACTGGACGACCAAAGTCTTCTTCGTCGATCAGATGGATACAGCATCGTGTTGAGCAATTGCTTTCTCGTCAGAGGAGAAAGTAGTCCCCAGCAGAGTCGCCATTTTGTTTGGATAAACAAAGTTTATACGAAACTTTTGCTTACAAACGAGAAAAGAGAAAAGTACAAATAATCCTATACGAGGATATTAAGTACAATAAAATGATTCTAGGAAAGTATTGCTATGGAAGTCTGATCTGCAGTCGATCACTTTGTTCCTTGGACTACACGATGATGAAGAAGTGCTGTAGAAGAAGCTTCAAACTTTCTCTGAACTGGAGGCAAAAGCCGGCCAAAGGAAAGTTGCAAGTAGGATTGAATTCTTGCTGCCAAAGTTGTCCGCCAAAACCAATTCCCCTCCCCTTTTTTTATCCTGTGACCAGGGGTCTCTATTTATAGAGATCAATCAAGTAACTGCCTGGTTGGCGTAAAAGCCAAATGACTGTCTTGTTGGCATAAAAGGCCAAACTGTGAAAAAGATTGCCTCCTTTACGCTGCGGTTATGACAACTGCTACCCACGTTTAAATAATCTTCTGAATCTATGTATAACATGTATCCATTTATAAGGTAACGCGTATAACTGCTTCTCGAAGATCATGGCATGCAAGCCACGTAGGTAACTGCCTAGTTGGAGTAAAAGTCAAATGACTGTCTTGTTGGCGTAAAAGGCCAAACTGTGAAGAAGATTGCCTCCTTTACGCTGCGGTTATGACAACTGCTACCCACGTTCAAATAATCTTCTGAATCTGCGTATGACATATATCCCTTTATAAGGTAACGCGTATAACTGCTTCTCGAAGATCATGGCATGCAAGCCACGTAGGTAACTGCCTGGTTGGCGTAAAAGCCAAATGACTGTCTTGTTGGCATAAAAGGCCAAATTGTGAAGAAGATTGCCTCCTTTACACTGCGGTTATGACAACTGCTACCCACGTTCAAATAATCTTCTGAATCTGCGTACGACACGTATCCCTTTATAAGGTAACGCGTATAACTACTTCTCGAAGATCATGGTATGCAAGCCACATAGGTAACTGTCTGGTTGGCGTAAAAGCCAAATGACTGTCTTGTTGGCGTAAAAGGCCAAACTGTGAAGAAGATTGCCTCCTTTACGCTGCGGTTATGATAATTGCTACCCACGTTCAAATAATCTTCTGAATCTGTGTATGACACATATTCCTTTATAAGGTAACGCGTATAACTGCTTCTCGAAGATCATGGCATGCAAGCCACATAGGTTACTGCCTGGTTGGCGTAAAACTTGATGATTCATGAATAATAGATAACCAACATAAAATAGCCAATTATCCTTCACGACTGAGGTCTTGAACGTATTCTGGGCTAAGTAGCCTTATCAATATACCTTTGCAAATATAGCCGAGTTGGCATATTTCGAGGAGATAGCATACGGCGTACTCCTATAGTTGAAAATAGCCTTGTTGGCGTAAAATGTAAGGATGGTGATGTGTGCGTATTAGTCACAGTCTTAGCTTTCTTAGTCATGACAAATTTGTAGAATAATATTTTGTGCATTAAATACAGAGATATGCCTCAATCTCGTGAATAAAATGCAGAGATATGCCTCGAGCTTTGTACAAGAAATAGCTTTTGATGTGGCATCTGATTTTGTCTTTTCTTGAGCGTAAAAACTCGTTTTTGTCAATGTAGAATAGGCAGCGTATTCAGAAGACTCTATTTTTCTTCCTTTGAATGCGTAAAAATGACTTGTATCAAAAATATGTCACAAAATGACAATCTGGGTCTCTGTACAAAATTAGCATCACAGCCGTTCTCTCGATCATCGTGCAGTACTTTTGTCAAATGTCATGTTTATTGATTTGACTGACAAATTCATCCGAGGAATACGAAGAGTTCCTCGTACAACTTTACGTTGTATTTTACGCAGGAAGGTATAACAACCTTTTACGTGGAACAGCCTTGAAGCTCTGCTTTATGCGGACAGCTCTGAAGCCCTATTTTACGACAAACAACCTTGAAGCTCTGTTTTACGCAGATAGCTCTGAAGCCCTATTTTACGCTAAACAACCTTGAAGCTCTGTTTTACGCAGACAGCTCTGAAGCCCTATTTTATGCCAAACAACCTTGAAGCTCTGTTTTACGCAGGGAAGGACTTTATGTATGTTAGGGGTTTTGACTGTAAAAATACGCAGACAATTTCCCAACATATTTTATGCTTCTACAGCGACTAGCATGTATCGTTTCATATTTTAAGTGTGCTGGCTAAGCAAAGACAAGTTCACCGTAGTCACCC
Organism: Iris macrosiphon; assembly: GCA_036927795.1. Lineage (NCBI taxonomy): Eukaryota > Viridiplantae > Streptophyta > Magnoliopsida > Asparagales > Iridaceae > Iris > Iris macrosiphon. The sequence continues at coordinate 200,567,909 of JAYESA010000005.1, forward strand.
ACCTTAGCGATGATTCGCCTCGGTTGAGCGATACGTCGAGCGAGCCTCTGAAAACCTAAGCCAAACTCCTGGTGAGACAAGTCTGGATATCCTTTGCCTCAAACGAGTATCCTCGCCTGAGCAAAGCGAGTCGGGACATTGCACTTTTATCGTTTGAATGGGTAGTCCGCTTGAGCAGAACGAGGTGTTACAGCCTACCGAACTCTGCAGCGTATTCCTCCACAGACATGCTCCCCTGAATAAGGCTCTTAAGCATCCTCCCAAAGTCTAACATGTCTGTCTAAGCAAAGAACTTATTCTTGAAGAGGTCCTTGAACACCTCCCAAGACTGCCCTGTATCAGTAAGAATTGGCTCATTCCTGAACCAAGTGCGGGCAATGTTGAACAGCTGAAGTCCTATCGCCTCAACCTTCAGATCCTCAGAAAGATGGGACACCCTCATGAGATGCTCAATGTCCTCAAGCCAATCATCAGCGTAGACAATGCCCTCCATCCCCTTGAAGACCCTAGGTTCCATCTTCTTGAAGTCTTGAATGTTGCCTGGCCGAAGCTGAGCAACCTGAGGAGCAACCTGCTGCTGGACTGAAACTCCTCTCTCTACTACGGCAAGAGCAAGCTGATGAGCACTCTCGATGCCCTGCCGCAAGACGTTGGTCTATCTCCGGTGTGCCTCAAACTGAGCCCTCTGTGTCTCCAACATCTCGCGAAATAGTATGAACACCTATGTCGCATCTGCCGACACGGAAGGTAGAGGTGGAAGTTCCTCAGATACAGCCGGAACAGTCCTCTGAGTAGGAAGTGGACCCCCGAACACTGTGGACACGCCAATCACTGGAGAAGTGACTACTGCAGGCCCTCGGGAAGTCACAAACCTCTCAGAAGCTGCTTTCCCCTGTTGTGATCTAGTCTTAGGTGGCATCCTGAGACAAAGCGAAAGAAAGAATCAATATGGCACATGATATAAGACACTCCAAGAAAGGACAGTTAAAGATCAAATATCAATATCAAGAAAGATAGTTGAATTGAATCAAAAGAGTTTTTCCTAGATGTGATTGAGTATTCTCAACCTATAACATATATCATATATCCTGAAACAGGCTCGTAATAGCACTCAATTAAGAGCACCACTACGAATCATACTAATTGCGATCTCGAAGACCTGCATGGGCAACCACTAAAAATGTGTCATGAGCCGCATCCGGTGTAGTGATGCAAGTCGAGAACAACACCCAGCCGACGCCGCAGCATCGACGGTAGAATATTGTTTGGGTAAACTCTCTATCAATAATATCAAGACATAACAATGTCACCATCATAATATCAAATATACTTAATCACAAATCTAAGATTGAAAATAGTACGAATATGATAAAAGAATATAATAGTCTACATACAACTCATGAGACAACATAATATCAAATGAGTCTGATAAATACTAAAAGTAAGCTGGAGACAAATCCAGTACAAAAGGAATAACTAAGACGCTACAATTCCCGGGTCGTCTGTCTCAGTCGAGAAGAGACCCTCCAGAGCCAATGTCTCTGGCTCTAAGCCCATAATATCCCGAGATCCATAATGAGTGGGGTACCACTCCTCAGTGTCATCTGGAAAACATATAGCCAATCAGGAAAGGAGCAGAGTATATCTCTAACTGTCACGACCCGCAACCAGAATTTGGGACACGAGTACGTGGGTACGTCCAGCCTACGCCGCAGCATCGATGGTAGAACACTGTCTTGGTCATGATACTATCTAATTAATCTCTCACGAATATCCAACTCCATAAGGAGACACAGATATCATAATATAATATGGAATATACTCAATCACATAAACTAGAGCACGATGAGATATTGAAGAAAATAAATGAAATACGAGACAAGTCTAAACAACAATAAATAGTCTAACCTGCAATCAATATCATCCATATTTCCAAGTATGTCGGAACAAGTCCTCTATGTCACAGTCTGGAAAAAAATTTCCAGTCAGGATTGGAACGAAATACACGTCTAACAGCAGTTCCATGTATATTGACAAAAACTATCACACAGTGTAAAGAAATACAAGACAGATAGGAATACTGGCAATAAGAAATACTGACAAGCATGGATATACTGGAAATAGAAATACTGGAATATATGGATACTGGAGCATATGTCATCATCAATGTACATCTAGCAATGAAATAGAAATACAAGTACATGTAAGAACAATGAACTAGTATGTAAGTGTGTACAAGAACAATAACTAGAACATGTGGAGATGCTAGATCAATATACTAGAGATACATGTCTGTTTGTGGTATTAAACGAAAGGAATGAAATTGTATTTCAATGACGGGGTTTATGCGAAACCCGCGCCCTTCTGTTTACAAACAAACTTGTACAATGTAATCCTATACGAGGATGTGGGAGTACAATTTATTTAATCTGGGTATAAATTGCTATAGGTGTCTGATCTGCGGTCGATCACTTTAGCCCTTGGACCACACGATGTTGAAGAAGTGCCATGGAAGACAGGTAGCAGCTTCGAAGGTTGCAGAAGAGGTTGGACGCACGAGGCCAAGGTCATCGATCCCTGCTCTTTGCCTGCTCTCCGGGCTCTCTCCCTCTCTCTCTCTCCTTGGACGATAATTCTCTCCTGGATGATAATTCTTTTTCTTTTTTCTCCTCCCTTTTTTTCCCATTGATAGGTGTCTCTATTTATAGAGTTTTGGTGACAGTGACCACTCCGTCGGTGTAAAAATCGAGGAGTGGGAAGTACAACACCCTTTTACACAACTGTTAAAGTAACCAATGCCTGCGTATGGATGATCTTTTGAATGAGCGTATGACGCGGGTCCAACTAAGGGAACACAACGCGTACTATTGCTACGAAGATCACGGCGTAAGAGCCACGCAGGTAGGTATCCCGTGTGTAGAAACGGTTGGCGTAGAAGCCAAATGACTGTCACCCTGGCACAGAGGCCAGATAGGCATAGAAGCCGAATAGGCGTAGAAGCCGGATAGGCGTAGAAGCCGGATAGGCATAGAAGCCGGAGAGGCGTTGAAGCCGGATAGACGTAGGAGCCGGAGAGGCATTGAAGCCGGATAGGCGTAGGAGCCGGAGAGGCGTTGAAGCCGGAGAGGCGTTGAGAGCCGAAGGGGCACAGGTCTTGAATGGGCGTAGAAGCCGCTGCGTACCATGCCCGAGTGCTGACGGGGACGTCTTAGCCGGAATCATGGCTTTCGAAGATGTAATCAAATCTTCTACAGAGATTTGCCATCATCCTGTGCATTAAATGCGAAGACGTGTTTCGAAGGTCTGCAGCCCTTCTGTGCATCCGTTGCAGAGACGCGCCTTGACTGAACTTGTCACCGCTCCGTGCAATTAGACGTAGAGACGTGCCTCGAGCCCCGTACGATGTGCAGCTTTTGACGTGGCAGGCGGTTTGTCTACTGCGGAGCCTAAACCGGCTTATGCCAGCCTGTGTAAAACAATGCAGCGTATCCCTCTGTGCGAAAAAGAGCGGTTTATGCTGAGGGGACGTCAGTAAACGACGGTTTGGTGGTATCTTAACCCAATCTTCTGCATTAAATGCAGGGATCCGCCATCATACTGTGGTGTGCGTCCCGAGGGGTCTGTGCCTGTTTCCAGCCGTCGTCTGGGTCGCCGTGCAGCACTTTTTGTCAGGAGTCAGAGGCCAGGTTCACTGCGTGACTTGACAGGTTCATTTCGGGGAAGACGAAGCGTTCCTCGTACGCTATTTTAACGCTGCTTTGAGAGCGGCTGAGTTTTTACGCCCTGGAGGCGATGGGGGGGTCCCGTCTACGCCGAAGCGGTTTTGGACGCGCTGCACCCTTGAGCTCTTACGCCTGATGGCACTGAAGGCCTTTGTTTGCGCTTCTCTGTATCAATGCGCCGCATAGCTTTTGCCAGCGTATTTTTCATGCTTCTACAAGACCCCCTTCAAAGCTTTTAAAATCCTTTGGAATTTGAAACGCTTTGAATGAAGCATGAATGGCCCCTCGTGACTCGAAACGTTTCTGAATGGAGCGTTGAAACGGTCGGTGCGGCCTTTATGGCGGATTTATTGGGGACCGCTGTGATCTCTTTTGCCTATAAAAAGGCGGGGGGTTTACTTGTTTCCCCATATTCCCATCACCATGCTAAAATGATCGCCGGAGTTCGTCGGGTCGATCTGAGGAAGAAGGAGATCATGTTCTTCCAGCATGTTGGGAGCCGAAAAAGACGGCGTCTTCGAGCAAGTGTCCACTGCAGCGATGGATCATGGAAGGATATCTTAGCCTCCCTTGCTCGGGATAATCAGCAACTTTGTATGGCGTTGCATCAGGGGAGAGGAAGGGCCGCTTTGGACCACACAGCTTGCATACTGTTTATTTCTTCCTGAGACCCCTGCGGACGAGATTGGACAAACCGTAATCTGTCGTCCTGATTGGGTTGGGTTTAAGAAAACCCCAACCGGATCGGCCATGGCGAATGGAGGATCTTGTTGTTCATGACTGTGGTGGTCATGAACAGCCATGGAGGAAGAGGAAGACCTGAGCGCGATCTTCAGACGACGAGGGAGTCTTTTGTAGACGGAGTTTCCCTCATATGTAATCATGAAAAGTAGAGAAAAACTCCTGTAGACAGGGTTTCCCTCATATGTAATCATGATTTTAATCTTCAATAAAGTCGTCTTTTCTTCATATGATCACTTGCCATACGTTGCTGTGAAGTCTGAATGTGTGCAGCTTCGACACGTCTGATACTTTACGCGACCCTGTATAGAGAGTACTAGGTTCTGTCCTGTTCTTTACATGCAGCGGATAGTGCATAGAGCGCTGTTTTAGTATTTTGAACACTTAGAACTGTCCTGTTGCTAGGGCTAAGGAACCGCGTAGAGTTCTGAACTGCTGCTTCTGATGAGCAGAACTTTGTTCAGTCTTTGTCTTCAAGAATGATCTCTCGGAACTCCCTTGAAACAGGGTCGAGGATTCTGGCTGAGCTTTGTCATCTTTGATAGACGAGATGTTCAGACTGGAGTCCGGATGAACCTCCAATTTTGGGACCCGAAAAGAGTAATTTCTTAATGGTTGTACTCTGTCCGTTTCGGGTACTTGGGGTCAAGAACGAGTATCTTCTGTGTGAACTCTTTGCACTTGACCGGGTCGGGGACTGTTTTGGATAAGCGGAAAGTCGCGGAGTGCGAAATCCTCAGCCTGTAGCGTCTGGGCGTAAGACACCGTTGAGCGCGAAGTCGTAGACTTGTGGTTCCTGAGCGTGAAGTCGTAGGTTTGTCGCCTCTCGAGCGTAAAAGCTACCGAGCACAAAGGCATCCGGGCAAAAAAAACCATAGACTTATAACTGCTTGAACGTAAAGCCGTAGAATCGTTGCTGTTGAGTGTAGAAAGCTCCTTTAGCGTAGGACTTGTGGATCTGTAGCTCCTGAAAAGAGAATTTCTTCGAGCATGAAGTTCTGCGGATCTGTTGCTTCTGAGCGTAAACTGAGCGCCACCGAGCGTGAGATCATCGATTTGGTATCTGCTGAGCGTAAAGCCGTAGGTTTGTCGCCTCTCGAGCGTAAAAGCTACCGAGCACAAAGGCATCCGGGCGAGAAAAAACCATAGACTTGTAGCTTGCGAGCGTAAAATCGTAGATCTGTTGCTGTCGAGCGTAGAAAGCTCCTTTAGCGTAGAACTGCTGAACTGTCTTGCGCGAAGAATTTTTCGAATTCGCTGACTGTCCGTCTTTTGAGGGTAGTGGTTTGACGTAGCACCCAATCATATCCGACTATTAATGCGAGACTTGGTTAGGGTCTCGAGGAGTCCGTCCGAGGATTCGAGGAGTCGATCCGGACTCTATATATATCCCAAGCTTTGGAGAGAGAAACTTTTCATCCGTCTTCTGCGAACGAGAGTTCTTGATTGTTCGAGCTTTTCCCCTTCATTCCTTCTCTGAGCACTTCGAGCTTTCAGAAATGGCGACGAAACAAACCTCCTCCGCTAAGGGAAAGAGCATAGGTTCTTCTTCTTCTCCCACTGCCCCAGCGAGGGAGTCTTCGGTCGGGCAAGGTGGACTTCCTTCCGGAAGTATCCCGCCGACGGGCAGCGCACCCGGTCTGAGAGGTAGATCCTTTGGGGTGACAAGAATAACGAAAATCCTTCGCACACGTTGAACGTGACCGCGCTAGGTCGCCTTCTGTGCTGATAGCCTCTTCTGAGGAAGATGATGCACGGAGGCGTTTTCATCTTTTACGCCCACATTTCTCGTGTGCTAGCGTAAAGGCGCCATATTTTCGTAGTTCCGAGCGTAAAAGCTCTGGCTACCGAAAACTGGCGTATGTCGTAAAATAAGCATTTTACGTTTGCGGAGGGGACTCCCGGCGTATAATAACCGAATTCGTACAATCCTGGCGTAGAGCACAGTTTGTCGTTTCTTTGGTTTTGTATGTTTGTGCAAGATTTTTGCAATGACATACTTTCTTTGCACCTTTGTAGTTAACCTGGGTGAGTCTCCGTTGACCGAGGTGATGGGTTCCTCCGCCGGGATGCTGCACTCGAACTACCTGGAGGACTTGTCCCACGTGGCATTTCCCCTCTCCGGATCCCAGTATCCTGAGGGAAGGGGATTTCTGTTGGCGGCTCAGGGCGAGCGGGCACTGCTGAGTATGATCAATGGGGAGCCCCTGACGTATGTAGACGGAGAGCGGTACGTAAAGCCGGCTTTCCTTTTCGGGGACATGATCGACAAGCGGTCCCAGACGAAGCCTAAGAGGGAACCTTGGGTCTTTGCTGTCGAGAGCTTGGTTCTGTACCTGCCGACGATGCCGAGGGATTATCCCATCTCGGCTTTCTTCCATGCCACTCATCCCAGAAAGATGTCGTGGACGTTGACTCCCGACCTTCATGGCAAGCCGGGGAAGATCTTTCATCAGAAAGGAGCTGACCAGGGATCGTTTGTCAGTCGTCCTTCTGGTGACGTTGTTCCGGGGATTGTACCCGGGTGGCGTCCCGAGCGAAGACAGCTCTGTGATCCAGCCGGTCCAACTGTCGACTTTCTGCAACAGCTTCATGGGACGAGGTGGGGTGTACCCCAAGGAGAATCCTCGGTGTAATGGGTGGGTCACCCCAGCAAACCTCCGATGGACCAGCCTAGTTAACTGGGCCTTGAAGCGCTTTCGGCAAGAGCTAGAGGGCATTGGACTGTATGCTGCTGTGAGCACGACAAGCGTCGGGTTGCCATCCAACCCTAATTTGTTCTTGGCACTGATGGAGCGATACATTTCGCTCACTGGGACCTTTTCCACTCCACTGGGGGACTTGGGATTGGCCCTTCATGAGATGGCGGTTGTCTCGAGGCTGCCGATGGGGGATACCCCGTATGAAGAGTATGTTCCCACCAACCGGGAGTTGGGGGATTCGGACCCTCGGGTGGCGGATGTGTATCAGGAGCTGATGTGCCAATATCTCGCCTGCACCGCTTTCTACAACGAGCCCTCTGGTTTGGCCCACACTACCAAGTGGATGTCCTACCTTTTCTTCCACCGAGCTAGAGCTGCCAGGTTGGAGAAAGTTTCGGGGGACAAGAATGAGCCCGTGAACTGTTTGGGCGTGCTTAGTGCCCAGGTCGTGGATGGCCTTATGGAGGAGGCCAAAGCTTCAGACCAGATCCTCGTTGAGAGGGTAGGAAAGTACCCCGAAGGTACTACGGCCCGTAGTTACCTGAGACGCTGTCGCAGGTCTCTATCCAAGGAAGCCCAGCTGGCTGGTTTCCTCTCGTTATGGCTGCGTCGAGTAGTAGTGCCTGGTACTGCGTCCGCGGACAGCATTCACCGGAACATCTTGTGGCCGGCAGTGCGCCTGGTGTTCGGGGCAAGACTGGGCTTGCTTCCTGCCATGGTGTGCCGTATACAGGTGTTAGTTGAAGTGACGATCGATATCAGAGGTGATAATCGATGGTCAGAATCTTGGAAAGCCTGTTCAGAGGTGATATGGACATGGCAGATTCTTCAAGGAAATATAGTTCAGAGGTGATATGGACATGACTGATTTGTGGGCCTATTGCTTTTTGTGCACCTAGGTGCAAGTAATAGGTTTGAGGACAAGCCCTTCTAGAGGTAATATGGACGTAGCAGATTTTGTGGACCTAACACCACTGGCGTACTTAGATTTAGTACGGGTGTTAGTTGAAGTGACGATCGATATCAGAGGTGATAATCGATGGTCAGAATCTTGGAAAGCCTGTTCAGAGGTGATATGGACATGGCAGATTCTCCAAGGAAATACAGTTCAGAGGTGATATGGACATGACTGATTTGTGGGCCTATACTAGTTTCTTCTTTGAAGTAGTTTCATCGGATTACGAGAATCTCGCCGTATTCCTCCTGAGTGGAGGGGATTAGGCGTAGTACTTCTTCAGGAATTTGCCGTTGATAGGAGCCATTAATAGGTCTCCATTGGGCTGGGCTAGTCTGTAGGCTCCGTTCGAGAATGTTGTCTCGATCACATAAGGGCCTTCCCACTTGGGCTGGAATTTGCCTTTACTCCTGTGAGTAAGAATCATCGGCCTTCTTACGGCTAAAACTAGCTCGCCGACTTTGAACACCCTTTCCTTTACTTTACGATTAAAAGCTCTGGAAATGCGTGCTTGGTAGAGCGCGATGCGCTGTCGAGCTTGGAGGCGTTTCTCGTCTAATCCTTCTAGCTCCTGAACCCTTGACAGGTCATTCTTTTCTTGAGTCAGCCCGTTAGCCACGGCTATCCTGAGCGACGGGATCTGGATTTCAATGGGGAGAAGTGCCTCGCTCCCGTATACCAGTGAGAATGGGGTACAGCCCGTCGGCGTTCGTACCGTTGTGCGGTATGCCCAGAGACATTCGCCCAGCTTTTCGTTCCAATCTCTTTTGTTTGAAGAGACGAACTTCTTCAAGAGTTTGATAATGGTTTTATTGAAAGATTCCGCCAAACCATTAGCAGCTGGATAGTATGCCGTAGAGGCGATATTGTGTATTCGATTTTTATCGCAAAATCGATGAAACGCTTAGCTGATGAACTGGGGCCCGTTGTCATGGATTATCCTTCGGGGGACCCCGAAGCGATAAATGACGTGATGCTTGATGAAGCTGATCACATTAGACGCCTTTACCTCAGCAAGAGGGATTGCCTCTGCCCATTTGGAGAAGTAGTCCGTGATGGCCAGTATGAACTGGTGACCTCGGGAAGAAGACGGGTGAATGGGACCAATGACGTCCATACCCCATGCTTCGAAAGGCCAGGATGCAACTGTAGGATGCAGATGCTCAGATGGTCGGTGTATGAAGTCTGCATAAATCTGACAGGCTCTGCATTGTCTTGCATACCGTATCACATCTGTGATCATAGTAGGCCAATAATAGCCCATTCTCCTGATGCGATCCTGTAGCTTAGGACCGGGTTGGTGTGCTCCGCATACGCCGTCGTGAGCTTCCCGGATAATCTGATGTGCTTCGTCGTTAGACAGACATCTCAACAGTAATCCGTCGTAGGTCCGGCGATATAGGCATTGTGCAGATGCATCGTAATAGAAGCGTAATGATCGTCGCTTGATGGACACTGCTCCTTTGGGGTCCTCCGGCAAGATTCCGTATGCGACGAAATCTATGAAGGGACTTCTCCAGTCTTTTCCGGGGAGATCTATGTTCACAGCATGGCTGCGTCCTATGTGAAGGTTGTTCTTCGCACAGAATAAGTCTCTGTTAAGAAGGACTACCGAATCCTGCCTTCTTATAGGAGTGGCTAAGTCTGCGGCTAGACTGGCCAGGGCATCGGCTTCCAGATTCTGAGACCGAGGTACATGCTCCAGGAAGAATCCTTTGAAGGTCATGGCTATCTCGACCGTTGCTTGGTGGTAGGGGATGAGGTCTGGATTCCGGACTTCATATATCCCTCTGACTTGATTGACGATAAGCAGAGAGTCACCGAAAGCTTCCAGGGATTCGACCCCCAGCTCTTTGGCGGCTCGGAGCCCGATTAACAGAGCGTTGTATTCTGCCACATTGTTGGAGCAGGGCTCGCTAAGAGAATATGCTCGGTAGATGACGAGCCGATCAGGAGTGACCAGGACTACTCCTACTCCTAAGACGATGTTTCCCTTGGGACCGGTTCTGGAGGCCCCATCGAAGAAGAGTTGCCATGCGTCGGTCTCCATTGCGGAGTTACATTCTGCAACTTCGTCGAGAATGTCCTCGTATAACTTGGAGGACTCCGGGATCGGATGGGCAGCTAGGAAGTCAGCCAGTGCTTGGCCTTTAATGGACTTCTGCGGTACGTACACCATGTCATATGGCGTTAATAGCATCGCCCAAGTCGCGAGTCGGGAGTTAAGAACACTCGGTTTGCTTATTAGTACCCGCAGAGGGTTGATCCTGGAGATGATATGAATGGTCTGTCTGGTGACATAGTGTCGTGTCTTCTGGACGGCGAACATCAGAGCCAAGCATTCCTTCTCCACTGGGTTGTACCGGTGCTCGGCCCCGACCATCATCCTGCTGAGGTAGTAGATAGCTTGTTCATGCCCCGTGTCGTTCTTCTGTGCAAGAAGAGCTCCTAGTGAATGATCCATTGCTCGAACGTACAGCAAGAATGGTTTTCCCATGATGGGAGGTGCCAGAACTGGCGGACTGGTGAGGTAGCGTTTGATGTCTCCGAACGCCTACTGACAGGTTTCATCCCACACGAAAGATACACCTTTCTTCATGAGGTGAGAAAAAGGCTGACATCTCCCCGAGAGGTTGGATATGAATCGCCGGATATAGGCCAGATGGCCTTGAAATCCCCGGAGTTCCCTCAGATTACGGGGTGGTCGCATTTCTACGATTGCCTGGACTTTGTCAAGGTCCACCTGGATGCCTTTGGTGGTGATGACAAATCCCAGGAACTTGCCACTAGATACACCCAGAAATGATTTCGTAGGGTTCATCTTGAGTTGATGGCGACGCATTAGCTCGAACACCGTCCTCAGGTCTTGGAGGTGATCACCTTTGAGGCGGCTCTTGACGGCTATGTCGTCTACGTAACATTCCACTGTTTTGCGTAAATGCTCATGGAATATGTTACTCATGGCCCGCTGGTATGTAGCCCCGGCATTCTTTAATCCGAAGGGCATGACCGTATAGCAATATACCCCCAGTGGTGTCCGAAAAGCAGTGTTCTTCTCGTCTTCAGGATGCATCTTGATCTGATTGTATCCCGAGAACCCGTCCATGAAAGACATGCGTTCGAAACTGTAGGTGTTGTCGATCATGATGTCGGTGATAGGAAGAGGGAATTCATCTTTGGGACAGACCGCATTTAGATCTCGGTAATCGATGCAGATACGCACCTTCCCATTCTTTTTCATGATTGGGACAACATTGGCGACCCAGTCGGGATGTTGCTCTTCACGGATGAAGTCGCAGGCTATCAACTTCTTGACTTCAGCTTCAATGGCGTCTATCATATCCGGGCGGAACCGGCGTTGGTGCTGTTTGACAGGCCTTGAGTCGGTCAAAATGTTGAGCTTGTGAGTAGCCACCTTCGGATCGAGGCCTGGCATATCCTCATAATTCCACGCGAAGACGTCGACGTATTCTTTTATCAGTTGGATGATTTCTTTCCTTTCAGCTGGGGAAAGATAGTTACTGATAAATATTGGCTTTGGTGAGAGTTCACCCCCAACGTCGATTTGGACAACTTCGTCTTTAGTGGGAGGTTCCCTTTGCTCGAAGCAAAATTCCCACTGCGTATCCATGTGTTGAGCCCAAGCGTCATTTTCGAACAACTCAGATTCTTGTTCGCTTGCCTCTAAGGGATCTGTCGACGCCATATTCACTGAGAATGTTTGTCCGAGATCGTTGGATGGGTCGGAGGACGTTGAGCCGCCTTGAGGAGAGGCAATGGCGTCTTCAGAAGCTGCAAGGGAGGTCGGATATCCTAACCCGAAGCGGGTTTGTCGGTAGCAAGAGTTGCCGAGCAGCGGCGTACGCCTGCCCCTCCCATTGTTGAGACCTTGGTTCCGCTTCAGATTGTAGCCCATATTCTGCATGATCTTAAGCGCTTGTGGGCTGTATCGGCGAACCTGTATTTCCCCAGTATCGTCGTCGAAAGCATTTTCTTGGATAGCTGGTTGATTGCGCATACGGCCGAAGAATATCAGACGCTGAGTGCTGTAGGTAGGTGGGACGATGAAGATAGAATCCTTATGGGGCCCATACGTTGCGACGACGTTGGATGATGACGCTACTTCCCATACATATGGATGATAGGCCTTTATAGCTCCCAAGAATTTTTGTGCTATTGGTTCTATCTCGTCAATGTACGGGGAAAGGGGACTTTTATTGTCACTAGCAACCGCGTTAGTAGTTTTTACATCCCTTGGTTTTTTGTCGCGCCGAAGGTTGATGACCAAGGGTGGAGGCTTTTTGTTTAAGGTAATTGCCAAAGGATCACCCCCCTTTCCTGACCTAGCATCGTTCAGATGGGCGGTCATAGGCTCTGTGGCCTTTGGACGAGCAGTCCGTCCTTTCACCTTGATCGACAGAGGTTGTTTGACAGAGGGTTCTTCTAGCTTCCGACGGGATTCCTTCTCTGTCTGGGCCGTTACCTCTTCTGTGTAGCTCTGAGAGTATAACACGGCGTCGGAGTAGTAGGATTCCACCCCCCTGAACGGGTTTAAGTCTGCAAACTCGGTTTGCACCGCTCCTTTGGCATCTACATATTTGAAGCATTGATGTAGAGTTGAAGGGACAATGTTGTGGTCGTGGATCCACGGTCTTCCCAGCAGGATGTTGTAGGACACCTCTGAATCAATGACGTAGCATGTAGCCACTGATCTAAGGTTGCCAATCTGGATTCTCAAGCGAATCTTCCCCAATGGTTTACTCTTTCCAGCGTTGAAACCCACAATTGTAGTAGTGGTATAGGCCAGTTCGCTGGTGGGGATCCTCAACGGCCTGAGCAGACTGTGAGGAATGATGCTGATTGACGATCCCGGATCTATGTGAATCCGGTCGACTTCCATGGAACCGATGTATCCGGTGTGATAGAGAGGCCTGTCATGCCTGTTGTGTTTCAGCAGCATGTCGTCTTGGGTGAAAGTGATGTTTGGTACCACCTCCATCACACTGTGGCATTGAGGGCACGCCACGGGTTCCTCGTTGGGGGACTTGAGCTGGGTTAGGCACACATCCGCTTGCATCAACGCTTCGCTCAGGGCTAGACGAGTGTCTTGGGAGAGCCTGAGTAGCTCGAAGATGGACAACCTGGCTGGCGTATTGGCCAGTTGGGCCAGGATGTCGAAGTTGTACGGTTTCTCTAAACCTTTGTTTGGAATGTTCTTCACAGGTACATCGAAGCGTACTTCCTTTTGTTTTCCCTTGTCCGCTGGAGTTGGTCTTGAAGGACCGGTCTCTGGTGTGGCGGGCTCGGGTCCCGAAGGCTTGGTGGCTGGGGCGTCTTCCGGGCTCGTGCCGTAGTCCTTGAGGTAGGCTTTCCCTGATCGGGTTGCTGTAGCCAACACCTCGTCTTCTTCTGGAGTTGCAACCATATGGCATGGTTTGCATTTGGAGTTCTTTCTAGACTTAGCTCTGATAGCATTAGTCTCTTCCCCGATTTCTGACACCAGGTCGGGATGAACCCACATAATCTCGCCTTGCCGGGTAGTTAGGGGTACCAGGTTACGATTTTGATCCCGAGCTGGAGGGAGATTGATGATGTTCATCGTTGCTCGAAAAATAGGCGTGACACCATCCAGGATCGTTCGGGGAGGCAGACTGCCAAACTGGAGAGAGATCATGTTGGCCGTGACCGTCTTCTCGGTGTTGTGCAGGGTGATCGCCTTAGCATCGATCAATCCCTGGATCTTCTTTTTCAGTACGTAACATGCCTTTGTTGGGTGGTGTACGTATCGGTGGAAGACACAGTATTTGGGGTCGTTAGTATTGCCAACTTCCTGGGGCCGCCTCAGCTCTGGAAGGGTGATCTTGCCACTCTTGACGAGACACTCGAATATGCTCGGGACGTCGTCGTCGTCGAAGGAGTAGACTTCAACGGGTCTGGAAGTCCCGGATTTTGCTTGCGCAGTTGCCGCAATCTTTGGTCTGGCCGTATTAATCGCCAGGGCTTCTTTCCCTTTGGGACCACGAGGGTAGTCGCTGCTAGGAGATGGCCTCTTGCCTCTGTCGGAGGCGGAGATCATGATGCCATTGTCGCGCGCCTTGCGACTATTGTCTTCGGCTGCTACTGCCGAGATGATGAACGAGGGCCAATCACGGAACTGATATGGTCCTGTGAACACCGAGACCACGGGAAGGAGGTTCTTCCTGCAAATGTCCACCAATGCAGAGTCAGGAACTCCTGGAGGCATTTGTAAGGTGGCCTGACGAAAACGTTCGATGAAGATGCGAACGTCTTCCTTTTCCTTTTGCTTGACTTCGATGAGAGAGGACATAGACATGTCCATTCCTCCCTCGTAGAACCGTGTGAAGAATAAAGTTCTGAAGTCTTCGAAGGAAGTGATGCAGTTATCCGCCAAGCTGCGGTACCACTGATAGGCTACTCCTGAGAGGCAACCTTTGAACACCCGAGTAAGGAGGGCGTCGTTCCCTTATAGCAACACCGTCATCATGCTGAAATAATTCATGTACTGGCTCGGCGATGTTTTTCCCTCGAACAGGGCCATGGTCTGAGGTTTGTACCTTGGCGGGAAAGGGACTTCCTCCCAGATAGCTGGGTAGGGCTGGTTGATTCCCAGTTTCTTGAGCTGATCCTTGTGTTTCAAGGAGTCAAACTGGGCCTTCAACTCCCTGACTGCCTGCATCGGATTTTCAGTCGGAAGCGGGGCTATGGAGTGGTGCGGAGTTGGTTGTATCGTAACCCCAGCGGGAGGTAAGGCACTCTCTGAGTGAGGAAGCGGAGGAACTTCTGACTCTTGATCCAGCGCGGGCTCTTGGCTCGGGTGGGATGGTGGTAAGTCCACCCCCATACGTATCTGAGTTGGCGGGACCGACGCTTGAGCCATGGTAGCTGCGTGCTGAGTTAGCATCATCTGGTAAATGTTTTCCATCATGGATTGTATTTGTTGCAGAGATGTTTCCAGCGTGGTGAGGTGTTATTCCGCGTCTCCTGACGGTGAAGCTTCCTCGTGTTCATCTTCAACGGCGTAGGCTCCCATCTCCCTGGGCGTCATTGAAGGATTAGTATAGGTCGTTGTAGAAGTCGACTCTACACTTTCTGCTTCTGATTCTTGGCGACCCCCAGCGTCGGAATCGGAAGAGGATGGAGCTGGCTGTCGTGACTTTGCGCGAGTGTTCTGGAATACTCCGGCTTCAGTGTCACTGAACCTCCCTCGGCTCGGGGGCTTGGAGGGATGACGTCTTGAACTTGACCCTCCTCTACGCAGGTGTGAGGCCATGTTTACAGGCGCATGCGCGGGTTCCTCTCCCAGGAAAGACAGAGAGTAGCCCAATCGGTCGAAGACCGATCGTTTTGTTTTGGGACAGCAGCAATTAATCATAACCTTGTGGCTATTACAATGATGCTCGCTAGGAGGCGTAATAGACATGTTGGAAGGTCCCCTCTCTTTACGCTTCTGGACTAGATATTTGCGTAGGTCAGGAGGAGTTGCCGGAGATGCCCTTAGTCGGCCATTGGTTTCTCGCGTGATCCGGAGGGTAGGCATTCTGTTCCTTCGCTGGCGTGAAGGCCGAGAGGTTAAGTAGCCTGCCGCTTGCTTTCCTTCGCGGAGATCACAGCGCTCATCTGGTTTATCGTAGAGGTCAGATGATGTCTTGCGCGTGGAGCGAGATCTGTTCTTCCGTCTTGGCGCCGAGGCACCATCGGAAGTTCTGTCTGTACCGCGCGGAGCGGGAGACAGATTTCTACGCGTAAAGCGCAGTGAAGGCTTCTGGATTAGCGCTGAGGCTTCGCCCGAAGTTTTGTCTTTACCGCGCGTAGCGGGAGACTGTTTCCTACGCGTAAAGCGCAGTGGATTCTTCGGGGTTAGCGCTAAGGCTTCGCCCAAAGTTTTGTCTGTACCGCGCGTAGCGGGAGACTAAATTTTACGTGCGGGGCACGGAGGGAGCGTCGCTACAACCTCGTTGGCCGAAGAGATCGGAGAGATCGGAGAGTCCGGAGAGATCGGAGAGTCCACAGGAATAGTAGAGGATGTCTTGGGCATCCACACATTGCGCAGCTTCCTGTTGTCCTGGACGGAGAGAGGGCGAGAGCTACCCCCGGCTCGAAGCATGTCTTCGTAGGCTGACTGGTCGAAATGAACGACCAGCGTCTTCTTCACGGTTCCCACGGATACCGTATCGTGTTGAGCAATTACTTCCTCATCAGAAGAGAAAGATCTCCCCAGCAGAGTCGCCATCTTGTTTGTGGTATTAAACGAAAGGAATGAAATTGTATTTCAATGACGGGGTTTATGCGAAACCCGCGCCCTTCTGTTTACAAACAAACTTGTACAATGTAATCCTATACGAGGATGTGGGAGTACAATTTATTTAATCTGGGTATAAATTGCTATAGGTGTCTGATCTGCGGTCGATCACTTTAGCCCTTGGACCACACGATGTTGAAGAAGTGCCGTGGAAGACAGGTAGCAGCTTCGAAGGTTGCAGAAGAGGTTGGACGCACGAGGCCAAGGTCGTCGATCCCTGCTCTTTGCCTGCTCTCCGGGCTCTCTCCCTCTCTCTCTCTCCTTGGACGATAATTCTCTCCTGGATGATAATTCTTTTTCTTTTTTCTCCTCCCTTTTTTCCCCATTGATAGGGGTCTCTATTTATAGAGTTTTGGTGACAGTGACCACTCCGTCGGTGTAAAAACCGAGGAGTGGGAAGTACAACACCCTTTTACACAACGGTTAAAGTAACCAATGCCTGCGTATGGATGATCTTTTGAATGAGCGTATGACGCGGGTCCAACTAAGGGAACACAACGCGTACTATTGCTACGAAGATCACGGTGTAAGAGCCACGCAGGTAGGTATCCCGTGTGTAGAAACGGTTGGCGTAGAAGCCAAATGACTGTCACCCTGGCACAGAGGCCAGATAGGCATAGAAGCCGAATAGGCGTAGAAGTCGGATAGGCGTAGAAGTCGGATAGGCGTAGAAGCCGGATAGGCATAGAAGTCGGAGAGGCGTTGAAGCCGGATAGGCGTAGGAGCCGGAGAGGCGTTGAAGCCGGATAGGCGTAGGAGCCGGAGAGGCGTTGAAGCCGGAGAGGCGTTGAGAGCCGAAGGGGCACAGGTCTTGAATGGGCGTAGAAGCCGCTGCGTACCGTGCCCGAGTGCTGACGGGGACGTCTTAGCCGGAATCACGGCTTTCGAAGATGTAATCAAATCTTCTACAGAGATTTGCCATCATCCTGTGCATTAAATGCGAAGACGTGTTTCGAAGGTCTGCAGCCCTTCTGTGCATCCGTTGCAGAGACGCGCCTTAACTGAACCTGTCACCGCTCCGTGCAATTAGACGTAGAGACGTGCCTCGAGCCCCGTACGATGTGCAGCTTTTGACGTGGCAGGCGGTTTGTCTACTGCGGAGCGTAAACCGACTTATGCCAGCCTGTGTAAAACAATGCAGCGTATCCCTCTGTGCGAAAAAGAGCGGTTTATGCTGAGGGGACGTCAGTAAACGACGGTTCAGTGGTATCTTAACCCAATCTTCTGCATTAAATGCAGGGATCCGCCATCATACTATGGTGTGCGTCCAGAGGGGTCTGTGCCTGTTTCCAGCCGTCGTCTGGGTCGCCGTGCAGTACTTTTTGTCAGGAGTCAGAGGCCAGGTTCACTGCGTGACTTGACAGGTTCATTTCGGGGAAGACGAAGCGTTCCTCGTACGCTATTTTAACGCTGCTTTGAGAGCGGCTGAGTTTTTACGCCCTGGAGGCGATGGGGGGGGTCCCGTCTACGCCGAAGCGGTTTTGGACGCGCTGCACCCTTGAGCTCTTACGCCTGATGGCACTGAAGGCCTTTGTTTGCGCTGCTCTGTATCAATGCGCCGCGTAGCTTTTGCCAGCGTATTTTTCATGCTTCTACAATGTCAAGAATCATCTAACTAAGTGTGTGAAACATTAGCATATCATGTGATCGGCTTGGGACTGATAAGACTCATTACATTTATTAGCGATCATCCTTGTAAAGTCAGGCTAACCACATGTAACAGCGATGAGGCATGTAATGGTCAGGCTGCACCGACGTGAGGTATGGGTGAGCTATGATGCATATAAAGTTGGGTATGATCACATAAGCTACTAATATTTTTCCCTTTTTTTCCAGCTAGCACGATGGATTCCAAATCACGACTCCTCGTGACAGGTCTCAATAATGCCAACTCGTGTAAAGAACAGTGTCAGAGTCATGTACGCTATAGAACAAGAATTATAGAGATAATCAACATAATGGAAACTGTCAGAGAATGTACTCGCCTGTGGTCCTTAGCTAGTATGAATCAGAATCCAAGTCATAGTCCAAATAGCCTATGTATTACAAATTTATCACGTCAAAAGATAATTTATTTTAATTTATTTAATTCTAAAAATAATTACTCTAAAATCCTATTTTAATCTTATTATTCTGATTTTTATGTTAATTGCTAAATTTTGTCCAAAGGAACTGAATTTTATCAACTGGAGACTCATGGCACGCAAATCGAGGCACTCTGTTGACCAAAAAGTCAACCGACACAAACTCAAATTTTATGCATGATTTTCTGTAGATTTCAGCATCAATAATATACTAGAATTTACGGCTCGTCCGAATTCAAATTTGTTTGGAAATTATGGCACATACAAATTTCGTATTGTGCACTGATGGTTAAATTCTAACCTAGAAGTTCTACATAATTAACAGTATAAAAATACTTTGATTTAAATTCTGAGGAAAAACATATGTCAATGATCTCGACATTAGATTTCCGAAACTTCAAACGGTTCATGATTCTAATTCCTGGTTCTCCCGGAATCGTGAAAACATCGAAACACGTCTATTTTCGGACATGTTGTTCTCTACGAATTTTCCAGAATTTAATACTCATAATTTCGTAAAACAATTTATATATTCATAAATCTAACCTCAATATCGTTCTAACGCAAGAAAATGGGCCTCATTTGGAGTCAAGAGCTATGCGCAATGGCTTCTGGAAGATGAAGGAACCCTAGATGGCAATTCTCCCAAATTCGGCTCAAAGAAAAAATCCTAGAATTCCTAAATAACTCATATATATATATATATATATATATATATATATATATATATATAGGAGAGAGGGAAGCCACGGCTCGTGAGCTTGCCACATGGCAGCCATCCATGCAGCCCTGCCCAAATCGGACGGTCCGGGTTTGACCCGGCTTGGCTCAGCTGAGTTTGAGTCGAACTCGGACTCGGCTCGGCTCGGCTGCACTCACACCCACCCCGCGGTGGCTGACAGGCGGGCCCTGCCCAGTTGGCTGCGGGAGGCTGACGGGTGGGCCCCGGTTGGCTGACTGGGCAGAAATAATTACTTTTTTGGGTTTTTATTTTCAGAAAATAGTTTTTAATTCAGTTTTTCCTAATTAACTCAAAATAAATGCTAAAAATAATCAGAAATTTTCCAGAAATTTCTAGAAAATATATTTCATTATTTAGAACCTAAAATAAAAGTTTGGGATAATTTTAATTAAGTTTGGACCTAAAATAAATTCTTGAAAGTCCTAGAAAATTAGGGTTACTAGTTTTTAATTAACTAAAAATTATGGAAAAATTCCAATAGCCCCAAATTAACCTAATAACAATATTTAAGCACGAATTTTAGGATACGGAGGTTACAAGTCTACCCACCTAAAAAAAATTTGTCCTCGAAATTTAAAATTCTCAATTGTTTTATTTATTTATTACCATCAAAATTGAATTCATCAAATCATATAATCATGAACTAATCCACATTGTTATTTCACAATATTTCTCAAAATTCTATAAGTATCATATTTCTGCAAATCTTCAAATTTAAAAATCAAATTCCATTCTTATCACAATCTCCTCCAAAATTTTAAGTTAATAACTAAATACTCAAAATTTAATACCCAATCCTCAAATTTTTTAAATCCAATCAATGTATATAAAATTGAAATCTCGTCCCAAAATGTCAATTCAAACTCTAATCCATTAATCATCTTACTCCTCTAATTTAAATCCAATCGATGTATATTTATAAAATTTAAATCCTCATCAAAAATTTGAAATCGAACACTAATCCATTAACGATCTTATTTCTCGATTTCTTTTTCCACGTAATACTCAATGATGTAATACTTATGAAATCTTCAATACAACATTCAAAATATAAGTTCATAACTTACAGTCCAATAAATATAATGATAACCTTCTTAAATTTCTCAAAATTTAATGATAAATTCAATCATTTCATAATCTTCATAAATTTAATGATTTAACAAGATCGTCAATTCTGTCATATTATGTTCTCAACTCTTTGTTTAAATAAATATTTATCCTCGAAATTTAGGGCACATTATCTCTCTTTGTCAAACCATAACCTCTTCATTAATTCTTCACTATGGTCAAACCCTCAACAATCAAAGTCTAAGAGAATTCTACCTATAGTCATACAACACGCAATACAACACGCAATCTAGATAAAATATGCAATCTAGATGAAACATGCATGGTCATAGTCTCTTTTGTCATGGTATTATGGTCTCTGTTAGGGTGTACTACTAACTATATCCTAGCAAGAAGATCTTTGATACAAGCTATGGTACTAGAAAATTAATTAATCCAATAGACGAAAAGGAACAGAAGAAAAGAACAGAACATAACATAACATAACATAACATAACATAACCTTCTAACCCATTACTTGGACATCTAAAACCTCTATCATATACTTAACTCTGGCACATTCATTCACAAATTCCTGTCCCTATACACTGATACCCATATCAACTAATCACTAGTCCACAAGATATCCATGAATTCATCCATATTGCACATGTCTGTCTATTAATACCAAAATCTGATACCAAGGACCTCTTAACATAATCATCGGTCGAATGATGCATCCAAGTTTGATACCTCTATCCCTTTAGGTACCACTGTTTCTACTACAAGCACACCCACTGCTAACTCTCTTACCTACTGCAATTATTTATACTAGTTGTTCTTATCACTCAAGTGCACACCAAGTGCAACACACCATACAAAGTTCTACTTTCTCTAATACAACTCTAGATGGATACCTAAGTCAATTTGTAGTACCATCTCAATCATGCTCAAGCCAACAGATCCTCACACATGCACATCAACCACTCATATACTAATATACATTTCTTACCCACAATAAAATTTTATCCTCAAAATAAAATCATCAAAATTTAAATTCTTGAACAATTTAAAATAAAATGCATATACCTTCCTCAAAAGTCAAACATTCAAATATTGAAATAAAATTTTAATCACTTCCAAAAAATCTTTATAGCTTTGACTATGTTTATTGAATTGAATTTGAATCCTCAAAAAAAATTTAATAACATAAAATCTCAACTCCTCAAAATTCTTAAAATTTGCAATTCGTTTCCACTCTTCAAATTATACATTTTATCCACATCTATCTAAGTATACTTATATATACTCACAGTCTCTAACACACAAGATATACACAGATGTCTACAACCTCAACTGTGTACTGAAATTTGCCCTACCCGAATTACTTGCACTATTACTCCCAAAAATTAAAGTTGTCATCACACGTATTTTCTCCAATAATTTTCTATCTATATTAATTGATACACCAATCTAATTATCATCACACGAAGTACTTACTGTTACTAGCACATTGCTCAACTAATCCTCGATATAGAAACACTAGCACTCTTGATATAGTAACACTAGCTTCCTTATTTAGATCACCTAATCACACTCACTAGAACTCACGATCATTTACACTTTTTATAACTTATATAATATACATGCTTCACTTCACTCTCAAAGGCAGGCATATGGTTCCATATCTTGATTTTTATATAAGTATCTCCCTTTAACCCTTTATAGACTGATACACTAATCAATGATACACTTCATAACTTCCATGACCAATCTTGATATTTCTTAACCCATGGCACACTCATTAATACCATGTATGCATATACATCTCTTTACTCTTGACGCACCCAAGTATCAACCATCAAATTGAATATCATGCTCCATTAATTTTTTTTATACAATTTCCTCGATACTTAATTGTTTACATAGATCATCCAATTACATAAATTCATGACTATCCAGGACGGGTATGCTGGCTCTGATACTAACTCTTGGAACTATCACTGATACTCTATACTCTCCTTCTACTTATAGTACTATAATGACACCTATCCTAGAGCTATTGCTACAAGGTACTATGTTATGGTTAACTCTAGATTAATGCCTATTGTTCATCAACCAAGAAATACTTACAAACTAACAAGTCACACTCAGTCAACACTAATATAAGATACAGACATAATTGCAAGTCATAAATTATCATACTAACAAGGATCTTAAGGAAATAAAGCTCAAAATGAACTATAAGGACTGAATGTAACTCTACTGCCAAGCAAAAGTGATGGAACAAAGTCCTGTAATAACAAAAATAGATAAGTGTTGAGATGATACTTTAAGAACCAATTTAAGATATAACCTGATAATCATACACGTCTGTCAGAAATCATAACACTCAGAATCCTCGCCACGCCAATAAGCATAGATGCGATAAACAATAGGTTCCGTAACTAAGGTATGTAACTCTATAATCATGTCATCTAGAATCCTCGCCACGCCAATCGGTATGGCTACGAGAAACTCTAAATTTCATAACTAAGATATGTACATCCGAAGTCAGGTTCCTACGTTTTCGGTACGATAGCTAATGTGGCTGCGATAAACTCTAGGCTCCATAACCAAATTAGACGTTTTACCTTTCTCACTGTCCTCATCAATATATGTCATCAGATGATACCATAAATTTTAGCCCGTAAAATTCATCTCGGTATGAAATTAACTCAAAAATGATACCAAGAATTAAATTTAACAACTGGTCAACAAGAATCAAACTCAACAATGATACCAAGATTTTTAATTTAATAATTGATCAACAAGAATCAAGTTCAATAACAACAAGCGAGAGCGAACGAAAACAAGGAAAAAGATTTAAATTGGAAATTATAATGTGATTCTCAAGGGTCGTCCCAGAAATCTCTCAAGAAATTTATGATTGAGTATCCTCTCTCATCCTAATATCCTATGTCCTATATCCTATTACAGGCACGCAGAAGTACAACTAAGTTGTCGCACTACCACGACATCGTACAACTTGTGTAAAACCCCTATTTCTAAAAAAACGTATTTATTATTTTTTATTAGTTAATAATTTAATTATAGTAATTAGGGGCTAAATAGGAGAAATAGATTTTTAATAATTTTTATTTTAAGTGTTCGGGCACTTAGAGGATTTATGGGACCATCCGAAATTTTTCGAAATTTATTCCATGTAGGAGACCCCTTAAGCAGTTGCTAGCCTAATGGTGTGCATTATTCTAATCCATGAATTTTCTTATGAGTATATATATAATATATATGTATACACCAATATATATATGTATATATATATTTACAAAGGAAAAGAAAAGAAAGAAAAAGAATAATTAAATAAGAATTTACTAATAATAATAATAACACTATTCTTCCCATCCCTTAGTAATTTGCTCCCAGGGACCACTTCAGCAACTAGCAAATTGCTACTCACTAGGACCCGCCCCACTTCAGCCCTTTAAGCAAATTGCTACCACAGACCTGCCCATTGCATAAGCACAGCAAGCCTATTTCACCCTTTTTTACACGCGGCCGCTCCTATTCCCTTTCTCTCTCCCTATTAAATATATATATATATATATATATATATATATATATATATATATATATATATATATATATTTATTTATTTATTTATCTTTCACAAAAACCCTAACCTAAAATATCCAGACCCCCTCTTCTCATCTAGAGCCGTCACCGCAGCCAGGGAACCCCGCCAAGCCGTCCAAACCATCCCGACGACTCCGACCTCGCGCACTGCAGATTCCCACACGAGGCACCTTCGCTCCGGAGTTGTTTTCCGTCGACTCGCTCAACCAAACGCCGTTCCGTCTTCACCGGTATGCTCACCCCTTAACCCTCTTCCATACTTGTATAATAGCCAACCTCGAACAACGTATACCCCTAGGCAAAAAATAGCGTCCAAGTTGGCACGAGAAGACCAATTATGGGATCGCAGAAAACTGCGGTGACCACCCATATTGCCGAGCTCGTATCTCCCACCACAGAGATCCGAATCTGGTGATTCTTTTTGATATGTGTAGAACACTTGACCTAGTTTATTTTTTATTAAATAACCCTATATTATTAGTTGCTGTGGACAGAATTAAATTTGTCACAAAACTATGCGAACCCACTTTTTCCAGATTTCCAAAAGTTGGAAAATGGAGCGCACCCCACCAAACGGGGCCGCCCCGCCGTGTACCAAGTGTACCGAACGATGCACATAGCGTAACCGACACGTAAAAAATTATAGGGACTGATTCGGACGCTTGTACGCGCCGGAATCAGGTCGTATCCGCGGACACACTCCGTGTCGCAACTTTTGTGGAACTCGCGCGTATTTTGTGCATGCTTGTCAGATTGCGACGAAATTTGCGCCACTGGACTCGTGGTAATGCGCTGGTCCTGTGACCCAATTTTCACACAATTTTGAGACGGTTGACCAAATCGCCAATTGACGGGCCCCACAGTGGACTTTTTGGATAAAATTGTGTTCGGCTCATCGAAATCCACATTTGGACATACCGTTGGGTTCGTATTGACATTTAGAGTTGTTTGACCTATAATTTGTCCCATTTAGAGACTGTTACCCTCGGCACACTTTTCGGTGCAAAGTGGGCCACAGGTGGACCCTACTTTTACCCGAAATTACCATTTTGCCCCTATGTCCAAATTGGACGAAAGGGAAGTGCTTTTTAGCTATTTTGCTCATTCTGGGAACGTTGGTGATGTTTATTTCAGCATTCGGAGACGTTCATTCTGAGGCCGTAGCTTCTGACTCTTGGTGTTGACATTGGGACACTACATTTTGCAGCTTTCTTGCCAGGCAAGATACCTTGCCAAATTGTTTACAGTACTTTGCATGCTATTTATATTTCTTTTTATTTATTTCATTTCTGTATAGTTCTTGCATGTGTAGTTCCTTTCAGTCATTACTATATAGTAGATATGTTGACACACACATGGCACCTAGTATCATGGGAGGACAATCATTAGGCGTATGGGCTTTTAACCACTCTGGTAAACCGTAGTATATAGTTCGCACTACGGGCGTGTGTCGCGCTGGTCGCTACCCCAGAGGTATGTCGATTTCTGTAGAGTCGCGCTGGTCGCTACCCCAGAGGTATGTCGATTTCTGATGTTCTAGACGGGTGTGTGAGTTTTGAGGCTTAGATCGAGTAGACTACCCTTGCCCATACGTCGAAAAGTTGTCCTCATTTGCATTCATATAGATTGTCTTGTACAACATACTTATTTATTTTCAAATTATATGCATGTTTACTGTATTCAAGTTGGCTCGTATTTTCTGTATCTTGTTACGTCCCTCTGAGGACCTGGTCCTCTGCCAGGTGTATCTGTTCTTGAGTATTTGCAGGAGTACGGGCCTGGACCTGACGCATTATTTTCTGTCGAGGAGGTCTTACCTTCTGAGCATCGTTGATTATCTGGCGATGGATTCTTTTAGCTGATGCACTTCTGTCTTCACATTATTTTACATTGGAGACTTTATACTCCTCTCTCATTTTAGTTTTAGATATAGTCATGGGTAGTGGATTTGTCTCCACCCGACTATTATTTTAGATATTTCAGACTCCTTATTCTAGTTTAGTATTTCTTTTCTATGACTTGTTGTGTGGATGAGATTAGCATATCTGTGACTTGTGACATTATATATACCACATGTGAGTTTATATTCATATTACAGCGTACGTATGGGTTATGGTTTCCATATATTGGAGTTGCCATATCCATGCGGCTGGCATGCTTACGCGTTTCTAGTCCTACGTATTTGGGACTGGGGCGTGACAACTTGCGAAGTCTGACCTACATAGACCACCACTAAAAATGTGTCAAGACCCGCACCCAGAATTTGAGGCACGAGTACGTGGGTACGTCCAGCCTACGCCGCAGCATCGATGGTAAAACGCTATCTAGGTCATAATACTATCTAATTAATCTCTCACGAATATCCAACTCCATAAGGAGACACAGATATCATAATATAATGTGGAATATACTCAATCACATAAACTAGAGCACGATGAGTTATCGAAGAAAATAAATGAAATACGAGACAAGTCTAAACAACAATAAATAGTCTAACCTGCAATCAATATCATCCACATTTCCAAGTATGTCGGAACAAGTCCTCTATGTCACAGTCTGGAAAAAATATCCAGTCAGGATTGGAACGAAATACACCTCTAACAACAGTTTCATGTATATTGACAAAAACTATAACACAGTGCAAAGAAATACAAGAAAGATAGAAATATTGGCAATAAGAAATACTGACAAGCATGGATATACTAGAAATAGAAATACTGGAATAAATGGATACTGGAGCATATGTCATCATCAATGTACATCTAGCAATGAAATAGAAATACAAGTACACGCAAGGACAATGAACTGGTATGTAAGTGTGTACAAGAACAATAACTAGAACATGTGGAGATGCTAGATCAATATACTAGAGATACATGTCAAGAATCATCTAACTAAGTGTGTGAAACATTAGCATATCATGTGATCGGCTTGGGACTGATAAGACTCATTACATTTATTAGCGATCATCCTTGTAAAGTCAGGCTAACCACATATAACAGCGATGAGGCATGTAATGGTCAGGCTGCATCGACGTAAGGTGTGGATGAGCTATGATGCATGTAAAGTTGGGTATGATCACCTAAGCTACTAATATTTCTTCGTTTTTCTCAGCTAGCACGATGGATTCCAAATCACGACTCCTCGTGACAGGTCTCAATAATGCCAACTCGTGTAAAAAACAGTGTCAGAGTCATGTACGCTATACAACAAGAATTATAGAGATAATCAACATAATGAAAACTGTCAGAGAATGTACTCATCTGTGGTCCTTAGTTGGTATGAATCAGAATCCATGTCACAGTCCAAATAGCCTATGTATTACAAATTTATCACGTCAGAAGATAATTTATTTTAATTTATTTAATTCTAAAAATAATTACTCTAAGATTCTATTTTAATCTTATTATTCTGATTTTTATGTTAATTCCTAAATTTTGTCCAAAGGAACTGAATTTTATCAACTCGAGACTCATGGCACGCAAATCGAGGCAATCTGTTGACCAAAAAGTCAACCAACACAAACTTGAATTTTATGCATGATTTCCTGTAGATTTCAGCATCAAAAATATTCTGGAATTTATAGCTCGTCCGAATTCAAATTCGTTTGGGAATTATGGCACATACAAATTTCGTATTATGCACTGATGGTTAAATTCTAATCTAGAAGTTCTACAGAATTAAAAGTATAAAAATACTTCGAATTAATTCTAAGAAAAACATATTTCAATAATATCGACATTAGATTTCCGAAACTTCAAACGGTTCATGATTCTGATTCCTGGTTCTCCCGGAATCGCGAAAACATCGAAACACGTCTATTTTCGGACATGTTGTGCTCTACGAATTTTTTAGAATTTAATACTCATAATTTTGTAAAACAATTTATATATTCAGAAATCTAACCTCAATATCGTTCTAACGCAAGAAACTGGGCCTCGTTTGGAGTCCAGAGCTATGCGCAATGGCTTCTGGAAGATGAAGGAATCCTAAATGGCAATTCTCCCAAATTTGGCTCAAAGAAAAAACCCTAGAATTCCTAAATAACTCATATATATATATATATATATATATATATATATATATATATATATATATATATATATAGAGGAGAGAGGGCAGCCGCGGCTCGTGAGCTTGCCACATGGCAGCCATCCACGCAGCCCCGCCCAAATCGAACGGTCCGGGTTTGACCCGGCTTAGCTCAGCTGAGTCCGAGTCGAACTCGGACTCGGCTCGGCTCGGCTCGGCTGCACTCACACCCACCCCGCGGTGGCTGACAGGCGGGCCCCACCCAGTTGGCTGCGGGAGGCTGACGGGTGGGCCCCGGTTGGCTTACTGGGCAGAAATAATTAGTTTTTTGGGTTTTTATTTTCAGAAAATATTTTTTAATTCTGTTTTTCCTAATTAACTCAAAATAAATGCTAAAAATAATCAGAAAATTTCCAGAAAATTCTGGAAAATATATTTAATTATTTAGAACCTAAAATAAAAGTATGGAATAATTTTAATTAAGTTTGGACCTAAAATAAATTCTTGAAATTCCTAGAAAATTAGGGTTACCAGTTTTTAATTAACTAAAAATTATGAAAAAATTCCTATAGCCCCAAATTAACCTAATAACAATATTGAAGCACGAATTTCAGGATATGGAGGTTACACTAACAGCAGTTCTAATCAATGATATAAACTATGTAACAGTAAATAGATGTAAAATATACAAGATGCAACATATAGATATAGGAGATATACAATAAGAAAATACTGAAATAAATACAAGAATGAATAATATAGCAATGAATAAGAATACTAATGATTAAGTGAGTGAGTACTAGCTTTAAAATATGATCGGCTTAGAAACTTGCACAAGGAACTTGCACAAGGATAATGGCCTGGTTAGACATACGTGCAGTGTATGACCAACACTCACAAGGAATAAGGCATGCACAAGGAGGGTATGATCATATATCTAGACTAAATACTCTTTATCCCGATTGGTATAATGGATCCAATCATGGTACATCATGACACGGGATTCACTGGGTAGGTAGCTAATCTCTCCAAGAATCAATGTCTGTACGTGTACAAGAAGAATAAGGAACAAGGCTTGCACAAGATACACCATATATACCAAGGAATAACATCTCATGATAAGATCCGGATATACCAGTCCGTGTAACCATCGTGTCAAGAAATCAAGAATATCTATACTAGATACAAGAGACATAGAGGATATCATAAATGAGAAACTATCAGAGAATGTACTCGTCTGAAGTCCGGTGAACAGTATCACAGATGTCCGGTACGGTACCTCGAAGACCTAAATAAGGAATATTACATCAATACAAGATTTCAGAATGAAAATTAAGCCACACTAGGCTAAACTACCTATTTCTAGGTTGTATGAGTCTATCTCTAGGATATTGGGTCCATAAACTATGTAACTAAGCCACACTAGGCTAAACTAAGATACTAAGATACCGTATCGCATGATACGCAACTCAAATAGAAATATCACAATATATATATATATATATATATATATATATATATATATATATATATATATAATCAATAATATCTAATATCCCTAATTACAAATGCTAAGTGGATACCTTGACTTTGAACCAACGCGGTATCGCACCACCTACACACCCCTCTCTCGATACTCAAATCCAATACCTCGAGTATCGACCAATACCTTGACATTCACCTTGGTATCTCAAGGTAAGTCAAATCCTAATTTATTTATAGATAAAACCTAACACTAACTATATGCTAACTTATAGCTAAACTATTACATACTACTAATTACCTAACACTAACAATACTAATTAACACATAGATACAATACCTACATATTATTAACTTACCACCAATACCCATAAACATACATAGATATAGTACTACATACTAACATATCAATACTAATCTAACAAGCATATACATACATACATACATACATACATACATATATATATATATATATATATATATATATATATATATATATATATATATATATATATATATATATAACTAAACTAGATAATTAATAACAGGAAATTACCTATTATAAGTCTGTTTATTTATTTTATCATCATATGTTATTATCGGGTATGGCCGGACGACGCGGATCGTTCGGAGGTTGATCCTCTAAACGGAGTGCTCCTCCGGTACAGGCTACTGGTTTCGAATTCTCGTCGCAGAGTACTCCAGTGTACCGATCTTTAGCATCTCCGACTCCGTCGATGATACGACATGGCAGTACACCGATAACGGAACATTTTCGCATTTGGTATTTTTTTTCCAGATATATTATTTTAATGCAAGTAAGATAAAATGGTAGTTGGATAAAATGTTTAATTTTAGTAATAAATAATATATTTTTAACAGGTACAGAGGGGTGGGGATGCCAATATGGTGACCGTCTTCCTGGCCACCCATCGAAAGGGCAGGAATCTCATTGATGAGAGGGCCTCGCAGTCCTATGTAAGTATTACTTTACTTTGTGTTAATTTTAATATAACTTAGGAAATATGCAAATAAATATCCATGTAGTTAGTAATAAGTACCTTAGACACATTAGCAATTATCGAGTATCCAAACTTTTATAGGCCGAGTATCTTAGGTTGCGTGAGCGGGCGACTGCTAGTGTACCTACAACGGGAGAGGCTGATACTTTCTCGCAGCCCTCTCCAGCTCCATAGGCGGACGAGTTGTGGGTGACCGCTGCTGGTGGTCTCCAGAGGAGTTCGTACTACGGTACGAGATCCTATGGCGCCCTTGTTGCGATACAGTCCTCTAGGGCCTCCACTGCAAGTGTGCATTCCCCACAGCCCTCGCAGGCGTCGGCCTGAGTCCAGAAGACCGTTGACCGTCAGATTGCGTCTCTTTGTGACGAGTTGCTGCAAAGGATGGAGGAGCAGCTCCTGTCCTAGTCGCAGGCGGATGATGCGACGCTCATCGCACTATTTGATACGCTCGAGCGCAATATCATGGAGCTCAGGGATATGATAGCTGATCTTAGAGCATCGATAAAGCGCAGCGTTATGGATCTACAGGCATCACAGTTGTCCATGGGCAAGAGGCTAACAATGATGTAGGATTCAATGGTTCATAGCAGTACGAGGCTGTTATCTACCATGAATTCATACAACCATCGACTAGCAGTGTTGGAGCAGATACGTCCTCCTGGTGCGCCTTCATCGACACAGACTCCACCGACGTCACTGCCTTCTCCATCGACATCGGTGTCGATTTCACGGGAGCAGTATGATTTGTTCTTATCCCTGATGCGCGACGGTGTCAGCCTCCTACAGATCCGCAGTAGTGCTAGTTATGATAGTTTACTGATTGTTTGTGTTTTAACCTATGATAATTGGTTATTTATGAATATTCTTTATTTTTTAGGCTTTCAGACTTTATTTCTTGCACTCAGTTGTGTGGATATTTATTGTATTCTTTACGACAAAATTTTCTCCTGACTCGGTTTGTAATCCCAATGTTTCGTTTTCTTCAAATTTTACTATATTATTCATATTAAATGTATGTTAATTTATCGGTGTTGAGTGTTCCACCGAAGGGGTCGGCGAACCCAACGAATTCAACGGAGGGTTGCTCCGGGTCTATTTATATAAATTGTGAATTCATAAACTGCAGAAAGATTGGTTTGTAAACCATTATATATATTTTTTTCACTGAAATTTTAGCGACGTTTAGCAACGATTATATACGTCGCTAAATCGTCGCTAAATTCGTCGCTAAATAAGTCGCTAATTACGTCGCTAAATAAGTCGTTAAATACGTCGTTAAATGTCACTAAATTGTTGACATGGCAATATTTGCCAGGTCAATAAAACATCGCTAAATGTGTTGTAAAACGTCGCTAAACAGAAAAAATTTAGCGACGTTTAATGACACAAAATACGTCGCTAATTTAACGACGTTGCGTCGCTAAACGTCGTTAATATGAAAAATATTAGCGACGCAAATACGTCACTAGAAAGCGTCGATATAGCGACGTTTTGCGACGTTTTTCCTGTCAGCGTCTAGCTTAAACGCGACTTCATTGAAACGTCGCTAATTGCGTCACTAAATTTTTTAGCGACGTTTTTAGGCCATTTAGCGACGTTTTCAGACGTCGCTAATTTGACTTATTCTGGTAGTGATCTTCCTCCTCCTCGAACAACAGAAGCGGCGGCGGCAATAGCAGCTGCGGCGTTCGTGCTGTGCTCGCGCTTGTCCAGTGGTTTGGTCACGGGCGCCGGAGGCCGGCGGGGGGTGGGGTTGGGGGAGGAGCGGGAGGAGGGAGTAGGAGAAGTGGGCAGTCCTAGTAAAATTTGGACTAGTCTCAGTAAAAAAAATTTGTAACTGAGTTAGTACCAATACTGGACTAGTTCAGAGTCTTTTTTGTAGTGCCTTTATCAATGACCTTATTTAATTAGCTAGGGACAACAGCATGCATGTTAGTCATGTGATGGTCAATTGGTGGCTAAAAATAACTCAAGATCAATAACTATATGATTACTTGGTTGATTAATTAACAATATGTTAAAATAATTAACCCATGAACTGCTCTTAACTTTTGTACAGCCATGTGGACAAAAGCTAATCATGCTTTTCCTAAAATACAAAATATATATAGTTTTCCGTCTGCTGGAAATTCATGACCAAGGTTCTTTGCACTTTAGTACCTAAACTATCACTGATTTTGCTACTTGTTATGTTACCATACTATTTTTATGATCAAGTACATAATTTCATAAACTTTATAAGACTTTTAACTTATAAGTGGCGAGCAAATCAATTTTTGGACATTTCTACTCTAAACATAATAGAGGAATGATCTATCTTAGTGTGTGTTTTTTTTTACTGTAAGAGACGAATTAGGAGGACATGCATATTACAAATGCACTCTCTGTAGTTGACATCAAAGTTGTTCGTGTCATCTTTCATTACATAAAAAACACTATTTTTGGGAATAAATTAGTGTTTTGAATATTGATGTGCAAATTTATTTGTGACTATTAAACACTCTAGACATGGACGAATCTAGTTATTCCATTCCATATTGACAAAAATTCTATAACTTAAATTTATATCTAATCTTTTTATTTCTTAGATTTTGAGGACAGATTTAAGAAATAAATAGAATATTGTTAACTAAAATTAAAAATAAACTAAAAATTAAAAAAAATAAATACTAACATAAAGAAAAATAAGAATAATGTAAAAATAATTGTATGAAATTTTCTTTCGTGGGGGACGACGGACACCAACATTATCTATGTAGTTTCGTCCATGACTCCACTCCAGAATAGCAACTTACAAAATAGTGGTATTTCATTTTACTAACTTAAAATTACAAATTTTATGGGATAAACATGTACTAAATTGTAAAGTAGTGATGGTTGAAGCTATTTGAGTGGAAAATATCCTTTAAAAGTCCATAGCATTTTGGTCCTTTTTTTTTCTTTTTTTTTTCCCTAAATGAGTGGCAGAAACGCAACTTGCGCCACGTGACATTTATCCATAATTAACTAATTAAACTAAGTAAGGAAGTACTTAATTAATTTGAACTAACCAGTAATTAACACAAAATCGCGGCCTAATATTCCGCTGACGTGGACATCACTGTCGGTGTGTGCGGCCCCACCTACAATGACGGCACTCTGGTTCTCTAACCAGTTCATAGATGCAAGTAACTAATAATAATAATTCTCACCATAGCATTCAGCACCCAGATGCTGACCCACCACGTGAGCGGGACCTACATGTTCATATTCAAATATATTTGTAAGGGAACTAACTTATTATTTAAATGGGACGGGAGCACGAGGGTAGGGCCCACGTGAAGCTGGTTTTCCTAAGTTTGGGCCCACTTGACGACGTAGATTTGTGTTTGTCCTTATGATGTATATCGAATAGATCTATATACATTAATTTTTTTATAGGATAATATAATTTAAAGTAATTGGTTGTAAATAATTTTTTATATAAAATTGTGAAAAGAGAAATAGTGTTTCGGTTGGTACGGTGTGACGTGCATTTAATATTTTCATGATTTGTATATAAATTTATTTTAAATTTGATGGCATCAATACAGTTTCACATCTTTTCGTGCAGAACTCGAATCGCGATGAGTTTTGTGTTTGTGGATTCACGGTATCGAATAATCCATATGAGGGTATTTTCAGCGATTTCTGCGACACATCTCGGGACGTCGTCCGAGGGACCCACGAGTGACGCTTCGAAAAATAAACACAAAACTGGTTGAAAATACCTTATAAGGGTAGTTCAACGATATGGATCCAATAAAGTAGTTATTCTTGTGATCTGAGGTCCGCACTGTTGAAAATACGTGCGCTCTGATACCACATGTTGGGGGCGTCGCGAAAACGTTTTGCCAACCCACCTGAGATGACCAATCAATCTACGAACACCAAGCACAGGTGAAGACAAGTATATGGCGGTGACTACGTCACCCGGACAAATCCAAAACTTTATAACTCAGATAAATTACAAGATTGCAAAAGCTAACATTGAAAACCTTTGCCCGGTTCAACCCCCTCACCACACTCAAGAAAAAAAGTAGAAGATTACAAATCACTCACCAACCGGTAGCAATCTCCCTAACCGAAGTTGACGACTCCTCGATTAGATCTCATTCTTCCTTCTGTCTTGGATGGCAAAATCCTAAGAGTAAAGCACGGGCATTCTCTTAGATTTCCTGTAGACGAGCACCCCGAATCTCTAACTTGTGCTTTCCCTTTGTGCCTCCACCCTCCTCCCTATTTATAAGATGAAAACCCTATTTTAGGGTTAGGAAACCCTAAAAATAGCCAACCATAAGATCCACATTGCTCGTGTTCAGTATGCTTATTCGTTTACACCCACTGCTCGTGTTCGGTGGTTATGATATTCGTGTACACCCACTGCTCGTGTTCAGTGGTTATATTTCGTGTTCGTAGCATGTCGTGATTGGATCCATCGGTATTAGTTGGGGGTAGGAGAGTAGGAGTTGATTATGTGACCAAAGCCATTATTACATCGTGTACATTCTGATTACATACCTCACATATAATCCATCTTACCTGATCATGTTCACCCAACCCGATCACATAAGAAACTTGTATTCTGAGGCACATTAGCTAGTTTAGATTGCAGTTATTTCATCATATTATTGATATTCATATTGTTAATCTATATTCTTGTACATTACCTGTATATCTATTGTTCATCATTCATATGTTTAGTGATCTTGTATTTTATTTCTATATCTGGTTATATGCTTGATTATTCTATTGAAACTGCTTTAAGAGGTATGTACTTTGCTCCAATCTTGACTGGATATATTTTTCCAGATGATTGGCTTATATAGCAGTGTTCCACATTCTACAGTCCACAGGACGGTATATCTTTAGAGGATCCTTTGGTAGACCATGAGGACTTAGTTGCAGAGCCCGAGGAGGTCTAGTTTATTTGTGTTGGACTTGTATTATATTATATTATTGAGATTCTTTGGGTTGTATATTATTTCAGATTGTGGTTTATATCTTATTCTTTCCTTCATTATTCCATTTGTGCTTATCTTCCTTAGTTTGCATTGTGATTGAGTTTAGTTATATTGTGAGATACCATTTTGTTCCTCCATTTGGAGTTGAGATGATTGACAGGTACCATATTATATTATTGAGATGCTAGATAGTTAAAAATAACCTAGACAATGTTCTACCGCCGATCCTGTGGCGTAGGCTGGACGTACCCACGTACTCGTGCCCGAATATCGGGTCGTGACACGGTTTTAGTGGTGGCCCATGCAGGTCAGGCTTTGCAAGTTATGCGATATCGTGATAGTGCGATGGCTTAGTTGTACTACTGCGAGCCTGCGATAGGATATAGGACACTAGGATGAGAGAGGTTACTCAATCACAAATTCTTGAGAGATTCCTGGGACGACCCTTGAGAATCTTATTATAAATTCTAATTCAAATATTTTTCCCTTGTTTCCGTCCGCTCTCACTTGTTGTTATTGAATTTGATTCTTGGTGATCAGTTGTTGAATTTAATTCTTGGTGTTTGTTGTTGAGTTTGATTTCATATCGAGATAAATTTTATGGACTAAATTACGGTATCATCTGATGACATATGTCAATGAGGACAGTGAGAAAGGTAAAATGTTTGCTTTGGTTATGGAGCCTAGAATTTATCGAATCCATATTAGCTGGCGTGGCGGAAACGAAGGTACCTGACTTCGGATGTGCATATCTTAGTTATGAAATTTAGAATTTCTCACAGATATACTAGTCGGTACAGCGAGGATTCTAGACGACATGATTATAGAGGTGCATACCTAAGTTATGGAATCTATCGTTTATCACAGCTATGCTTACTGGCGTGGCGAGGATTCTGAGTGTCATGATTTCGGACAGACGTGTATGATTATCAGATTGTATCTTAAATTGGTTCTTAAAGTATCATCTCAATACTTATCCACTTCTGTTATTATAGGACTTTGTTCCATCATTTTCTTTAGATTAGCAGTAGAGATACTTTCAGTTCTTTAGTTCAGTTCCTTATAAAGCTTTATTTCATTAAGGTTCCTTGTTAGTATGATAATTGGTGACTTACAATTAGGTTTGTGTCATGAGTATCAGTATTGACTGTTGGAAGTGTGGCTTGTGAGTCTGTAACTGGTTCTTGGTTAGGCATATGAGCAAGAGGCTCAATCTAGAGATAACCCATAGTGTAGTACCTTGTAGCAATAGTTCTATGATAAGGTATCATTATAGTTAGTATTGGTACTATATGTAAAGGGGGAGTAAAGAGTATCAGTAATGGTTCCAGGAGTTAGTACCAGAGTCAGCATGCCAGTTCTAGATAGTCATGAATTCATATAGTTGAGTGATCCATGTAAACAATTAAGTATTAAAAAAATTGTATTGGAAATTAATGGAGCATGATATTCAATTTGGTGGTTGATACTTGGGTGTGTCAAGAGTAAAGAAATATATATGCATAAAGGGTATTAGTGAGTGTGCCATAGTTGGAGGATACCCATAAGTGTATCGGAGAGTGTGAGAGAATAAGAATACATTGTGCTAAGCTAGCAAGACTTGTGTTACAGGTAAAAGTAGAGCATTGATGTGAATAAGATTCCCACACGAGGCACCTTCGCTCCGGAGTTGTTTTCCGTCGACTCGCTCAACCAAACGCCGTTTCGTCTTCACCGGTATGCTCACCCCTTAACCCTCTTCCATACTTGTATAATAGCCAACCTCGAACAACGTATACCCCTAGGCAAAAAATAGCGTCCAAGTTGGCACGAGAAGACCAATTCTGGGATCGCAGAAAACTGCGGTGACCACCCATATTGCCGAGTTCGTATCTCCCACCACAGAGATCCGAATCCGGTGATTCTTTTTTATATGTGTAGAATACTTGACCTAGTTTATTTTTTATTAAATAACCCTATATTATTAGTTGCTGTGGACAGAATTAAATTTGTCACAAAACTATGCGAACCCACTTTTTCCAGATTTCCAAAAGTTGGAAAATGGAGCACACCCTACCAAACGGGGCCGCCCTGCCGTGTACCAAGTGTACCAAACGATGCACATAGCGTAACCGACACGTAAAAAATTATAGGGACTGATTCGGACGCGTGTGCGCGCCGGAATCAGGCCGTATCCGCGGACACCCTCCGTGTCACAACTTTTGTGGAACTCGCGCGTATTTTGTGCATGCTTGTCAGATTGTGACGAAACTTGCGCCACTGGACTCGTGGTAACGTGCTGGTCCTGTGACCCAATTTTCACACAATTTTGAGACGGTTGACCAAATCGCCAATTGACGGGCCCCACAGTGGACTTTTTGGACAAAATTGTGTTCGGCTCATCGAAATCCATATTTGGACATACCGTTGGGTTCGTATTGACATTTAGAGTTGTTTGACCTATAATTTGTCCCATTTAGAGACTGTTACCTTTGGCACACTTTTCGGTGCAAAGTGGGCCATAGGTGGACCCTACTTTTACCCAAAATTACCATTTTGACCCTATGTCCAAATTGGACGAAAGGGAAGTAATTTTTAGCTATTTTGCTCATTCTGGGAATGTTGGTGATATTTATTTCAGCATCCGGAGACGTTCATTCTGAGGCCGTAGCTTCTGACTCTTGGTGTTGACATTGGGACACTACATTTTGCAGCTTTCTTGCCAGGCAAGATACCTTGCCAAATTGTTTACAGTACTTTGTATGCTATTTATATTTCTTTTTATTTATTTCATTTCTGTATAGTTCTTGCATGTGTAGTTCCTTTCAGTCATTACTATATAGTAGATATGTTGACACACACATGGCACCTAGTATCATGGGAGGACAATCATTAGACGTATAGGCTTTTAACCACTCTGGTAAACCGTAGTATATAGTTCGCACTACGGGCGTGTGTCACGCTGGTCGCTACCCCAGAGGTATGTCGATTTCTGTAGAGTCGCGCTGGTCGCTACCCCAGAGGTATGTCGATTTCTGATGTTCTAGACGGGTGTGTGAGTTTTGAGGCTTAGATCGAGTAGACTACCCTTGCCCATACGTCGAAAAGTTGTCCTCATTTGCATTCATATAGATTGTCTTGTACAGCATACTTATTTATTTAAAAATTATATGCATGTTTACTGTATTGAAGTTGGCTCGTATTTTCTGTATCTTGTTACGTCCCTCTGAGGACCTGGTCCTCTGCCAGGTGTATCTGTTCTTGAGTATTTGCAGAAGTACGGGCCTGGACCTGACGCATTATTTTCTGTCGAGGAGGTCTTACCTTCTGAGCATCGTTGATTATCTGGCGATGGATTCTTTTAGCTGATGCACTTCTGTCTTCACATTATTTTACATTGGAGACTTTATACTCCTCTCTCATTTTAGTTTTGGATATAGTCA
Organism: Iris macrosiphon; assembly: GCA_036927795.1. Classification (NCBI taxonomy): domain Eukaryota; kingdom Viridiplantae; phylum Streptophyta; class Magnoliopsida; order Asparagales; family Iridaceae; genus Iris; species Iris macrosiphon. The sequence goes on from JAYESA010000005.1 coordinate 200,606,798, forward strand.
TGGGTAGTGGATTTGTCTCCACCCGACTATTATTTTAGATATTTCAGACTCCTTATTCTAGTTTAGTATTTCTTTTCTATGACTTGTTGTGTGGATGAGATTAGCATATCTGTGACTTGTGACATTATATATACCACATGTGAGTTTATATTCATATTACAGTGTACGTATGGGTTATGGTTTCCATATATTGGAGTTGCCATATCCATGCGGCTGGCATGCTTACGCGTTTCTAGTCCTACGTATTTGGGACTGGAGCGTGACAACTTGCGAAGTCTGACCTACATAGACCACCACTAAAAATGTGTCAAGACCCGCACCCAGAATTTGAGGCACGAGTACGTGGATACGTCCAGCCTACGCCGCAGCATCGATGGTAGAACGCTGTCTAGGTCATAATACTATCTAATTAATCTCTCACGAATATCCAACTCCATAAGGAGACACAGATATCATAATATAATGTGGAATATACTCAATCACATAAACTAGAGCACGATGAGTTATCGAAGAAAATAAATGAAATACGAGACAAGTCTAAACAACAATAAATAGTCTAACCTGCAATCAATATCATCCACATTTCCAAGTATGTCGGAACAAGTCCTCTATGTCACAGTCTGGAAAAAATATCCAGTCAGGATTGGAACGAAATACACCTCTAACAACAGTTTTATGTATATTGACAAAAACTATAACACAGTGCAAAGAAATACAAGAAAGATAGGAATACTGGCAATAAAAAATTCTGACAAGCATGGATATACTAGAAATAGAAATACTAGATTGGTGTATCAGAGATTAGTTGAGTAATGTGCTAGTAACAGTAAGTACCTTGTATGATAATATTAGATTGGTGTATCAGTTAATATAGATAGAAGAGCATTTGAAAGTAATAGTGCAAGTAATCCAGCAATAGAGGAGAGAGGTAATTTATTTATAGAAGTAAGTTTAGTAGGTATAGTACCTTGCTAATTTTGAGTATAGAGGTCGTATGTATCAAGAAAAGTACGAGGGGTATAAGGATACCAGTGAGATATCATGGTGTTGTAATGGCTAGAAGGTAATTGTGTAGGTATTGTGATACTAATATATAGATGAGAACCTTGGTGTGATTAACAAGTATCAGAGAATGAGTTATACCAAGTATCAGATAGAAAGAGTACCCTAGTAACAAGAGCCGGAGTATCTTAAGTATTATGAAAGTTTAGGCACAAGCATTTTAGTATAATAATATAGAGGAGAGACATGAGTAAACTTGGTATGAGGATATCATCTAAAAAGCATATAAGAGTTGGTGCCTTGTGTAGACATTAACAAGATTTGAGTAAGACATCCTATTGGGAATACTTAAGTTGGACAAGGATGTGCTAATAAAATACATGATTGAAAAGTATACAAGTGTTCCTTGCAAGAGAATGGTTGAGAAATTTTGGTGATTACAAGAATTGAAACAAATAAAGGAGGTAGTATCTTAGCAGTATTTTGTATAGTATCCTAGGCAGCAAGTGCCAGTGAGTTAAACATGTCCATGACCTAGAACTATAGTATATCACTAGTATTTGGTAAACCTCAGTATTAAGAATATTTTGACTAGGTTGATAATTAGTGAATGCTTAGTGTGTGATGGAATAGGCCACAGGTGGCATAGCAGGTTATCCCGCACCAGTAGAGGGAGACACCACAGCAGGACAGTGACTGAAATTTATTATAGTTAGAGTATGATTTTCTCTTTCAATAGAATGGTAGGATTGTATGTTATATGATAAGACTATTTTAGACTATGATTGATGGGGGTTTGACACTAGTAAAATTTATATGACTGGCCCAAGAGAGAGGGATGAGAGTTTTAATTTCGAGGACAAAATTTTTCTAAGGTGGGTAGAATTGTCACCCTCACATTTTTATTTAAGGGTAGTTTGGTAATTGACATGGATAATTTTAATTTTAGAATTATTTGTATTTAAATATTGTGCATATGTATAAATTAATTATTGTATTATTTATTGATTGTTAGTTATAGTATTTATTATTGGACTTGTGTAGTGGACCTAACCCATTTATTAGTTGCATGAACCCAACATTTTAGATTGATTTAGTTTGAGCCCATGAATTAGGCCCATGGATTAGGAGGTTTGATTAATTAGTAAAATCATTAGACTAGAACCTTCTCCCTTAATTAATTTCTTTATGAGAGGCCCCAAGGGGTTTTTTGGACATTTATATTGCTTGGGAGAGGGTTTATGACCAGCCATTAGAGGGGGAGAGAGAGTGTCTCCCATTTTATTTTTTTCATTTTCAAATAGATCTAGATTTTCCTCCTTTCCAAATCCCTTATTCTCTCACCATTCCTCACCAAATTTTTACCCAAATTTCTTTCCTATTCATCAATTGAGGCTACTACAATAAGGATCTACAAGAAGGAAACAAGGATCTAGAAGGAGGAGGCCAAGATCTAGAAAGAGGAGCTATTTTCCATTTTGGGGATTTTTTATTGAAAATTCATCTCCCAATAGGTACATTTCAGTTTTTTATCTTCTAATAGACTCTAAATCTGAGATTTAACCATGAGAAACTAACCCACATGCATAGAATATCCATAGGAATTAGTTTTAGGTTCATCGGAGACCTACGGTGGAAGTTATGTCCAATTTGGTGCCAATTTTGGAGGAATTTCGAGATTGGCACATGTAGTGGTTGTAATTGGGTCTAATAGATCTAATTGACATTTGATTGCTTATTTGTGACTAGTGCCGTATCCACAATTGGATACGTGTAGGCCGTATCTCGTCAATTTGACGAAACAGGTTGATTTTGGGGGGTTTTCTCCGACACGGGGCCTCGTGCATATCACATTGTGACACGGACACGTGGATACTCTAATTACTATACATATTGTTCATAATTAGTGTTTTAGACTTGCTCGTGTCCTCCGGGATACGTTTGGTTGTGTGTTGGAGCCGTATCGCAAGCGTATCATAGAGAAAGTGTGATACGGGTGCGGTGCACTCCACGCCACGTGTTTGTTGTTTGGTCCTTTTTACTATACGTGCATGTGTAATTATATATATATATATATGATAATTAAGTCAAAAATTTATGTATATGTTTGTGTATTTAAGTTTGGGTATATGTGGGTGTCTATGTGTGTATATACTAGTGTATATATATATATATATATATATATATATATATATATATATATATATATATATATATATATATATATATATATATATATATATATATATATGTTGGTTTATATATATGCGTTTATATATATATATATATATATATATATATATATATATATATATATATATAGTTATTTATATGTGTGTGATTATATATATCTATATATATATATATAGTTGTGAGAGGAATATATATATATATATATATATATATATATATATAGAGAGAGAGAGAGAGAGAGAGAGAGAGAGATGTGTAGTATTGTGTTTGTTATGTTGTGTGTGTGTGCACGAGTGGTTGTGTGTGCGCGTGTGCAGTGAGCAGCAGTTGCGGCACGGCACGGTGCATTCGCGGCGCAGCAGCGCGCGATGCAGTGCGCCACTGTGCAGTTTCAGCTAGTTTTCAGTGAGGTTCAGTTCAATTTTGTGATATTGGATTAGCAAGGTATCAAGGTAATTGGTTTATAGATAGTTAGCTAGTAGTATTGTTAGTTGGGTTTTGGGTTTTGCATGGAGTTTAAGTATTTTATTTACGGTTATTGTTAGTATATGAATAATTAAGTAGTTAGTATCTATAGTATGTATGTTTGGTATTAGTATATATACCTATTCGTCTAGATATATATATATATATATATATATATATATATATATATATATATATATATACTTGTTAGATATATAGTAAGTTTTTATGTAGGTATACGTATCTATATATTGGTATGTATTATATGTTAGTAGTTAATAGTTTTAATAGTTTAGTTATGTTAGTATAGTTTAGTTAGGGATTAGCTATATATATTAGCTATATGTATTAGGATTTGAATTACCTTGGGATACCAAGGTAATGTCAAGGTATTGAGGGATACTCAAGGTATTGGGTAATGGGTTGGTTTAGTCTAGTTGGTTACTATAGTAGTTAGTTAGTTAGTTAGTTAGATATGTTCGATTACGTAGATAGTTAGATATGTAAACTAGTATATATATGTTATGATTGATAGTTAGTATAATATACTAATAGGTAGTATATCTTGATAGTTAGTTATATTAGCTATACATATCTATGTATGTTAGTATTATAATTAGTTCTATATTATATTGAGATGTATATATATTAGTGTTAGTTATAGCTAGTATTAGTTTGGGGTTTGATATATCTATTGATATTAGTTATATGTTGAGTTTTTGTTTACCTCGGGATACCAAGGTATTACCAAGGTATTCGGCCGATACCCAAGGTATTGAGTTTGGGTATCGAGATAGGTGCGATACGCATTGGTGCAAGGCTAAGGTATCCTAAATTCCTTGTTTTAATATAGTATTAAGTATAATGACTTGTATATATATATCTCTAAAATATTATTTTCATATAAATGAACTTGTGTATCTTAGGATACGGCTTTTTGAATACTTTTTAGAATCTTATCTTGAATTGTATAGCATAGTTTTATAGTATTTCGACTTAGTGACTTAGTTTTAGACTCTTACAACCTAGATTTTATCGGTTTGACCTAGAAATGGCTTTATGACTTAGAGTTGCATCAACGTAACTTATTTTCATTTGTAGAATCTTGTATTGATGCAATATACCATATATAGGTTATGTGGCACCAACTTGGGCATCGAGAGACATACCTTGCTCAGGATTTCAGGCGAGTACATTTCTTTGATAGTTTTCAATTCATAATATTGTATATATGCATGTTCTAGAATTGTATACATTGATCCTGACACGGTAATTTTACGGACTGGTATTATATGGATCCCGTCAGGAGTTGTTATCCTCTGTCGTGTTCAGCGGGTACTCGTGTACATTGTATCTCATATTGTATATTGGGTATTGATTATATTTTGTGTTCACACACTACTCGTGTTAAGATTCGTGTACACGCACCGCTCGTGTTCGATGGTTATGATATTCGTGTACATCCACTGCTCGTGTTCAGTGGTTATATTTCGTGTTCGTAGCATGTCGTGATTGGATCCATCGGTATTAGTTGGGGTGGGAGAGTAGGAGTTGATTATATGATCAAAGCCATTATTATATCGTGTACATTCTGGTTACATACCTCACTTGTAATCCGTCTTACCTGATCATGTTCACCCAACCCGATCACATAATGAACTTGTATTCTGAGGCACATTAGCTAGTTTAAATTGCAGTTATTTTATCATATTGTTGATATTCATATTGTTGATCTATATTCTTGTACATTACCTGTATATCTATTATTCATCATTCATATGTTTAGTGATCTTGTATTTTATTTCTATATCTGTTTATATGCTCGATTATGCTATTGAAACTGCTTTCAGAGGTATGTACTTCGCTCCAATCCTGACTGGATATATTTTTCCAGATGATTGGCTTATAGAGCAGTGTCCCATATTCTACGGTCCACAGGATGGTGTATCTTTAGAGGATCCTTTGGTAGACCATGAGGACTTAGTTGCAGAGCCCGAGGAGGACTAGTTTATTCGTGTTGGACTTATATTATATTATAATATTGAGATTCTTTGGATTGTATATTATTTCAGATTATGGTTTATATCTTATTCTTTCCTTCGCTATTCCATTCGTGTTTATCTTTCTTAGTTTGCATTGTGATTGAGTTTAGTTATATTGTGAGATACCATTTTGTTCCTCCGTTTGGAGTTGAGATGATTGACATGTACCATATTATATTGTTGAGACGCTAGATAGTTAGAAATGACCCAAACATCGTTCCACCGCCGATCCAGCGGCGTAGACTGGACGTACCCACGTACACGTGCCCGAATATTCGGGTGCGGGTCATGACATACCATGACTTTAACACCAGCCGTGTTCTTCGCTACTTAGCTTGTCTTGGTGCGAATAGCCTCCTCTTCCAGCTGGGCCTCTCAGAGTTTGTTCCCCACCATATCAAGCTTGATCTTGAGTTGTCGGATCTCTTCGGTCAGGTCCTTCTCCCTGGTGAGACATTCCTCCCTAAGGTCATTCAGCTGATCGCGCTGCTCTTGCAACTTCAAGAGGTCACGCTGCAAGCCTTCCTTAAAATAAGCAAAGAGAACCTTCTCCACCTCTAGCCTTGTCGAGAACTCATTGTACTCGCGGGATATCAGTATCCCCATGTCTACCTGTTGGTGCTGCCGCAATTCCATTAGGCATTGCTCCACTTCTACTACTTTTTGGTCCAGGAGGTCCGTCGTTGTAAATCCCCTCGACCAATTTAGGATTTAATTTAATTTAAATCGAGAGAATGGGATTAATTGATTAAAGAATGCCATGTGCATTATTTTAATTAAATTAAATTAGAGGCCAAATTTTACCCATAGTGAGACCCTACCAAGCCCATTTACACCCTTTTAGGTGGACCAGTCCCACCCCAACGAGTCCAGGCAGGCCCAAGTCTCGAGGGCAGCCCATAAACCCCCTCACATATAAATATACATATTCTCTAACTCAAAACCCTAAAACTCATTTTCATCACCACCTCCAAATAAACCCTAGCTGACTCCTCCATCTCACCCGAGCACCCCATCCCCTACCCCGACGGGACGACTCCACAGCCACCTCACCTCGTGCACTTCCCTCTCAACGCCGAACCACCACTACCATAGTCCCCTGCACCCGCCGGACCTCCTCCATCATCACCATTCCCTTCACCATTAGCCACAACCCCCGTAACCTCATCACCCGACCCCTAGCCGACTTCCCCCAAGCCGCCCGACTGCCCTCAGCCACCACCACCGCCTTCAGCACCGCCAACCCGACCAGCAACACCTTCCCCCGACCAACAGCGTCCCAGCCAGCCGCTACCGCCACTGCAAAGCCGCTGCTGCCGCTGCTACACTTGCCGCAGTTGCTGCCGCCACTGCCGTTGGTTGTTGCCGACGTCGGAGAACGACCAGTCAGCAAGGAGACCCTCGTCCAGACAACTAGGTACTCGCCCCCTGGTTCCCTTCTCTCCTGGTATCGTTGTTTATATATAACCGTCGTATCGTCGTGTCAAGTGTCGTAGTCTTGGACACAAGCTTAATTAACACTAAACTATATATATGAGTGTGTATGTTAACAAGATTTAGCATTTATTTAAATAACTAGCAATTACCTTAATGATAGAACTCGATTATAAAGACTGGTATTTCACCAAAAAACCTGGACCTCTACATGTATGCTCAAACATGAGATAGAAGGACTTATAATTGTATAAAACATAAATAGTTCCGTAAAACCCATAACTTCAGTAGCTTATTGTCGCGAGAGACACAGTGACCGAGGATAGGACCCGTGTGCACCCTAGCTACGTGCACACGAGACTCTGTAGTCGACCAGCCGTGACCTTGCGTCAGTACCTAAGAACAGCGTAGTGTCTGTATGTATTACTATAGTGTCTGATGCTGGATTGCTATATTATATTATATGTTTAGGGTCATTGGACCAGCCAGGAGATACTGCAGGAGCAGGCTATTGGCATTCACAGCTTGAGGACCCAGGCAAGATACCTTGCCATATTTACTGCTTAATTTAAATTATGCATATGTTGTATTATGATCTTGTTGCTTTCTTTTATACAACTGTGCACGTCCGAGATTGACTCGGGTGTAGTCGACGGATGCGTCGATGATTTAGTGTACTTGACCTAGTCTCTAGCAGACTCACCCCATTTGGGAGGATACTCTGATATCTTCCGAGACCTGACACTCTTACACATTCACAGTGACAATTTCATGTTGGGATACGGGTTCGCGTACTCGACTAGCTATCGGTGCGTGCGACATGCATCACGGTTAGTACGTAATTCAGGATTTTATATTGGTAGAGACTAGCATATAGATACGTGGTATGCATGTCGAGTATTCGACTTGTATGTCTATATTGGGCGGGTAGGATAATTAGTAGGCGTATAGGTTACACATATTGGAATCCGTAGTATTCGGAGAAGCCACGGATCCAATGACCTCCTTTATTCAGCTTCCACGTTCTTCGGAGCGATATAGACGATATACTATTCAGCTTCCACGTTCTTCGGAGCGATATGGACGATATACTATTCAGCTTCCACGTTCTTCGAAGCGATATGGATGATATACTATACAGATTCTACGTTCTTCGGAGCGATATGGGCGTTATGCCTATACCTACCCATACGTACCAATATTGTCCTCACATTGCATTCACTTAGATGGTTAGCACACCCTTCTGCCTAGGATTGGGAGCATCATTATCTAGTCAGCCGATGCCCTAGTCATTACTCTGTCATCTGTCATTCAGTATTTTATTTCATCATAGTAGTGGGTTTGTTCCCACCAGACATTCTGGGTTGTACTATGATATTTGAGACTGGCGTTTATGTTCCAGTATTTATTTTAGTACTTTCTTTCTGATTATATTGTGGATGAGATTAGATTTAACTGTCGTGATTGATATTAGACTTGATAGTTATTTAGGATAGCGTAGCACTCTTCGTTGGATCCATTAAATTAGAATATCCTCAGAGACGTGACAGCTGGCTATTGCCACGTGGCCTGGTTTCGTGTATTTTTTGGACTGGGACGTGACATGGTTTTAGTGGTGGCCCATGCAGTTCCTCTTATTCGCTTGTGCTATGGTAACATGCCCAGCGAGCCTGCAATAGGATAGAAATTACTAGGTCTCATCCACTTTGATTATGTCTTTTGAACTTCCTTCGTACTACTTCTAAATATTTGTATCATGTTTGTTTGATTCCGTACTCTTTTAATGAGTCCTACCTTTTGCAGCAAGATGAACTTGCTAGTGAACAAGGGGCACCCAGTGCCGTGGTGCCAGCCAATACCACCCAAAAAGAGGAGATAACCCAAGGACCACCTGGAGGGCAACCACCATTACAGGCCCTGCTGATACATTGGCACGAGACCTCTCAGGGAGATCCTACAGAACAGCAAGAGGGACAAACTTTCCAGACGATCCCCACGCAGCATTTTGAGGGCCAGACTTCGGAAGCTACAACGATGCCACAGACTGAGAGGCCGACATCCGAGGAGACACCTACTACACAGCCAGAGGTTCCATTACCACCACCTCCACCGTATCTACCCCAGATGCCACAATCATATGGACAGCCACAGTTGCTTCAGCTCTTCCAGACTATGATGCAAGCACAGTGGCATCAGACCGAGACATTGAGACAGAGTTTGATGGCAGTACTAGAAAGGACACATGTCGCAGCACCAGTACCAGCACCTCCACCAGCTCAGATATGTGGTACTGTAAGATGGTTCCGACAGATGGGACCAGATACTTTCTCAGGCAACGAGACTGTAGAGGAGATCTCCGATTGGGTCGCCAACACGGAGATGCTACTAGAGACTTCACAACTACACCCAGACCTTTGGATGACCGCAGTGAGGGCCCAACTGAAAGGCAATGCACATCACTGGTGGGATTCTATTGAGCGCAGTATAGGTAAGAATCAGACCTGGGAACAGTTCTTAGAATACTTCAATGCAAAGTATTTCCCAGATACAGTCAGAAATGCCCTGTACTCCCAGTTTCTACATTTAGAACAAGGGAATATGACAATTAACGTATATGACGCGGAGTTAAGCCAGCTTAGCAGATTTGGTGCCATTTTGATACCCAATGATCTAGAGAAGGCCCAGAGATTCCATCACGGCCTCACATTCGAGCTACAGAGGTATACCACCACACATGCGAGGATTTCTTATGAGGAGGTTCTTGCAGAGGCGAGGATCCAGGAGGCCATCGACAGAGGAGCAAAATGTTCCAGCATGACTACACCAGCCAGAGCCCAGCCCAGAGCAGGAGGACCGATCCGTCGTCCCGAAGCACAGACACAACAGAGGATAGCACCATACCAGCAGATGGAGCTTTCGACTTGCCACTACTATGGCAAGAGAGGATATTTCCAGAGGGACTGCTGAAAGAGACTATCAGTATGCATAATTTGTGGATTAAACCAACACCATGCCCGAGACTGCCCACAGCATAGAGACATAGGACCGCAGACTGGACAGAGGCCAGCAGCACCAGTTCCGAGGATACTACCCCCGCCAGGAGGACAGCGTCCACCAGCACCAGAAGGAATTCAGAAGGGACCACCTTGGACCCCACAGCAGGCACAGTTTGATCGAGCCTGACAGCAGACATGAGGGCAGAGGCATGGACAGGCCTTTGCACTAGCAGCTACTGAGGAGAAAACCGAGGGAGAGGCCATCATAGGTACCATTTTAGTTGCATCATTACCTGCAACTGCATTATTTGATTCTGGAGCTACATTATCGTTCATATCTAGTAGATTTGTAGCAATGCATAGAGTAGCTACTTCCCCCTTACCTAAGAGTTGGAAGATTCTTACCGAAGGAGGCATCATGCCGGTTACCAGCACTATCATAACGTGTTCGGTAGTCGTATGTGGTAGAGAGATGAGAGTACGATTCTTGGTATTACCCATGCCATACTTTGATGTTGTGGTAGGCATGGGCTGGTTAAGCCAGTATAATGCCGTACTGGACTGCCGGAAAGGTAGCATCACTTTCAGACCACCAGATCAACCGGAGTTCGAGTACATGCGAGGGACTGTCGAGCACGGAGTAGGACAGACAGTGGGAACTTACATGGCTATGGAGATGGTAACCCCGTCGATAGTTGCAGAATTCGAGGATATTTTTCCTGAAGAATTGCCAAGCTTACCGCAAGATAGAGACGTAGAGTTCACTATTGAATTGGTACCCGGAGTGCACCGGTATCTTCAAATGTATACCGATTGGCGAAGAAGGAACTAGATGAGCTGAAGCTACAATTAGAGGAGTTGCAGAGCAAGGGATTTATCCGTCCTAGTGCATCACCCTGGGGAGCACCAGTTTTGTTTGTACCTAAGAAGGATGGAACAGTACGCATGTGCATTGATTACAGAGCCCTTAATGCTTTGACCATCAAGAACAAGTACCCCCTGCCGCGGATTGATGATTTATTCGACCAGTTGACATGAGCAGTGGTGTTCACAAAGATCGACTTGAGATCGGGTTATCATCAAGTAAAATTGCGAAGAGAAGATATTCAAAAGATAGCATTCAGGACTCGTTATGGTCACTACGAGTTCTTAGTGATCCCTTTTAGACTAACGAATGCACCTGCCATATTTATGAACTTGATGAACATAGTCTTCCACCAATACTTAGACCAGTTCGTTGTAGTCTTCATCGACGACATCTTGGTGTATTCGAAGAGCCCCGAGGAGCACGAAGAGCACTTGAGACTAGTGTTAGAGACGCTGAGGAGAGAGAGACTTTATGCTAAGCTGAGCAAGTGCGAGTTCCTCCTAGATCGTGTCGCTTTTCTTGCACATGTTATCTTAGGAGATGGAATCTCAGTAGATCCGGCGAAGATTTCATCAGTGGAGACATGGCCAACCCCAACCAATGTCTCAGAAGTGAGGAGTTTCCTAGGACTTGCCGGATATTACCGGAGATTCGTGGAGAACTTCGTGAAGATCGCAGAGTCGATGACCCGCTTGACTCATAAGGAGAAGGAGTTCACTTGGACAGAGGAGTGTCAGAAGGCATTCGATGAGCTGAAGAAGCGTCTGACTACAACACTTATCTTAACCATACCTTCTAGACCCGGAGGATTCGTGATCTATAACGATGCATCCGGGAAAGGATTAGGATGTGTCTTGATGCAGCATGGAAAGGTTGTGGCCTATGCCTCTAGACAGTTAAGGACCCATGAGAAGAACTATCCCACACCACTTGGATCTTGCCGCTGTGATCTTTGCTTTAAAGCTTTGAAGGCACTACCTATACGGAGAAAGAGTAGAGATATTCACGGATCACAAAAGCCTAAAGTACATCTACACTCAGAAGGACCTAAATTAGAGACAGAGACGTTGGCTTGAGGTGATGACAGACTTTGAGATTGAGCTACAGTACCACCCGGGAAAGGCCAACGTAGTAGCTGACGCATTGAGAAGAAGACCCATGGCATTTTTCTTAACTACCCAGCAACATCTGTTGAGAGATATAGAGATGATGGGTATAGAGGTCGTTATGCCCGGAGTAGACGGACAGTTGTCGAGTTTTCAGTTGCAATCAACATTAGTGGAAAGGATCAAGGCTGTTTTGCCGACAGACGCCAGATTTCAGAGACTTCGACAGAGGACAAAGGCTGAAATACAGACAGGACTGCGTATACATGAAGACGGGACTTTAAGATGTGGAGATCGTCTCTATGTTCCAAATGGAGAACTTCGTCAGGAGTTGATGTCAGAGGCACATAGTTCAACATACTATATTCATCCAGGAGGCACGAAGATATATAGAGACTTGAGGCAGTACTACTGGTGGCATGGAATGAAGAGAGAGATAGCTCGCTTTGTGGCAAAGTGCCTGGTGTGTCAGCAAGTCAAGGCTGAGCATCAGAGATCTACAGGATTACTTCAACCGCTTCCGATATCGGAGTGGAAATGGGAGCATATCACTATGGACTTTGTTACGAGCTTTCTGAGGAGTCCTAGTGGTCGAAATACAGTATAGGTAATCGTAGATAGACTCACCAAGTCCACACACTTTTTACCCTTCAGAGTTGGACAATCTACAGAGGTCTTAGCAAAGATGTACATGAGGAAGATTGTGCGACTGCATGGAGTGCCAGTTAGTATCGTGTCTGACAGGGATACGAGGTTTACATCCTACTTTTGGTGGAGTATACAAGAGAGTCTCGGTACCCGCCTGAAGTTTAGCACATCGTATCATCCGCAGACAGATGGCCAGTCCGAGCGCACTATTCAGACATTGGAAGACATGTTAAGAGCGTGCATGCTCGATTTCGGAGGATCATGGGAGGACCATTTGTATTTGGTCGAATTTTCCTACAACAATAGCTATCAAGCGAGCATTCAGATGGCTCCCTATGAAGCATTGTATGGAAGGAAGTGTCGTTCCCCAGTATGTTGGAGCAATATAGGCGAGAGATAGATTCTTGGTCCAGAACTGGTTGTTCGTACAGTAGAGAAGGTGAAGAAGATCCAAGGACACCTGCGAGCAGTACAGGACAGGCAGAAGCATTGGGCGAATGCGCATCGATGACCCCTAGAGTTCCAGGTTGGAGATCACGTATTTCTAAAGATCTCACCTACTCGAGGGACTATCAGATTTGGAGGCAGAGGAAAGCTAAGTCTGAGGTACATCAGACCATTCGATGTGTTAGAACGCATCGGAGAGGTTGCTTACAGGTTAGCCTTACCCCAGACCTTGGAAGGAGTCCATGACGTATTCCATGTATCTCAGCTAAGAAGGTACATGCCGGATCCGAGTCATGTACTTGACTATTCAGAAATTACAGTCGGCCCAAGCTTATTATACCAAGAGGAGCCTGTTGAGATTCTGGACAGGAGTGAGAAGATATTGCGAGGTCAGACTATTCCCCTAGTTCGTGTTGCATCGAGGCATCATGCACCAGGCGAGTCGACCTGGGAACGCGAGGAGGATATTCGCCAGCGTTATCCCCATCTCTTCGAAGGCCTAGGTATGTAGTATCATTTTAATTTTAGTCAGTAGTTCTCATCTTACGTATGTTTTAATTTCGAGAACGAAATGCTCTAATGAGGGTAGATTGTAAACCCCCTCTACCAATTTAGGATTTAATTTAATTTAAATCAAGAGACTGGGATTAATTTGGATACAATCAAGATTAATATACAGAAATTAAGTGACTTAATACAATTTACCGTTGCTTCGACATTTGGAGCACTACATTAGTAGTTACCCTCAAACAAATTTCATATACCTCAACTAGACATGCTAGACTACCCATCTGACCCTTGTGTCCCACCCAATTTTAATTCTATGCGTCTTTAATTGATTAAAGAACGCCATGCACATTATTTTAATTAAATTAAATTAGAGGCCAAATTTCACCCATAGTGAGACCCCACCAAGCCCATTTACACCCTTTTAGGTGGACCAGTCCTACCCCAACGAGTCCAGGCAGGCCCAAGTCCCGAGGGCAGCCCATAAACCCCCTCCCATATAAATACATATATTCCCTAACTCAAAACCCTAAAACTCATTTTCATCACCACCTCCAAATAAACCCTAGTCGACTCCTCCATCTCCCCCGAGCACCCTGTAAACCCCCTCGATTTATTCTATAGATAGTCAGGTTTGGATTTGGGAAATTTTGGATTTTTCAGAAGATGATGAGGTTTAGAGTAGAGTTGAGTTTGTCTGTGATTATTTTATTTAATTAAAACCCTTGGCGCGCCCTATCATAGTTTAAATATTCGAAGCCAGTATCAGCCCATAAATTCCATCGAACTTTTGTACTTCTGACTTGACTCGCCAATTTAGGTACTGGACTTTTTCGTCACTCAAAATCATATTTTTGTTGTGCTCTAAATTAATTGCACAATTTTCCGTAACCGTAATCCATATTTAATTCCGTGTCGGACACCTGTGTCGTTACCCTCAATTTTGAGATACCAACTTAACCCGTTGAGCCGGACCAACTAAAGGGTCTAAGACTGACTCCAAGCCCCCACCATTTTTGGCCTTTGTGTCATTTTCGAATTTTGACCCCAAGTGCCCCCATTTAATTTAAAATTGCGGGACACTTTATTTCTATTTAAATCGGGGATACCCATTTTTCCTAATCCTATTTTAATCCTTAATTAATTCCAATGCCCATTTAATTAAACCCGTGCCTCACGCACAACACCCTCTCACCATGAAAATTACTAAACATAATTTTCTCTACTATTTTTGCGTTATTTTATGTGTCCGTACAATTTCCTGAATTTAAGGGGCTAAGTTGCAATTTAGTAATTTTAGGTGCCCTCACCCCATTGGCCAAACCAAATGGAGAGGTCACAAAATGGGGTCCTAATTTCACCCATCCATTTACCACCCTTCATGAAGAAATTATTTTTCTTCATGACAAATCCTATCCCTCCATTTTGAAAAGGAGCATCTCCACCCTCCATCAATTTCACAATCCCCTATAAAACATCACCTCACCCCACCCTCATAACTCACCACCGGCCCTAATCCCAAGAAAACTAAAAGAAAACCCTCTCTCTCTCTCCTCACTCCTCCATTTATTCACCATGCAAATTCTCTCTCCTTCATTTCTTCTTTATTCCTTCTTCTTCCTCCCTTATACTTCCTCCTGAAGACCGGCCGGCCGACCAACTCGGCTCCGGCCAGTCCGCCCCGCTCAGCCACGACCCGCCCGCTCTGGCTACAGCCCCGTCGACCGACCTCTGTGAGCCCGACCGACTGTTCTCCCCCGCGCGGCCTGACCAGCAGCCCCGCCGGCCGACTTCTGTGAGCCCGACCGGCTGTTCTCCCCCGCGCGGCATGACCAGCAGCCCCGCCGGCCGACCTCTGTGAACCCGACCGGCTGTTCTCCCACCCCGCTCCAGCCCGCGGTGCAGCACCACTCCGGTACTGTGCTGTGTTATGCGTGCTCCAACGACCCACTGAGCGTTTCACTCCGGTCCCGACGGTTCAGCCACCCCACTCCGACGAGTCCGGTCCGGCTTCAGTTCCCCCCCCCCAACTCCACTACACCCCGACGAACCACCCTCTCCGGCAGACAGCCCCCTCGATCTCAGACCAACCCGCACTAACCACCACCATTTCCGGTCATCATCCCCCCGCACCACCTCCATCTCATCACCGGCCTCCCACCATCGGCTGCTCCACCTCCAGCTTCACTACCACCTCGCCGTTGAGGTATACAACTCCCTCCTCCTCTTTTTGTTAATGTTTTATTATGTGTTTAAGGTTAGGGTTCTTGATATATATGGACTTATGTAGGTTTGTGTTTACATAAAGGATATGTTATTGTAGTGTAGTATAGATGAGCATGTGATGATGAAAGGAGATTAGGATCAATAGTGAGGTTAGGGTTTTATTTCAATTAGAGGTTATGAATATTATGCATGGTTGAAAAATAAATGCTAAATCGAGTATTTACGGTTTAAATAGGAATTGATTGAGAATATGAAATACATGCATGCGAGGATGGAAATTGGGATATAAAATGAGGGTGGATGTTAATGCCATATGAGACGGTTATCCTAATTATTAAAAGCACATTGGTTATTGTAGTTTAGCTGTCTTAAAACAATGACTGAAAATAAAATAATAATTAAAAGGTTGATGGACATTGGGAGCAGGTGATTAATTTTTGAAATAGGTATTATATTGGATCATGGGTCAGAGATTAAGGAATGTGAAATATTAGTTAAATATTTGAGATTGAGACTGGGCTTAGGTATAAATGTGTGTTGCATCGCTGCTTGACGTAGAATAGATTATTGATTATGGTTTGTATCTTATCTCTAGGTACTGCGGGACCTGAGGACTTGGACGTTGTACCAGATCCCCGTCATCAGCAGCCGCACGCAGGCAAGTGTACCTTGCCACCTTGTATTTCAGTTACAGATATTTATTGTTTTGCTATGTACATTGTGCACATATTATTGCTGACGTTCGGTACTTCACGTCCGGTTCACAACCGGGTGAAGACGTACGTCGTAACGTCTTAGGAAGATTGTTGGATGATTCGTAGTATCTCGATATACGTACCTGAGTTTATCGATACCCCAGGACACACTCATACACTGTGATCATGCCAGATTCCTGTATCCTGATACCGACATCATGACCAGAGACTGGGATGACCTTAGGATCGCGTCTGTTGAGTTATATCTGTGAGTCGAGACTGTAGTTAGAGGGTCAGGTTCAACGCACAATCGTTGACCGCTTGGGAAGGGGAAGACAGTTACTAGACGTTTGGGCTACTCTGCACGCGCTTATATATGTATATGTAGTGATCATGTATTATTGTGTAGTGGTATCACCCGTGTGTCTCTGTGCTCGGAGCTACGGTACGCCCAGTGTGTCTCTGTGTTCGGAGCTACGATTTTATTTTAGAAAGCCCACGCGTCGAACGTTGTCTTTAAACTGTGTCACACTTGTTTGGTTATGATAGAGTACCCTGTTATTGCACTTGTACTTTCTGTTTACTTGGCATGTTGTATTTCTGTACCTTGTTACGTCCCTCTGAGGACCTGGTTCCCTGCCAGTTTTGCAGCATAGATGATTACAGAGCATTTGGAGTTGCTATTAGGAGTTGCAGGTCTTGCGGGCATGGTACCAGGTACTCACATTATATCTATCGGCATTATGGTTATTTTATATTGTTTATTTCATCTGCTGTTGTAGCCTAGTTTTTATAGACTCATACTTCTTCTCGAGTGTATTCGAGTTAGTGTGTTATTGGGCGGCCGACTCTAGCACATATAGCTCTTTCTTGTATACTGTTGTACATTGTGGATTGAGACATAGAGGTTTATATTTATGGAATATCTAGATAGTGCCCTTTATATTACAGCTTATACGTATTCGAGTCAGACCAGAGTCTGGTCGAATGCGTAGCTGGCGTGTCACGTATTCCTGGTCCTACGTATTTTGGGACTGGGGCATGACACACCCCATCCCCTACCCCGACCGGACGACTCCACAGCCACCTCACCCTCTGCACTGCCCTCTCAACGCCGGACCACCACCACCACAGTCCCCTGCACCCGCCGGACCTCCTCCATCATCACCATTCCCTTCACCATTAGCCACAACCCCCGCAACCTCATCACCCGACCCCTAGCCGACTTTCCCTAAGCCGCCCGACTGCCCTCAGACACCACCACCGCCTTCAGCACCGCCAACCCGACCAGCAACACCTCCCCCCGACCAACATCGTCCCAGCCAGCCGTTGCCGCCACTGCAAAGTCGCTGCTACACCTGCCGCAGTTGCTGCCGCCATCGCCGTTGGTTCCTGCCGACGCTGGAGCCCCACCACTCGCCAGAGAACGACCAGTCAGCAAGGAGACCCTCGTCCAGCCAACTAGGTACTCGCCCCCTGGTTCCCTTCTCTCCTCGTATCATTGTTTATATATAACCATCGTGTCGTCGTGTCAAGTGTCGTAGTCTTAGACACAAGCTTAATTAACACTAAACTATATATATGAGTGTGTATGTTAACAAGATTTAGCATTTATTTAAATAACTAGCAATTACTTTAATGATAAAACTCGATTATAAAGACTGTTATTTCACCTAAAAACCTGGACCTCTACATGTATGCTAAAACATGAGATAGAAGGACTTATAATTATATAAAACATAAATAGTTCTGTAAAACCCATAACTTCGGTAGCTTATTGTCGCGAGAGACACGGTGACCGAGGACAGGACCCGTGTGCACCCTAGTTCCGTAAAACCCATAATTCGTAGTATCCGGAGGAGCCACGGATCCAATGACCTCCTTTATTCAACTTCCACGTTCTTCGGAGCGATATGGACGATATACTATTCAGCTTCCACATTCTTCGGAGCGATATGGACGATATACTATTCAGCTTCCACGTTCTTCGGAGCGATATGGATGATATACTATGCAGATTCCACGTTCTTCGGAGCGATATGGACGTTATGCCTATACTTACCCATACGTACCAATATTGTCCTCACATTGTATTCACTTAGATTGTTAGCACACCCTTATTGTACTTATTTTATTCAGTATTTATATATATGGCATGTTTCTATGTATCTTGTTACGTCCCTCTGAGGACCTGGACCCTTTCCAGATTTGGACGAGGCATATTACCCTACAGTGTACGGCCCAGGACAGGAGACTAGGTACGCTACAGCTGAGGAGCTAGAGGTGCTACCGTTGGAGTTTTCGTGATCAGTTGGTAGGCCTTCTGCCTAGGATTGGGAGCATCATTATCTAGTCAGCTGATGCCCTAGTTATTACTCTTTTATCTGTCATTCAGTATTTTATTTTGTCATAGTAGTGGGTTTGTTCCCACCAGACATTCTGGGTTGTACTATGATATTTGAGACTGGCGTTTATGTTCCAGTATTTATTTTAGTACTTTCTTTCTGATTATATTGTAGATGAGATTAGATTTACCGGTCATGAATGATATTGGACTTGATAGTTATTTAGGACAGCGTAGCACTCTTCGTTGGATCCATTAAATTGGAATATCCTCGGAGACGTGACAGCTAGCTATTGCCACGTGGCCTGGTTTCATGTATTTTTGGGACTGGGGCGTGACAGTCGTCTATTCAAAACCAGGGATGCTCCTCATGGAATTGGCCTGGCACTGGTCAAAGAATTTCGTCCAGTCAAAGAACATGTTCTGCTCTAATATGCTCTGAACCCCCTACCTTAGAAATATGTAGAAGCTTCCAAGGAAGATCTTGACATTTTCATCAATCTCCTCCAACGTTGCCGGAGTCAAAGGCAGTTGAATGGAGAAAGAAGCAACTACAGGCGCAACAGGCTGCACAACAATGCTCGATGACCTGGAAGGTGAAGCAGTAGCAGAGGAGCGACTAGTGGTATGGCTCGTATTCCAGTCCTTCATGGCCGCATGAAAATCTCAGACACCCGACAGCTGAGCAAGAGAAAGTTGGTCGGTAGTTCGACTTGTGGCGAGAGTACCAGGGTGCCCCGCTGCTTCAACACCCGCCTGCGCATCAACCCTGGACTGCATTACAGCAGCTTCGGAGGGTGACTCAGGAACCGCAGTGCAAGAAAAATCGAGGACAGCCCCCTCGGGATGGCTCAAAACCCCACCATCCAAAGGGGCTTCAACAGCAGAGTGTCCAGCAACAACAGGTGGGGGAGACCTCCGCACTAGAAGGACCCACCACAGACTCAATAGGGTACCCCTCGCCACCAGAAAAGAGAAGAAGGGACTCAGACCTCCCCCTAACGAGTTCACTACCCTCTTCTTCCACGACGCCTTCCTCCGCAACCATATCCACGATCTTTAGGGGAGAGGTAGAGTCTGCAGAACCAGAACAACCAATAATTAACTTCACCAGGAGAAAGGAAAATTAAAGCCGAAAAATCTCTTCTCTAGAAAAGTGGCGAAATAGTATACCTGGAGAAGACAACAGGACATGACGCTCGTCCAGTGCGGTCCGAACTTCCTCCGGATCATCCAAGTCATCTACCAAGATGAAGGAGGTGGCCGGTTCCACCAGCGACTCCCCCAGGACATAACCACCAGAGCCCTCGGACCCAGGAGAATCGATCCCATCATCCGGCTGCGCATAAGAAATCTTGACGGTCGTAGACCGTTTGGGTCGGTCCCTCTCCTCATGTGTCTGCAAGTTTTTAAACAGACCAGAAGAAAGATATTTATAGAGGGGACCGGGAAGAATTAAACTAAGAGGTCGCGCGAATACCGCCTCAACGTTTGGAATAAGCTCTGGGTCAGAAGCCACCAGAGTCAGGGGTCCTATCTCCTCCCCCTCCTCTTATTTTGGTCCTTCTTCTTCGTCCCCAGCCGGCACAGGGGCCTTGACAGCAACCCGCTTCCTATAACGCGGTCTCACAGCCTCGGTTTGATTCCTGCCTTCTCTTTTTGGATGAAGGGCTCCATATCGGGAAGGCCTTGCGCTTTATTAGAGACTTCACTGGAGGCGAGGGGTCATAGGAAGCATTATCTTCCCCCATCGTTGAGTCTGAATCGACAAGCACAACCTTCCCCTTGCCTTTTCCCTGACCTTTCTTGGACTCTTTGACTGGGGCTTCAGCTTAGTACCCGCGATAAAGCTAATGACCCGGTCAAAGCCAGGTGGAGGCACATTCATGGCTACATAAAAGAGAGCCACTGCATGGAGGATATGTGCAGGGACTTTAGTATCGGGTAGGGTAAACCGGACCTGAGTATTGGTGGCAAAGTAATAAACCCAGGCTCGGGCTCCATCAAGAATACTACCTTCAAAACCAAGATATGGGCTTGGATTGCTCAACATGAGCTGGCTATATCCAAACTAACGAGCAAACCTACACGGCAGGTAAGGTTCCAAGAAGACGAGGTTCTGGTTTCGGTATACCAAATGGGAGGGCCGAATGGAAAGTAACCAGCAAAGGAGCTTCGAGGAAAGAACCTGACGGTCAACACCACCATCACACTGAACCCTATTCACTTTATCCTCTGTGAACATCGGGACCGAGACAAAGAAGGAATAGTCCGCTACGCGGACAAGTGCATGTCGAGAGGAGGGAACCTCAGTATAAACCCAGGGCATCCCACTTTACTGGCGAATAAAAGCATCAGCCTATGTCGTTGTCCCCTCAACTCCAAGATGCATCAAAGATGGATAATACATTAACAGCCAACCCATTAGATAATGTAAAGTCATCTCAACCCGGTTGAAATCCCCAGGGCCGCCATGGGCCATCACTTTTCTCGTAAAAGCATGGAGCCCGCGATGGATGATGCAGACCATCGCTGGTAGTAAACCTAGCCGACGGCCAAAAACTAGCTTCATAATGGGGAAGATGAGATTGTGGCAAGTCCTCTCGATCAACCCGAAGCCCCCTGGGACTACACAAGTTCGTAGCCATGTCATCAAGAATCCAGCCAGCATAGCTTTATCAGACAGTGGCTGGGTGTCTTGGTAAAAGTAACTAAAGGTATCACCGGAGCTACCAAACTCTTCACCAGATGCGGTCGTTCTCTTAGTATTGCGTACTAGGTCATCGACACTACTCGGGGTTTGGGGGCTCCAAATGATAATCTGACCTAAAGCTTCAATATTGAAAAGGTAATGGATCCAGGCCTTGGTAAGGGGTAACGTCCCCTATGTGCTTTTGTCATTCTTTAAAATTTGATGGAAAGTGCTATGATGGCACAACAATTCCTAGTACACTGCGAGAAACCCCAGATGTTGTTTCTCCAACTCCTCGAATTCCTTATTATTAGGCGTGTACTCCCCATACTGCTCGCTGCCCCTAGGGCAACCGCGAAATATCGTACATCTCGTGGAGGGCAAGTCCCATCTCTCCACCAGGAGTAAAGAAGGTATCGTTACGACAGTTGTACATCTCGGTCAAAGCCACAAACAACTTCGGGTTCTTCTCCAAACCGTAATAGGAACCCCTTATGGCGTAGTATAGGTTAGCCTCCTTCAGGGCTGTACTTACTTCCCTAGCACCCACAAGGTTAAATTAACCCAAGATGACTAATGATGCACCTAGTTGAGCAAGCATATTTTACCTTTGGATAGGTGTCATGCCCCAGTCCCAAAATACCGAGGGATTAGCCATGTGGCAATGGCCAACAGCACACTCCAATGGGCAAATCCAATTTAATGGACCCATTAGAGTGTACTTAAGCTGTAAAATAATATAATGGTCTACGATACATGTCGCAGTCTAATTTTAATCTCATCCACAGAAGGTAAACACAAATCAAATGTCAGAATAATCAAAATGAAATATAAACCAACATCAAGTCTCAATAAAAGTAAATTTGGGGAATAACCCGATAATGAGTTTAGTACAATAATCCAAGAGTTAGGAAAATAAAGTATCTAGAAACAGAAATGACTGAGTATATGACAAATACTCAGGAGAAATCCTCTGGTACCACCTCGTCCTCTGATGCTGGTACTAATCCAATGTCTGCTCCAGTCCCGTATACCTCGGGGTAAATCTCCTCTGCTATACCTGGGGACATAATCTGGATCCAGATCCTCAGAGGACACAACAAGGTACAAGAATAACTTAAGCCAAAAAAATACAGTATATAAAAATATCTCAGCAAGGCAAACTATGTAACCAACTATGTGAAATGCAAATAAGAGCATTAATCATACACAGGAAGAAACTACTATAGGCTCTGGGAAACCCATAACAACATTTATTATCTCGAAGGGTCAGTACGTGTGCCAAAGCTCTGGTCAGAGTCTAAGGTACTCCCAAAATATCTATATATAATATAATCAGCCTTTAGTATGGTAAGACTCTCCCCACCCAATATAACCTCACGTCTCATGTCCATAATGTCACTACCACATTTTCTAGGAAAGAGTATTTTAGTAATTTTATAATTAATTAAATATTGTGCATAATAAATAATTATTTGTTGTATTATTTAATTGTTGTTAGATATTAGTTATTTATTTTGGACTTGTGTTAGTGGACCTAACTAGTTTAGTTTAGACTCATGGACCAACATGTAGTAATTATTAGAATTGAGCCCAATTAGAAAGTCCATTGATTAGGAGATGGATTAAAATTAATTAAACCATTAGACTAGAAGCTTCCCTCCTTAATTATTTCTTCATAAGAGGCCCCAAGGGGTATAATGGACATTACATAGTAGCTTGAGGAATGGGTAGAGGGGGCCGACCTATTAAAGAGAGGGGAATTAATTTCTCTCTCCTCTTTTCAATTTAAAACTAGATCTAGAATTTCCCTCAACCAAATTCCTTCATTCCCACTTTATTTTCCTACCAAATTTTATCCCAATTTCTTTTCAAATCACTATTGGAGGCTAGTGGAGCAAGGATCTAGAAGGAGAAAGTAAGGATCTACAAAGAGGAGCAAGGATCTACAAGTTGGAGGCCAATTTCATCATATTTGGATGTTGCATTGGGAATCCATCTCCCAATAGGTATAATTCAGTTTTTCTCCTTAAATTAGATTCTTAATCTGAGATTTAACCATGAGAAATTAACCCATATGCATAGGCTATCCATAGGATTTTGTTTTGTGTTCATAGGAGGCCTATTGAGAAAGTTATGGTACTTTTTGTGTCAATTTTGAGAGAATTTCGAGATTGACATTTGTTGTATGTGTCAATTGGTCCTATAGATCAATTTGGCATGTGCTTGTGTGTTTGGGGCTAGTGTTGTATCCACAATTGGGTACGTGTAGGTCGTATCCCAACAATTTGGGGATACGTATTAATTTTGGAATTTTTCCTCCGACACGGAACTTTGAATATGTCAC
The DNA here is from genome assembly GCA_036927795.1 of Iris macrosiphon. Classification (NCBI taxonomy): domain Eukaryota; kingdom Viridiplantae; phylum Streptophyta; class Magnoliopsida; order Asparagales; family Iridaceae; genus Iris; species Iris macrosiphon. Next base: position 200,630,810 of record JAYESA010000005.1, read on the forward strand.
ATTTTGACACGGACATGTAGAATTATATTTGACTTTTCGTATTATTCATAAATAATATATATGACTTGCTCGTGTCCTTTGGGATACGTTTGGATGTGTGGTGGACTCGTGTCGCATGCGTATCCTAAATCTAGTGGGATACGGGATGATACGTTCCATGTGTGTGCAATTTAATTATAGATCTAATTCTCTTGTGTTCTTATTTCATGAAGAAGTGTAATTATATATGTGTGTGTGTGTGTGTGTGTGTGTGTGTGTGTGTGTGTGTGTGTGTGTGTGTGTATATATATATATATATAATGTTGTGTATATATATTTATGTAATGTTGTGTCTTAGATCTATGTATCTATGTATATACTATATGTGTATATATATATACCTATCCTTCTACATGTATATATATTTATATATGGTAGTTTGTATAAATATGCATATGTTAAATAGATATTTATTTGTGGTTATATTTATAATCATATGATGTATATTGTGTATATGTTTATATGTACGTATACGTATGTATGTTGCTATAAATATGTTACTATGTATATAGGTGTATATTACTATGTAGATAATATGTACATATATATGCGTGTGGGTAAGTGTATTATTAGTTGTAATTATATGCATATATATTTAGTATATATATTATGTTGTGTGTGTGTATATATATATATATATATATATATATATATATATATATATATATATATATATATATATATATATATATATATATATATATATATATATATATTAGAGATTTAGAGAGCAGGTGATTTAGCAACAGCAGCGTGTGTCGCTGAATGCAGCAACAGCAGCCGCTAGAGCGACAGCAACAAAGTGTCGCAGCAGCAAGTGTCGCAGCAGCAGTAGCAAGAGAAACAGCGACAGCAGCAAATGGCAACATCGACAACTGCAGGATTCTGTCGTTGAAACAGCAGCAGTATCAGCAGCCGTATCAGGGGCTTTAGCAACGGTTTTTGGCGACAGCTGCAGAGATCCGTCACTATAACAACAGAGTATCAGCAGCAACAACAGTTTTCAGCGACAGCAAACAGGGCCTTTAGCGACGGTTTGGCAGTTATATATATAAATATATATATATATATATATATATATATATATATATATATATATATATATATATATATATATATATATATATATATATATATATATATATATATATATATGGTAATTAATATATATGTAAATATGTTCCTAATTGCTATTTGTATTATAGTATACTATATGTATAATATGTAGTGTAGCATATATTATATTTAAGGGTAGTTAGCATATGTAAAGTAGTGGGTATTACTTTGAGATACCAAGGTAAGTACCAAGGTAATTGGGGATACCCAAGGTATTGGGTTTGGGTATCAATATATTGGTTTAGTGTTGTGATACCAAGATTGGTTCAAACCAAGGTATCTATTTAATGTTTGTAATTATGATTTATATAATAAATAATTGTTTGATATTAGTACGTGATATTTTCCTTTTGTTTTACGTATCCAGAGATACGGTATCCTAGTACCCTAAGATATAGTTTTTATGACCTAGACTTTAGTATTTGAACCCAATATCTTTTTGACTAAAATATTTACCTGATAGCTCTATTGATAGGTACAAGGCTTGCTATGTGGCAAAGGGGTTTCATCAACGACCCGGTGTAGACTTCCATGAGACGTTTAGTCCGGTTGTAAAGACGACAACAGTTTATCTTGTACTCTCCCTTGATGTCAGTCGAGGTTAGGATCTTCGTCAGCTCGATGTCAACAATGCCTTTCTCAAAGGCACACTCACTAAAGATGTCTTTATGACCCAGCCTCAAGGCTTTGTTGATGCTGACAATCCACACCATGTCTGAAAATTGCGAAAGGCGATATATGGTCTCAAGCAAGCTCCTAGAGCTTATACATTAAACTTTGTTAGTTTCTACTTGCATCTCACTTCTCGAACTCAGTTGCCAACACCTCTTTGTTCATTCTCAATGAAAAAGGTATCACTATCATGTTACTTGTTTATGTTGACGACATCATCATCACACGTAACAATGCAACATCAGTCCAGGACTTCATTTTGGTCCTTGCCCGTCGCTTCTCGCTCAAAGACCTCAGCACTCTTCAATACTTTCTTGGTGTTTAAGTTGTTCCTTGTCGTCAAGGTCTTCTCCTCTCACAGTGACGCTAAATTGTCGATTTGCTGGCTTGAACAAAGATGACTGATGCTCGACCAGTAGCAACTCCGCTTGCCACCGCTCCCATTCTCACTCTTTAATCTGGGACAACACTTACTGACCCAATCGAATTTTGAGTTGTGGTTGGCAGTCTTTAGTATCTCTCACTTACTCGTCCAGACAGTGCCATGTAGTTAACAAAATGTCTCAATACATACATCATCCGATGACCGAATACTGGAATGCTGTCAAGCGACTTCTTCGATATTTGTTCGGCACCATTGGTCATGGCATCATGTTCCACCGCCAGTCACCTCTCGCCCTACACGCTTACTCAGACGACTTTACCTAGGGCAAAACCCGATATCCTGGAGTTCGAAGAAGCAACGAACAGTAGCTCGTTCCTCGACTAAAGTTGAGTACCGGTCTGTTTCTTCAACGGATGTCGAGGTAAGATGGATAACATCTCTTCGAAGTGAAATTGGTTTCATATTCTCACAAAAATCGATAATCTACTGTGATAATGTGGGTGCGACAAGCCTCTGATCCAATCTGGTCTTTCATTCTTGCCTGAAACATATGGCTCTCGATTTTTACTTCATTCATGAACAAGTTCAATATGGCATCTTACGAGTCACCCATGTCTCTTCGACGGATCAACTAGCTGATGCACTCACCAAACTATTGCCCCGCAGGCATTTTCATGACTTGTTGAACAAGATTGGTCTCACCTCAAGGAGCTCCAACTTGTGAGGGCATAACAGAGAATTAAATTAATGTATTTAAATTATAGTTATCTCTCTTAACTATAATAGATTAGTTGGTTCAGATAGTTCTCTCTCTTAACTATAATTGGTTAGTTGGTTCAGATTTTTGACTGATTATTTTGTTATTAGTTTTTATTGTTGTAACAAATTTATTCTCTTTTATAATCCTATTTATATCCTAAACAACAATGCAAATGTATGCCATTATTCATTCTTTCCTACGTTTCATTACTTCAGACTACGTTATGATATTACTGGTGGAGAAGTTTCGCGGCAATCACGATTATAGAAGTGTGTTGCCTTGTCAATGACAGAGACATAGTTTATCACAATGACGTAGACTTGCAAGGAGTTACTATGGATGAAGAATTTTCTGCTGGAAATGGGGCTCAAGGAAGAGCAACATGTTTTGCTTTGCGACATTAGATGTAATTTATCTTGGAAAGAACCTGACGTTTCATATTCGATGCAAGTGAATTACAACTCGATATTATTATATATGAGATGTGCTTGAGATGAAGGACACGATGCTTGAGAATGTTCACACAAAAGACAATGAAGCTGACATGCTCACAAAGGTTCTGCCAAGAGGAAAGTTTGAGTACTACAGGAGGATCGTTGGAATGGTGAGCTCCTCCACTTAGTTGGGAAAGAAAAAATGTATTAGTGTTGGATGGGATTTCCAACCTATGTGGAGAATATCCCGGAGTGCGACGAGCGTCATCCGTGTGTTGGATAAACTCCGAGTCAAAGACGACAAAGGAGACAAATATCAGTGGGAGTCTAAAATTGGAAAATAGTAGCTTTAACTGGTATACCATCGGTATACCAAATTCGCTGAAGCTACTGTTGTTCGTTCCAGAAACTCTGATTCTCAATTTAGTATACCGTTGTATACCATCGGTACCGTTGATCGTTCCAAAACATATGATTCACTGATTCGGTATACCATGGTATACCACAGGTATCCCGTTGTCGGGGACTAAGACAAAATTTGGGTATTTTATTTACACCGTTGAATCTAATCAACGGTCCAGATTGCTGCGAGATTTAGGAGAATTTAAATAGGTCATTCATAACCCTAATTCCAATCTAATCTATCATTGTGGAGATCAAGGAGAGAGTTCTCAATTTTGTAATTTTTGAAGAAGAGAAAGAGGGATCGGTGGCTATTTCGGAGAAAGATCGTTTCGGGTATTATTCTAATCATCTTCGTTCTTTTCTAACCTCTTGTAATCGTTTTCATTACTTTGAGTAGTTGCGGTGATCCAGATGGATCGGTTGAGAAGTTTGTAGAGGTATATTCTTCTAATTCATTAGTGAAGGTTTTTCCAAGGGTTGAACTTCGATCGTCCCGTAGTTTTTTTGCAATAATTTTTTTACATCAAAATTGTTTGCGTTTGTGTTATGCTCTATTTGTGATTTTAGAAAGTTGGTTTTCATGCGCTTTACTTTAGTTCTCTCGCAGACTCTTGGTTTGAGAGAACGATTTCCGCTTTTCGTTCCCAACACTGCTCGGATTGGGTCGGTTGGTTGTTTTTAATAACCGAACGATTTGGTTCAGTCAATGGATTGATAATATCAAAAATGATGAAGCAGAACCATAACGATCCACCGATAGACCTTAAGTATTTTTATTATTTTGCTTTGTTGTTTGTTATTGTTAGAGTTTTTTTATCGTAAATAGAATGATGGAAATAAGCTATTGTGTTTATTGGAGGTAGAATGATAAAATGATAGGAATAAGTTATTAGCAAGCATGTGACAAATAATTGCTCAAAATATTTATTTATTTTGTATATTTTAAATATATTTTGTTCAAATCTAAAACCGATCAGTCGAGACGAGTCAAACTGAATTAAGTCGATCGATTTCAAAACCGAACTAACTAATTTGTTAATTTGATTCGGCTTTCATTATTTTACAGTTGAATAATTTGGATTTCATTATTTTATCTTGTCTTCTGGCGTGGCATCTGGTGCTTCGCAATGCACATTTACAATGTCAAGCATGTCCATAAAAAAACTATTATTAGAATTTTGTTTTTACGTCTACCAAATAAACAAACTATTCCTGAAACTCTAGAAAAACTATGATATGGTTTGTGATTGGTTAAACCTTTTGAAAGAAAAAGTCATAACAAAAGTTACTGCTAGTAACAGCTGTCCAAAATTGTTTCAAAATTAAATTAATTTTTTTGACAAATTATTATCAATCAGTTTTGATTATTTTTCGGAAAAATAAAACAATTTTTTTAGAAAGAAATTATACAGAAATAGGAGGAAGAAAGAATTTGAAAATTTGTAAGTGCCAATACATTTTGTCAGTCGGACTGACAGAATTCAAACAAGTTCATATTCCGTCAAATCGTCTGACGAAAATTAATCCGTCTTTAACCCTTATAGCAGTCCACCATCCAACCGTTGTCATCCAACTACTATGATCCAAATACAACATCCAACAGTTATCATTTAACCGTTGCAATCCAAAATTAAATGTTGTTTGAATTCAACCAAACCGTCTGACAGAATCTGTACAAGTCCAATTGACGAAATATATTAGGACTTAAATTTTTGAAATTTTCTTTCTCCATCGTCTATTTATCTCAATTTTATTTCGCTCAATAAATGTTTTTGAAAATAAAATAAAGAACACAAGTTTCACAATTTGACTAGATATAAACCACCAACAACATTTAGCACGTGTGAACTCCCTCAACTCTCATACCGCCGCCTCTCACCTGCAGTCTCCACTTTTGCAGTAGGGTTTGGTAGCAAAATTTCCTCTTTATGGCAGATTTTAAATACTGATGCCACTTCCTGTAACCAGTGTGTTGTCATCTTCTATTTAAAAGGAGGTATTTGTGTACTAAAACAATATAAAATGAGCCGTTGAAAATTCCTTTAGCAATAGCCCTAAAACAATATAAGGTCTCTCTCTCTCTCTCTCTCTCTCTCAAAAATCCATAAGCTCTTGAGCAGCAAGCTGAGTTAAAACCGACTCATAAATAACTTGTTTTGTTAACATATATTAGTAGCTTGGAATTTCTCTGAAAATATTATGTTCTTAAATATTAAAAGATTAAAAGAGATGAAGCACAATATAATTAACAAAGTAGCACGAACTAAAAGAAAACTTAACCTTGAAGAATGATTTAGCAGACGAGAGATGATCATGGTAACATATTGTTCAGTATATTGTCTACATTATAGTTATTCATACTACAATATTGCCACGAGTACTCCATGAATTCTAATTCCTGCCCAAGAATTATCTAACATTTTCATATATTATACAATTATTTTTTTTCTAGGGCTGGTTTTGAGAGAGTACAATGTGTACAACTGCACCAAACCTCCCGAATTCAGGCCTCCAAATATATATATATATATATATATATATATATATATATATATATATATATTGTATATATTTTATATTTACCTATTTATAACTACATACAAAAAAATCTAGTAAAATTAAACTTTTAGTCCATATTTAGTTAAGTCTTTGTTACAATCACAGGTTCAACTATTCTAGAAAACTTAAAAGTATAATTATATAGTAAATGATAGTTCTTATATCAATTAAAGATAGAAAATTTGAATTGCACCCCACTCCATAATTTAACCCATTATCATAATGTACAAAATTCTCCACTTTTGACGAAAATCGTTCCACACTTACAGTCAACCCCTTCGACCGAACGTTTTTGATGAAAATACCATTCTCTTGCTCCTCTCTCTCTCTCTCTCTCTCTCTCTCTCTCTCCTCTGTGCTACTTTTCACACTTTCAAGAACCCACACCACCGTCATTAAGCTTACTTCGCCCTCCTCTCCTCTGTACCCTCCTCCTCCGCCCTCCTCCTCCTCTCTCTCCTCCATAGCCTCCTCCTCCTCCTTCTCCTCCTCCTCCTCCTCCTCTCCTCCATAGCCGCCTCATCTTCCTCTCCTCCGCAGTGGGGGCGGGGGGCTGCTCGCGAGGGGGCATAGGCAGCTGGGGGCAGGGGGCTGCTTACTCGGGAGACAACGGAGGCCGGGAGGTGCTTGATCGGTGGCCAGGGGGTGGGGGCTCGCTCGGCGCCGCTAGGGGGCTCGCATGGGTGGCAGCATGACAGCAGCTAGCAGCGGCAGTTGTTGCGGCGGTAGCAGCTTTTGGAGGTGGTGGCGGTAGCAGCGACAACGACTTCAACGCATTAGTTGCTTATCCTCGCCACCCCCCCCCCTCTCTCTTTCCTTCCCCCTTTCTTCTGTACAAGCCTATATTGCACTTGTACAAGGCAAGAAGATAAACAAGACATGGTATATCTCAGAAATAACGACATCGTAGTAAAATTAAGCAGATAAATTGAAGTCACAATGAATATAATAAAAAGCTTCTCTTTATTGATAATGATAATTGAGTACATAACTTACAAAAGATTTACAAAGATCTCAAATACAACTGATACTTCGCCAATTGGCTTACATTGATATTTGTCGTCTTGACTTACAATCTCACTTATACAACTGAATTACACTGTTCCATACATTATGCCCTTTATAACAGAAGATGCCTCCAATGGAAGAAGACCTTCTGTGCATCCCAACAATGCTTCGATGTCTCAGAATAGTTCCAGCCACTCCCAATTGTTGAGTACCTGGGGATGCCCACAAACGTGGGTCAGTACATATCGCATACTGTTGAGCAGAACTAGCCCACTCGCCTAAACCGACACAAAGTATTCATGTGAAAAGCATGCATATTAACTTAGTGATCTTTCTATTATGAACTATGTTTATTTCAATGATCAGAGTATTCAGCGGTATAATGAAACATACTTTGGAAATAGCAGTATACATTGAATATATGTGAAATATTTACATACAGCTTAACAGTGATTCTTACCAACAGCCCACACGTCGTATCCCTGCAAAATAAGTATTAGCCACAGCATAATTAATACGAATCATTCTTACAGAGATAATGTTAAACCTGCATACATATTCTCGTTAGTATGCAGCCTAACTACATGAGGGTGATTGGTGATATGCTTTCGCACCACTAGGGACATGCCATATAAGACTTTGAATGGCGCACGAAGCTTCATTCATGAGGTTGTGATCCCTAATGAATGTCTCGTTTATACCCAGTGCTACCAAAGTACTATATTTTCTCCTAGGCCGAACGATCCTGGTGCCCCAGTGCATCTCGTTCAAGAAAATTTACCAAACCTTGTACACAAGTCCCTGACCATGCAATGACTATGCAAATAAAATCGAAACATAAATTGCATGGTAAAAAATATAAGTAAAGCCTTGCATTATTGATCCTTCTCGTTTTGTGCATTCTCATATCGGTTGGTGATACGTAGTTCTCAACTTACAGACTTTCTCATGGCGCGGTGGTACCAAACCACAATTATACTCATATATGAAGCGTTTTTTCATAGTTACTTTGCACTGATGCACTTATACCTGTACAGATGTGTAATATTCCATTCTTAGTGTTACCAACATGTGAAGTAGATTGCATAATATTACTTTCTTCTCATGGCAGACTTACTTTATAGCATTCTTGTATCAAGAGTACTAGTAGTTCGTTATTCATGTGTTTCATTAATTACAGCAACATTGAATATAAGGCAGCATTGAATATAAGGCATCATTATCATTGTATGGACTAGAGCAGCATATAGTTATGACATACAGCAAAGCAACACTAGTATTCATTTTATTAGGGCATGAAGGAGTAGAGGAGAAGGGACAGATCCACTCACTTATACAATTATTGTTTTCATGTCATGATCCCACATTCGCCTATGATCCCTCGAGAATGATCCGACGTGATGCACAATCTTCTAACTTGGCATAATCATACATTGGAACCACGCCGCATAAGATAACCCATCCGGCCAAGTTAAGAAATACAGCATCATCACACCAACCATCTCAATTTTTTGTATCAAATGTATTCCATCGATCTGATCCATCTATAATTTTAACTTAATATCTTTTCGCGAAACGGGGCATTACAGGGGGCACTACGGGATGAGGATGGGGGAAAGAAGACAAAGGGGTATTTTTGTCCTTAAAATATGGTCAAACGAGTTAACCATCAGTCGAGGATGATTTCCGTCATAAGTGGGAGATTTTTTACATTATGGTAATCGGGTAGGTGCACATTGAATTATGGTAAATAAAGTGGGGTGCAACTCAAATTTATTGTAGTTGAATGATTTTGATGTTAATTATGGATAATTTAATTCCATTTTTTATTAGATTTTTTTATGAGAATAGGTCTCCATATACTTTTCACACTAGGCCTAGTCGTCCTTGATGAATCTCAGCTCCGGACGGTAGACAATAATTATATATGTGTTTAATAAGTATTTTCAAGCTTGTATAAATTTTAGGCTAAATTTCAACTTAATACCCTCAACTATCCTTGTTTGGCAACTTGATACCCTAAACTTTCAAAATAGCCAACTTGATACCATCAACTATTGAATATTTTTAACTCCATACCCTAAAAAAATATAAAAATGCCCTTGCTCCCTAGATTCTCTCTCCCCTCTCTCTCCGGCGACCCTCCTCTCTCTTCCTCCGTCGATGCCCCTAGCGGCGGGGAGCGGCAGTGGCGGTAGTGGCAACGACAATAGCGGGCCTAGAAGCGGTGCGCGCGGGCGGACGACGCACTGGGGGGAGTGGCGACGCGCATGGGGGCGAGGCGGGAGGAGGGGGTGGGGGGCTGAAGGAGAGAGAGAGAGAGAGAGAGAGATGGAGGCATTTTTAGAAATTTATTTTTCAGGGTATCAAGTTAGCTATTTTAAAATTTTAAAGTATCATGTTGCCAAACATGGATAGATATCAATCAAGTTAAAATTTAGCCTAAATTTTATATTTACTTGAATCTTATCCCATCCATATTCTGATAAAGCTTGTGTCCTTCACGTACATACTTAAGTAAATGCGTGCATGAAAAATGTAATTTCTTATTTAAGTAAGATTGAGAACATATCCATGTCCAAAAATAAACGAATAAAATCACAAACCTACATGTTATTGTCATGACAAATGCGAAGTTTTGTACTCCCAACTATTAATCTATGAAATCATGCAAATAATTTATTAGTGACCATTTTGTCAAGACATGGTTTTGGTGCACTAGTTTTATTTTATGGTGTTAGTCCCAAGGCTTAATCAAAAGATAGATGAACGAAGGACAGAAACAGAGGTTCACGCAAACTTTGTAGTCTACCGTTTATTTGGCCTTGAAGTTGTAGTCAAGATCAGAAGTTCACACAAAAGTTCCCTATCTGATATCCTCGATTCCAACGAAGGACTACTATATAAATATATCTGATTACAAATTCTGAGGATTACAAATCAAAGTATCAAACTCTCGTTCTTCCTTGTAATCGCATGCAGTTGCAAAAAGGACAGAACAAATTATAACTTGAGCAGAAGAGAAGAGAAGAAGACGAAAGGAATAACTACTTGCTAGGGTGATGAGGATCACTGTTCCTTAAAGCAAGATTCATCCCACATGATCTACCCCTAGAAACCAGCAAGTTTTGAGAAAAACTACAAGAACGCTCTCCGTCACCTTTTGGTGGCAGCAAGCCGATATTCTCTCCGTCTCTCAATTTTGAAGTAAGTTCTCAAAGGGGCACTAAGAGAGTATTTATAGAGTAAAGTGGAAACCCTAACCCTAATCATAGACGCCAACCAATTACGGAAATATAAGAATGAATTAAATACAAATCCCATAAAAATCGTATCTGATTAATTGACCCAATCTTTCCATAACTGTTTTAATCCCGCAATCAACAAAATCATGTGCCAAAGATGCATTATGTGCATATTCACACAACAGCACAGCCACAATTACTCATGTGCATATAAGCCAGCAGTTCAGCAGTTCATGCACGCATGTATAAAGCAGCGCTGCAGTGTAGCAGTCCAGCAGCGCATGCCTGCAGCCACGCATAGCCTGTGCATCGCCCACTCAAAAAATTAAGCATAAAATGAGCGCAACAAATGTGCACAAGCGCCATACGACGATGCTGACGTGCTAAGTGCAAAGTGCACCATAAAAGCACCACTTTGTGCCCTTGAGCCTGAGTCCGAGTCGCTATCTCCTAAGGAAATTTTTCCATGAGAGTGACAAAAAGCATAAATGCTTTCTTGAGGATTTTAGCCTTCATCCTACTAGAAAAATATCCCCCATGACACCCGCCCTTGGACCACCACCCTATGTATATCTCTCAATACCCACATGGTATTATATTGAGATACCCACTTAGAGTATTTTTCAATGTGGGACTATATTTCTAGCATTATGAGAGGAAACCTCACACAACCAAAGAAAAAACTCCAACATGTGGCAGTTGGTCTAACATTTAATATAAAAATTAAAATATGGTATGATATTTTTCTAAAGCAATACACACATCACCATTGTGCTCCTGACAACAGAATAACTATAGACCACAATGATTTCACTGGTGTTGAATAATATAAATAAAAAAGAAAAAAAATAGTGTGCTCATCTTAATAGCATCATTTTCTATATATTCGTTATTCTAGAAATTCTAATACAAGATTAGAAAGTTTTTAGATTTTATTTTGATAAATAGTCTTATATATTGTAGCATTCGCTACCATAAAAAAACTAATAGAAGATTAGAAAAAAATTATTTTATTTGAAAAATACTAAAAGCTACAAACGACTTATGGAATGGGAGAATCAGATTTATGATTCAAGATTACCGAGACGAAGTTCCTAAGTCTATAACTAGTAATGTCACACCCCGCTTTCCAAGATACAGTGAGTCGGGTACGTTATTATATCTCCAGGATATGCCCCATACGAATACAACCGTGTCTATATCAGCGATTGTTGCATGTAATATTCTAGGATGGAATTCAAGTGATACTAATACACTTCCATTACTACAAACTATAATAATTATACAATACGGTTAAAAGTACAGATGTACAAGTTATTACATCAAAAATATTAATTTATATAGTTCTAGCTACAAAATATTATTTTCTGCATCATTGAAAGCCATCCAAGATTACTCCTCAACCTCGTCCACATTATAAAGAGGTAGCATCTCACCAGAAACTTTGTCTTCCCCTAGTGAACAATACTAGGTCGTCAGAACGACAGCAAGTCCTCGATCAAGAACGGTCAAAAAATAAAAATATGATATGATACAGTAAGGTACGAAAATGGGATAACTTTTGCATAAAAAATAGGAAAGTGAGTCTTATAATCAAACATACGACTATAACTTAACTCATATGTTAGTGTTCTTATAGTTTCTAACAAATCAAACAATACAATCATATTTCACTACCACAAATACAAATAAGTTTCCTAAATGATGATGCAATTCGGAGAACAACTATTTGAATATCCACTTTAACTAGTTTTCCAACAAAAATTCCATGGCCAAGGATCAGGCTGTAACTTTATGGCACGGTGCTTAGAATTCGGCCCTGCTCCACCTGAGCTTCAAACAAATTCACGACACATAGTCGATATGTTTAATCAAAATAGATATGTCCAACACAAATTCACGAGATTCACATAATCGATGTTTTAATCGAAATAGGTATGTCCAACTGGTAAGTGAGCTAAGCCTCACACACTCAATTCGCAAGGACTTACGAATAAGCTTAATTACTGATCAACTTTATATTGTTATTATATTACGAGATTTTGTAGGTGGTATTCAAGTTGTTCTCTCCCGCCCAACGCTTTCTAACCTACAACTACAAACAATTTATATTCTATTATATTATTAATTTTTTCTCTGTATATTATATCCATTATCAATATGCAAGAATGCATTTTCAAAGTATATCAGAATACAGGATTTTATCTCATTTATAATTTTAGGAAACATGTATCAAATTCAAATTCTATCCCAATTTTGGGATAACCATAAGTACCAGAATACAATTTTCAGGAAATATTACTTCTTTCAATTTATACAGAGCAGACAATACCAAAAATCTATCTTTTGGTTTTAGTTGCGTGACTTGTGTCCATGTCCTACGTATTCTAGACTCTTGTTAATTGTTCCCTAATTAAATAAATTTTTAGGCTATCGGAAGTCCGTCACTAAATTATAATACTCTAAAAATCGAGGGTTAAGAATATCGGTAATATTTTCGGATATCGAAATTTGGTTAACTTCCCAAATTCTTAAAAATTTTAGCAGAGTCTCATTGTTATTTCGTGCTCCAGAAATTTAACAATTTAAAAATATGAGACCCGGAGCAACCCTCCATAGAATTTATCCCCTGGGTACACTGACCCTATCGATGGAGCAACTCTCAACACCAGTATCCATACAGTTAATATATTTTAAATAATTCAAGTATAAGCATCTTACCTTAGTAAGAAAGCTATTTTATTTACTTTGCATTTGCCCTCTTTCATACCATTCAAGTCCCATAATCGTTATTTGCAATTGGTCTTTGTTCATGTCATTCAAAACCAAGACTCACAATTTTTTTAGAAATGTAACAATAATCTAAAATATAAAATCTAAATCCATGTCCAAAATCTACACATGCAATTAAATTTCCAAACTAGAAAGTATTTGTATGATCCTATGTAACTTCTTATGCCGTATAAAGGTATGTATTAATTTGTAATAATCATCAACTTAGTGTATATGTTATAGATTCTCTTATTGACAATGTCACTATTTTACTTTTTAGCTTCCAACTAAAGTTACCTATGTCTTCGAGTATTCATAATTATTTAATTTACTATAAAAAAAACAATTTAAGCTTATTTTATTATGGATAAAATATGGATATATTTTAAATTATGTAAAATATTATAAGTTAAAGCATAACTCTTACTAATTCACACAATCTAAGGATAGCCATAATGGATACATCCTTATATGATATAGAAGGTTACAAAGTACATGACATATCGACCTAATACATAAATTAAAGATCTTTCTAATAAGAATGCACCATGATCTAGGATTTTGCTAAGTAAAAGTATATATATATATATATATATATATTTATTTATCTTCTCATTGACACTAGAAGTAAACATGAAACACCTCACTAACTATACACATATATGAGAAAATTTATAACTAAGCAAATTCCTACCAAAAAAATTAATATTGAAATCATAACAATTGATTAAGCCATTTTGTGTCCTAACCTTATTGAAATAATGGGATAAAGATTGGAATTATTCTTGTATTGCTTCTGTCTCAAATGGCTGAGCTTTATACAGAATGACAAAAACTAAAGATAAGAAAGAGTAACAATGGAAAAGATATACTCACTACATTTCCTAACAATAGCAATATCTCCAATAACAATAACTAACATTATCTCCAATACTTTCCCTCAAGTTGGATCATGGAGATCAAGAATGCCCAACTTGGGAAGGAGATTACTAAACGGCTGATGACCTAACGCCTTGGTGAACACGTCTGTCGGTTGCTCCGCAGAAGGAAGATGAGAAGTCACAACTGTGCCTGGAAGGACTAAGTCACGAACTAAGTGACAGTCGATTTCAATATGCTTGGTGCGCTCATGAAAGACAGGATTCACAGCGATGTGAAGAGAAGCCTGACTATCGCAAAAGAGTCTAACCGGAGTAGAATGCGAGATGCCAAGCGACCGAAGGAGCGATCGAAGCCATAAGATCTCACAACACGCGCTGGCCATAGACCTGTATTCGGCTTATGCAGAGGATCGAGATACAGTGGGTTGCTTCTTGGTCTTCCAAGAGACATGTGAAAGCCCGAGAGTAATGAAATAACCGGTCACAGATCGGCGAGTACGAGGACAGGCAGCCAATCCGAATCACAGTAGGTCGTAAGTATGAGACTGCTTGCACTTGAGAGATGCAAACCCTGACCCGGATACCCCTTCAAATATCAAAGAATACGTAAAGTTATTGTCCAGTATTCCTCCTTCGGCTGATTAATATACTGAGACAAGGTATGAACAACGAAACTCAACTCCGGTCTCGTGAATGTGAGGTAGATGAGTCATCCAACAAGATGACTATAGCTATCGGGCCGCAAAAATTTTGGACCAGAGGCGGCTGTAAGCTGGTGATTGGGGTCCATAGGCGAATCAATGGGCTTGGAACCGAGTAGACCAGCTTCGGAAATAATCTCGAGGGCATGCGGCTGAGAGTGCCATGCGGCCTAAACTCTTGCTACATACTGACTGCATACGTCCATCTTATTGGACGCATGGCTGCTGATTTACACAAGTGTCCTTGAACACCTTGTGCTTTCACTCGCTAAATGAATAAGAAATTTGCTAAGTCCAAGAGAACTCTATGCGGCATCGAACTCCATGCGGCATCAACACATATGAGGCATTCGAGAGTATGCAGCCACAATTTCCTTGGATGCATGACTCTGAAACCCTTGGCACTTATTTCTTTGGTTTTGTCTTTTCTTTCTGAAATACTTTATGGCTTGTCACATCAGTCACTTTATGTCACATCACTAACACATTATTTTATTGCCTGTCACTTTATCACTTGTCTCAAGGAGTAGACCTTAACTCTGAGCATGCGACCAAGTGGTTCATGCGGCCTGACTTTTCAAGCGGCCTGACTTCATATACGGCCAGGATTCTCATGCAGCCTGACTTCCCATGCGGCCTAGAGAACCATGCGGCCCTGCTTGTTGATTAAATGTTTCTTGATTCATGTGACCTAATATATAATTGGTAATTAGACTCGAATAATGTATCCATGCTGATACCACTATTGCCTGATAATTGTTCATGATTTAATGTGCGCCGAGGTACGATGCATTTTGTCACATGTTAAGTGATTATATTTGGGTTGTGCATCAAGAATGCCTCCAAATTCCTGAATGTATGATATTATAAATATATATTGTTTTCCTAGCAAGGGCACAATAAGCGAGTCAACTACCAAAGCGTGGCTAGGATATTGATTGTCTGAATGTTACATACATGCTCGGGTGAATCCAGATTTGACTTCCATGGATTCGTATCTAGCGTGTACGTACTTTGTATGACATCTTAAGGAAAATTCTCATGTGACCACGCCTTGAGATTTCAAACACAACCTAGGGCTAATTAGGTAACTAAAAGTGGTAGTAACATTGGAGGGAATGGTATTCCGAGATCATGCCAATGTACCTTCCCACAGAGATTCATTCTAAGTACGATGTGGGCTGACTACCACAGATACTGTATATCATCTACCTTAATAGAGTGCAGTATCTGACTATTATTATGTTGAGCCACTGTTTAACTATAGGAACACTAGAACCACTAATACGATATTTTTAGCACAGTAGTCCTACGAGGGACTAGTGTATCCTGCAAGTGCCTATTTTATTTATTTGGCTCGGTTAGCTCATGTTTGGCACTAACGTGATCTGAGGATACTTATTATGTATTATTTCTGAGATAACCTCAGACTCCACAATTAGCAAGTCGTATAAATGTTTAGCCGATATAAGAAAATGGACTTGGTTGTGATTCTATTATTCAGCTAGTAGCTTAGGAAAATAGACTATCATAGTGTGATGGTTCAACCCTTATCCTTGTTTGGTTGTAGGGTTGAGCCTTAGCGCTAGGATATGCCATGGACCTAAGTTACGACACTGAACCTATGTATTATTATATATTTTCCTTGAAATTTTTGTTTCTCCTTTTCGTGATTCCTTTGTGGTACTTACTATTTTGAGTCTAACCCCACTGGTTTTGCATGGCCATGTTTCTAGCCAGTACCCGAGGATCCAACGTACCTTCCTCCAAACCATGGCGCATACCAGGAACATAGTCACAGGGGATAGCGAACGGGTTTTCTTCTTCCCTGCTCATCATGAACCTTTACTTCTTTTGGACGTTTAGCCACTGGCACCTGTTAGTTGGCTTGTCTAGACATTAGTTTTCTTATATGATTGTATTAAATCAGACTGCAGTTAATCACGGTCATGTACTTTTGTTACTCTTCCAGCTTATTATTTTGCATCGCTGGTCTCCAAAATATTTTGAGAAAGCATTTGGGACGCCTTATTGCTTATCATATATGCTTTATGCTTACTGTTTCTTGTTTTAATGATTAAGACAGAAGTTTTTGACCCTAGAAGACTTGATTGTATCATATACCCCCTTGTCTTATACAGCCATGATCATTGTACGACGTACAACACCTTCTACGGGATAGCTGGCCATGTCCGTCTCTGTATTCCGGTACTGGAGCATGACAGTAATGCTTGCTATTTTGTGGAGTCTTAGGTTATCTTAGAAATAATGCATAATAGGAATTCTCAGATCATGCTAGTGCTGAATATGAGCTAACTGAACAAAATAAATAAAATAGGTATTCACGAGATGCACCAGTTCCCCGTAGGACAACTGCGCTAAAAATACGGTATTAGCGGTTCCATTGTTCCTATAGTGAAACATTGTCTCGGCATAATAATAGGACAGATATTGCACTCCACTAAGGCAGATGATATACAGTATCTGTGGTGGCCAGCCCACAGCGCACTTAGAATGAATCTCTGTGGAAAGATTCGTTGGCATGATCTCGGGATACTGTTCCCTCCAATGTTACTACCACTTTTAGTTACCTAATTAGCACTATGTTATTTTTGAAATATCAAGACGCGGTCACATGAGAATTTTTCTTAAGATATCGTAGAGAGTACGGGAATGCTATATACGAATACATGAAAGTCAAATCTGGATTCAACTGAGCATGTATGCAACATTCAGTCAATAAATATCCTAGCCATGCTTTGGTAGTTGACTCTTTTATTATGCCCGTACTGGGGAAACAATATATATATTTATAATCTCACGCATTCAGGAATTTGGAGGCATTCTCGATGCACAACCCAAATATAATCACTTAACACGTGACACGATGTGTCATACCTCAGCGCACATTAAATTATTGACAAATATCAGGCAATACTGGTTTCAACACGGATACAGTATTCAAGTCTAATTACCAATTATATATTAGGTCACATGAATCAAAAAAATATTCAATCGAAACAAGCAAGGCCGCATGGGTTTCTAGGCCGCATGGGAAGTCAGGCCGCATAAAAAGTCATAGCCGCATATGAAGTCTGGGCCTCATGAAAAGTCCTGGCCCCATATGGAGTCAGGTCGCATATGAATTCTAGGCCGCATACTCAGGGTTAAAGTCTACTCCTTGAGACAAGTGTTGAAGTGACGGGCAATGAATGAAGTGTTAGTGATGTGACATAAAGTTATTAATGTGACAAGCTATAAATTATATCTGAGAGAAAAGACAAATATCATAGAAATATGTGCCACGGTTCGGAGACATGCGTCCAAGGAATTGGTGGACGCATATTCTCCAATGCTGTATAAGTTTTGGTGCCGCATGGAGTTCGATGTCGCATGGAGGTCACATGGACTTAGCAATTTTTTCATTCATTCTACGAGAGAAAATACATGGTGTTCAAGGACACTTGTGTAAATAAGCAGTCATGCATCTAACAAGATGGACACATGATGTCAGTATGTGGCAAAAGTTTAGGCCGCATGACCCTCTCGGGCCCCATAGCACTCTCAGCCGCATAATATGTTGGCCATATGAAAACTTCTTCGTAGGACCGTGTAAGGCAACTCTAGAGGGGGGTGAATAGAGTGCAGCAGAATAATCTACCCAATTAAAAATTAAGCAGAGTGAAGGCAGCTACCAACTAACATTATATATGCAAGACAGTAATGTAAAGTAGTAAGAGTAAGAGAGAGCAAACACAAACACCGCGATGTATATTGGTTTCCCTCTGAGAGGACTAGTCCAGTCCCAAAAACTCTTGCTCGGAGTTTTATCCACTATAATCACCAATAGTGAATCTCAAGCTTTGATCCGAAGGCCTGTCGATTTCTTACAACCACAAGATTTGATCCGAAGTCTCGCAACTTCACACACCACAAGTTTTGATCCGAAGGCTCGCAACTTCACATAGAAGAAGAGACTTGATGAACCAAGCTCTTTACAACTCTGTAGACTTCTAGACCGAGATCTCACTTGGCTCTTAGAAGGCTAGGGAGTTAATCTTGAAGATAAGAAAGTTTAGGCTCTGAGGGTTTACTCACTATAGGATAGAAAGATTTAGAGTGGTTGAGTGTGTAAGAATAAAGAATTCCAATCATATTTATAGGGTGTAGGCAAACCGAATTCGACCAGAATTCGGATTGGGTTTAATTCAAATTTCTAACCGTTGGGCCAAGAAATCAGGAGCTATTGAAATAGTTGATTTCATACCAAAAGGGTAACCAAGTTCGGTCCGAGTTCGACACGAGTTCGGCCCGAGTTTGGTCTCTTAGTTTGGTAGACTTTGTAAATGAATGTGGCCTAATTTGGTGGATAGGTTATTTGGTTTATTTGAGTGGACTAGGTATCTGGGTATAGGTATTTAGGATTTGCCTGTGTGACTCAGCTTACATCAGTCATAGACTCAAATAAATTATAAGATTATATATGAAAACCAAGAGCACTGATGACGCCAAACTTCTGAAACATCTGCTGACTTGAAGATATTTTTTCCTTGACGGCAGTTATTTAAAGATAACCAGATTTGGGAATCTGAATACCTTTCAGGGGCTTCGCCCCTCGAACCCCCACGAGGGGCGCTGCCCCCTCAACCCCCGTCCACTAATCGGGCAGCGGAACCCCCGGGTGGGAGGCTCCAGATAAGTCGTAGGTGTTTGATAATAAACAAAAGAAATAAAAATAGGTTTATACGAAACCTTTTCTTAGGTTTACAAACAAGAAGTACTATTAATCCTATACGAGGATGTTAAGTACAAAATTTAATCTGGGTAAATATTGCTATAGGAGTCTGATCTGCAGTCGATCACTTTGTCCCTTGGACCACACGATGATGAAGAAGTGCTGTAGAAGAAGGAATAGCTTCAAAAATATTGCAAGAGGGAGTGGATGCTCGATGCTAAGATCGTCGATCACTACTCTCTGTATAAAATCCGACTTCTATTTTGACCTCTTTTTCTCCTTTTTTTCCTGACCTTAAGTTCTCCAGCTCAAAGTCTTCGACCCTTGACCTCTGTCAATAGAGGTCTCAATTTATAGAGTCCAAATAGCCATAACCATCCAGTTGGCGTAGAAGCCGAACAGTGGAGAGTGGGGCACTCTTTACGCGATGGTTATAACAACTGTCACCCACGTATAGATGATCTTCTGAATAAGCGTGTGACACATATCCCATTATGTCATGACCCGCACACGGTATAGGGGCACGAGTGCGTGGATATGTCCAGCGTACGCCACAGCATCGACGGTAGAACGCTGTCTAGGTCACAGTAATACTATATAGCTAAACACCTGTCAATGATATCCATCTCCATAAGGAGGTCAATATACATCTCACAATAATCTCACAAGGTAACTCAATCACAACAACTATAAGGCACGATAAAAGATAAAAGGAAATGACATAGTTAAACACCATCTCTCAAACATAAAGATAACTCACAGTCTAGCTGTCCAACATAAGTCTCCAATTAAACTTAACATGAGTCTAAACATAAACTGAAACAACCTCCATAAGTCTCAAGCATAAATAAATATTATCTAGATAGCTGTAGGCAATGCCTCATCTAGAATCATGGTCTCCTCTAGGATCTCTGGTACATAGTCTGCATCTATACCTGGTCCGTAGTGCGTGGTACAAAAATCCTCAAGGTTCTCTGGAAAAAATATTCAGTCAGGATTGGAATGAAATACACCTCTAACAGCAGTTCTACATATATTGACAAAAACTATAATACAGTGTAAAGAAATACAAGACAGATATGAACAACTGGCAATAAGATACTGGAATAAAGGAAATGCTGGAATAAAAAAATACTAGAATAAGAAATACTGGAACATCATCATCAATATGCATCTAACAATGAATATAACTACAAGTACACGCAAGAACAATGAACTGGTATGCAAGTGTGTACAAGAATAATAACTAGAACATGTAGAGATGCTAGATCAATGTACTAAAGATACATGTCAAGAATATCTAACAAAGTGTGTAAAACATCAGTATATCATGTGATCGGCTTGGGACTATATGACTCATTACATTGATTAGCGGTCATCCCCAACAGGTCAGGCTAACCAGATGTAACAGCGATGAGGCATGTAAGGGTAAGGCTGCACCGACGTGAAATGTGGGTGAGCTAATGCTGCATGTAAAGTTGGGTATGATCACATAAACTACTAATACTTCCCCGTTTCTCCAGCTAGCACGATGGATTCCAATCACGACTCCTCGTGACAGGTCTCAATGATGCTAACTCGTGTAAACAACAGTGTCAGAGTCATGTACGCTATACAACAAGAATTATAGATATAATTAACATAATAGAAACTGTCAGAGAATGTACTTGCCTGTGGTCCTTAGCTGGCAATACCACTGTCTGGGTTCCAAGGTGTCGTCTGAATGATCCAACAGTCCTATAGACAGAGCATATAATACAATACTTCATCAGACAATACTCTAGCTTACAATCAACATAATGATCAAGGACTATACTAGGGGTCACGTCTGTAGTTGCTGTGCATAACAAACAGTCAATGGTACGGTCCTGCCAGTACGTCAGTGTACTTATGGCAGTCTACTATCATGCTACATGGTCACAGGTAGATGTAACTATGGGGTATTCGTGGTCACAATCAAAACATCTCGGACATATGATACATAGGACTTAATATGAACTAATCTCTCATCATACTAATTAATTATACTTATAATTGATATGTATATATATGTATTAAACTAATTAAGCATTATACGGTTCATAGGCATATACATTAATATTCATTAATTATGATTATAATACACGTATTTATATACTAGGGGATACCTATACACTACTTATACGTATGTATATAGATATTAGCTGAGAACATATTATATATATACCAATATACCAACACGTATACAAATACGTATATACATACGTCCTTATAGTTATATATATAATCACAGGGAATGACGGGAACGTGGACAGGAGCGAACCTGCACGCGGCACGATGACGAGGACGATAATGTCAACGAACAGGGGGTGGCCGGTCGAGGTGGAACGAGGTCAGGCGGTGCACGGTCGGGATTCGTCGTGAATGCGTTCAGTCCGACACGGGGTCGACTGAAGTGGTGTTGACGAGCGGCGGGGGTACTCGGCGTCGACAGCAGCGGGTCGTCGAGCGGGTCTGAGCGGCTCCGGCGAACGCAGTCGGGTCGTCGAGTGGGTCTGAACGAACGCAGTCAGGCTCGGTTCAGCGTTCCAGGCGGGGCAGCGTGCTCCGTGCAGTCGGGGCTCGGTTCAGCGTGGCGAGTTCGACGCGGCTACGTGCAGTAGGGGCTCGGTTCAGCGTTCCAGGCGGTCGATTCCGATGAGTTCACGGTCGGGTTCGGCGTTGAATAGTAAAGTCGGGGGGGTTGAGATTGTCGGCTGGTGTATTAGGTTTTGGTTGAGAAAGAAAAAGGGAAGCAATACTATATATATATATATATATATATATATATATATATATATATATATATATATATATATATATATATATATATATATAATCATAGTAGACTTTGGGTTGACCTAGAATTAGGTCTGGTCAAGGCCTTCTTGGGATTGGGCTTTCTCATGGGTATTACAATGGTTGGAATTTCAAATAATAAAGAAATTGCTAGAATGCATTGGTTCGATGGTCTGAGGCCATGGTTCAGGGAAAATTGATGTTGTATTACACACTTCCAAGAATTTATGGAATTTACACCTAAAGGAGAATTTGGGCTTATTTACGTATCGTCCAACGGGATGGATACATCAATGCACTCTTGCACCAAAGTGTCTAAACAATGAAAAGTTGTACAAGTTTGACTTATGCATCAATTTAATAAAAGTGAATGCAAGTGGTGTTCTAAAATTCAAACGACGGTAAGGTACAATAAAATAAAATCACAACAATTGAGAATAATCAATTATCATACAGTCATTTACTCATTAAATACGAAAAGACGAAAATACCCATAATCCAAAAAGTATGGGTGACAAGTCTACCCTCCTTAAAGAATTTCGTCCTCAAAATTTTAAAATAACTATCACAAGAACAAGCAATCAATTAATGAATTATACCTCAAGTCTCGAAGAGATATAGATACTGCTCGCGTATTTTGTCCTCTCTCTCCCAAGTTGATTCTCCTGGAGAGTGATTTCTCCATGCAACACGAACCAAGGGAATAGTCTGGTTCCACAATATCTTCTCTCTACGATCCAAGATCTCCACCGGTTGTTCAGGATAGCTGAGTGTCGGTCCAACTTCGATCTCCGAGTGATCTAATACGTGACTAGGATCTGCCATGTACCGTCTCAGCTGCGACACGTAGAACATGTTATGCACTCTATCTAGAACAGGCATCAAGTCTAGTCTATAGGCCACTGCACCGACCCTTGCAAGAATATTGAAGGGCCCGATGTATCGTGGACTAAGCTTTCCTTCTTTGCCGAAACGAATCGTGTCCCATGTCGGAGAAATCCGTAGGAACACCAAATCGCTAACCTAGAACAACAATCTTAACATCCAACCTAAACAAGGTAATTACAAACCAAACAAAATAAATCAAAACAATACCTGAAACTATAGGGGTCTACGGTGGCTATCTGCCCAATGCCGCTATCTGTCCTGCGCCACTCGCAGTCTGTCTCCGATAAGTTTCACCTTTTCTGCTGCATCCACGACCATTTCTGGTCCTATCAAGGCTCTTTCTCCAACATTATCCCAAGATAAAGGGGTACGACACCTCCGTCCATATAAAGCCTCAAATGGTGACATCTCAATGCTGGCCTGGTAGCTGTTGTTGTAAGCAAACTCTACCAAGTGTAGATGATCCTCCCAAGAACATCCGAGATCCAATACGCAAGTGCGTAACATATCTTCAAGAGTCTGAATAGTCCTTTCAGACTGCCCGTCTGTCTGAGGGTGATATGCGGTACTGAACTTGAGCTGAGTGCCCAAGCTAGACTGCAGGCTCCTCCAGAAATGGGAAGTGAAACGACTATCCCGATCTGAGACAATACTCACAGAAACTCCATGTAACCTGAGAATCTGATGTACATACATTTCTGCTAGCTTCTCCGTCGATGTACCCACTTTAAAAGGTAAGAAGTGGGCTGATTTGGTCAACCTATCCACGATGACCCAAATTGCGTTCTTTCCTCCTGGAGAACGAGGAAGTCCTGAAACGAAGTCCATAGTCACGTGCTCCCACTTCCATTCTGGAATGGGTAAAGGTTGAAGCAATCCCTCTGGCCTCTGTCGATCTGCCTTTACCTGTTGGCACACTAAACATCGGGATACGAAGCGTGCTACTTCGCGCTTCATACCATACCACCATACATGCTTCCTCAAATCTCGATACATCTTGTTGGCTCCGGGATGCATCGAGTATTGAGAGCGGTGTGCCTCCTGTAAAACTTCTTTGCGCAGCTCTCCACTTGGCACACACATCCTCGTGCCATGTCGTAAGGATCCATCATCCGCAATAGTGAAATCATCTATCAATCATGTCTAAACTTGTGCCCTAATATTCCTTAGAGTCTTATCATCATACTGCGCAACTCTAATTCTGTCTATCAGCTCTGATTGAATCTGCAGTACCCACATCTGAATCTCCGCTCCTGGAACTAATACCTCAATTTCCAAGCTCTCAAGATCAGCTAATAAGTGTCTATCCGAAGTCAAGCACATAGCCATTGGGTACCTGCTCAAGGCATCCGCGACTATGTTGGCTTTCCCTAGATGATACTGTAATAAGATATCAAAGTCTTTCATCAATTCTAACCACCTCCTCTGTCTCATATTCAGCTCCTTCTGTGTAAACACGTACTTTAAGCTCTTGTGGTCTGTGAAGATCTCCATACGCTCTCCGTACAGATAGTGCTTCCACAACTTTAAGGCAAAGATAACTGCCGCTAACTCCAGATCGTGAGTGGGGTAGTTCTTTTCATGAGGGCGTAATTGTCTTAAAGCATAGGCAATTACATTCCCGTGTTGTTGAAGAATGCATCCCAACCCTTTTCCTGAAGCATCACTGTAGATAGTGAATCCACCTGTCCTTGATGGCAACATCAAAACTGGTGTTGTCGTCAATCTCCTTTTCAGCTCATCTAATGTGGCTTGGCATTCTTCTGTCCAGACAAATTCCACATCTTTCTTGGTCAACCTAGTCATTGGCTCTGCAATCTTGGAGAATTCTTGTACAAATCTTCTGTAGTATCCTGCTAGTCCGAGAAAGCTCCTAATTTCAGCTACCGTACCGGGGGTAGCCCATGACTTCACTGCCTCTATCTTCTTTGGGTTAACTAAAATTCCGTCACCTGTTACCATATGTCCAAAAAATTCAACATTTTCAAGGAAGAACTCACACTTTGAAAGTTTTCTGTATAATTTCTCTCTCCTGAGAGTTTCTAAGACTATTATCAAGTGCTCTTCATGCTCTTCTGGGGTTTTTGAATATACTAGAATGTCGTCAATGAACACCACTACGAAATTATCAAGGTACTGGTGGAACACCTTGTTCATCAAGTTCATAAATACTGCTGGTGCATTGGTTAAACCAAACGACATTACTGTAAATTCAAACTGGCCATATCTGGTTCGAAAGGCGGTCTTCGGTATGTCTTCTTTCTTCACTTTCACCTGGTGATAGCCTGACCTCAAGTCTATTTTTGAAAACACCTTCGATCCGCTTAATTGATCGAAAAGATCATCTATCCTCGGTAGCGGGTATTTATTTTTGATAGTGAGGTTATTCAAAGCTCTATAATCGATACACATACGTACCGTGCCATCCTTCTTTGGTACAAATAATACCGGTGCTCCCCATGGCGATGAACTGGATCTAATAAAACCTTTGTCTTGCAGCTCCTCTACTTGTTTCTTTAGTTCTACTAATTCGTTGTTGTTAACTCTATAGACATATTGTGAAATAGGCTCTGCTCCTGGTATCAAGTCTATATAGAACTCAATATCTCAGTCTGGTGGCAAACCTGGTAACTCCTCTGGAAATACATCCAGGAACTCCGCTATAAGTGGATGCGGTATCTCTTCTTCTTCCACCCTGGCTCCGTAAAAAGTGCCTCTGCTCCGCTCCTCTGCTCCTCTGGCAATCTCAAACTCTGGCTCTCCTGGTGGTCGAAATACTACTCTACCTCCGTGACAATCTATAGAAGCATGGTGTTTACTTAACCAGTCAGTTCCGAGTACAATATCGTATTCTGGAAGTGGCATAACGAGTAAACTCACGCTCAACTCTCGGCCTTCCAATGACACTCTCCGATCCTTGCAACAATCACGGACTAGGATAATGCCTCCTCCTGTCGTGATCTTGTAAGTCCTATCTAATGGTTCCGTTTCTAAATGATGCTTAAGGGCATAAGATACAGATACGAAACTATGGAAAGTGCCAGAATCAAATAATGCAAGTGCTGGAATAGAATTGAGTAAAACTGAACCTGAAATCACGTCTCCAGCTGGCTCGGCCTCCTCAGTGGTCATGGCGTAAGCTCGTCCTTGTGGTGCTCCTCTCTGTTGCTGCTGCTGCTGAGCAAACCTCTCCTGCTTTGATGAAAGTGGAGGTCCTCTCTGCTGGCCTCCTAGTACAATAGGTGCTCTGGCTGGTCCTCTCTGAGCTGCTCCTCCTCCTTGACGAGTCTGAATAGTTGGGCAGTCCCTCAGCTGATGTGCTGCTGATCCACACGATAAGCAAGTGCCCAAACTTTTTTACAGATGTCTCTTGTATGTCCCATCTTTCCATAATACAAACATGGGGCAACGAGTTGATTATGTCTTTGTGGTTGCTGTTGTTGAGCATATCCTCGAACTGGTGCCTGTTGCTGGTGTTGCTGCTGGTGTTGTTGCTGGTACGGCCTATGTTGTTGTTGAAAGTATGGGCGCTTGGCTGGTCCTGTGTTACCTCATGTTGCTCCAGATGTATCGCGTCCTCTCTTGGGCCTGAGATCCAAGTCATCTTCGGCAATCTGGGCATCCATCAGAATACCCTCAAATGTAGCAGTACGTCGTCCCGAAGTACGAGACTTGA
This sequence comes from Iris macrosiphon, assembly GCA_036927795.1. Taxonomy (NCBI): domain Eukaryota; kingdom Viridiplantae; phylum Streptophyta; class Magnoliopsida; order Asparagales; family Iridaceae; genus Iris; species Iris macrosiphon. The sequence goes on from JAYESA010000005.1 coordinate 200,657,903, forward strand.
TCTTCCTATTTAATCCCTTCCTGAATTTTTGAGCTTTGTCTCCTGGGTCTCAAACCATTGATGGCGTAATTCGACTCAATCGATAAAACTCTGCAGCATATTCGTCGACTGACATGCCTCCTTGGACTAAGTCATGGAACTGACTTTCTAATGCTCCCAAGGCTACGTCAGGAAAGAATTTCTCTTTGAAGAGTTCTTTAAAGTCCTCCCAAGTAAGTCCTTCAGCGGCGAGTCTCGGCTCTGTACGATACCACGTCAGTGCGATATCAAACATCTGACTGCCAGCGGCCTCTATCTGAAGAATCCCTGGAATCTGTGATAAGCGCAAATTCCTCTCTATGTCTTCTAACCATTCGTCAGCATATAGTATTCCTTCTGTGCCTTTGAACTCTCGAGGTATCATCCTCTTAAAGTCTACTATGGTATCGGGCCTCTGTTGTTGTTGTCCTTGGTGTTGCGATTGTCGTGCTACTCTCTCCACAGCCTGGAGAGTCACCTGATGAGCATTCTCCATGCTCTCTCTCATCAGTTCGGTCTGCGCCTGGTGTGCTTCTGCTTGCATTCTCTGAGCCTCAGCTTGAACACGCTGAGCCTCTACTGTTACTCTCTGGGCCTCTAGCATGCCCTGCATCAATGCGAACATTTGTGCCCCGTCAGTGGGCACTCCTCCGGGAATCGGTGTCGGTGGTGGTGGAAGGTCGTCTGTCATAGCTGGGGCAATCCTCTGTATAGGTGGAGGAGGAATCCCGTTAGTTGCAGACACTCCCACACGAAAAGGAGATGTAGGAGGATCTCCAGGTATCTGTTCGTCAGGTTGAGAGGTGGCAGTCCTCTCTGAATTGGCTGCTCCCATTCTCATGGATCTAGTATTTGGCGACATCCTGAATACAGATCAAAGAATCAATTAAGGTGATATATGTGATATTATCAAGGAAGGATACTACAGTGCTAAAGGAAGCAATCTATTAGAATAGCAATATGAAGTTCAGAATTTCCTAGTGTGATCGAGCATATTCTCATCCTAGATCCTATTTCCTATATCCTAGCACAGGCTCGCAACAGTACAACTAAGTTGTCGCACTACCACGATATCGCATAACTGGCAAAACTAGACCTACATAGGCCACCACTAAAAATGTGTCACGACCCGCACCCGGTATAGGGGCACGAGAGCGTGGGTACGTCCAGCCTACGCCGCAGTATCGGCGGTAGAACGCTGTCTAGGTCACAGTAATACTATATAGCTAAACACCTGTCAATTATATCCATCTCCATAAGGAGTTCAATATACATCTCACAATAATCTCACAAGGTAACTCAATCACAACAACTATAAGGCACGATAAAAGATAAAAGAAAATGACATAGTTAAACACCATGTCTCAAACATAAAGATAACTCACAGTCTAGCTGTCCAACACAAGTCTCCAATTAAACTTAACATGAGTCTAAACATAAACTGAAACAACCTCCATAAGTCTCAAGCATAAATAAATACTATCTAGATAGCTGTAGGCAATGCCTCATCTAGAATCATGGTCTCCTCTAGGATCTCTGGTACATAGTCTGCATCTATACCTGGTCCGTAGTGCGTGGTACAGAAATCCTCAAGGTTCTCTGGAAAAAATATCCAGTCAGGATTGGAACGAAATACACCTCTAACAGCAGTTCCACATATATTGACAAAAACTATAATATAGTGTAAAGAAATACAAGACAAATATGAACAACTGGCAATAAGATACTGGAATAAAGGAAATGCTGGAATAAAGAAATACTGGAATAAGAAATACTGGAACATCATCATCAATATGCATCTAACAATGAATAAAACTACAAGTACATGCAAGAACAATGAACTGGTATGCAAGTGTGTACAAGAACAATAACTAGAACATGTAGAGATGCTAGATCAATGTACTAAAGATACATGTCAAAAATATCTAACTAAGTGTGTGAAATATCAGTATATCATGTGATCAGTTTGGGACTATATGACTCATTACATTGATTAGCGGTCATCCACAACAGGTCAGTCTAACCAGATGTAACAGCGATGAGACATGTAAGGGTAAGGCTGCACCGACGTAAAATATGGGTGAGCTAATGCTGCATGTAAAGTTGGGTATGATCACATAAACTACTAATACTTCCCCGTTTCCCCAGCTAGCACGATGGATTCCAATCACGACTCCTCGTGACAGGTCTCAATGATGCTAACTCGTGTAAACAACAGTGTCAGAGTCATGTACGCTATACAACAAGAATTATAGAGATAATCAACATAATAGAAACTGTCAGAGAATGTACTCGCCTATGGTCCTTAGCTGGCAATACCACTGTCTAGGTTCCAAGGTGTCGTCTGAATGATCCAACAGTCCTATAGACAGAGCATATAATACAATACTTCATCAGACAATACTCTAGCTCACAATCAACATAATGATCAAGGACTATACTAGGGGTCACGTCTGTAGTTGCTGTGCATAACAGACAGTCAATGGTACGGTCCTGCCAGTACGTCAGTGTACATATGGCAGTCTACTATCATGCTACATGGTCACAGGTAGATGTAACTACGGGGTATTCGTGGTCACAATCAAAACATCTCGGACATATGATACATAGGACTTAATATGAACTAATCTCTCATCATACTAATTAATTACACTTATAATAGATATGTATATATATGTATTAAACTAATTGAGCATTATACGGTTCATAGGCATATACATTAATATTCATTAATTATGATTATAATACACGTATTTATATACTAGGGGATACCTATACACTACTTATACGTATGTATATAGATATTAGCTGAGAACATATTATATATATACCAATATACCAACACGTATGCAAATACGTATATACATACGTCCTTATAGTTATATATATAATCACAAGGAATGACAGGAACGTGGACAGGAGCGAACCTGCACGCGGCACGATGACGAGGACGATAATGTCAACGAACAGGGGGTGGCCGGTCGAGGTGGAACAAGGTCAGGCGGTGCACGGTCGGGATTCGTCGTGAATGTGTTCAGTCCGACACGGGGTCGACTGAAGTGGGGTTGACGAGCGGCGGGGGTATTCGGCGTCGACAGCAGCGGGTCGTCGAGCGGGTCTGAGCGGCTCCGGCGAACGCAGTCGGGTCGTCGAGCGGGTCTGAGCGAACGCAGTCGGGCTCGGTTCAGCGTTCCAGGTGGGGCAGCGTGCTCCGTGCAGTCGGGGCTCGGTTCAGCGTGGCGAGTTCGACGCGGCTCCGTGCAGTAGGGGCTCGGTTCAGCGTTCCAGGCGGTCGATTCCGATGAGGTCACGGTCGGGTTCGACGGTGAATAGTAAAGTCGGGGGGGTTGAGATTGTCGGCTGGTGTATTAGGTTTTGGTTGAGAAAGAAAAAGGGAAGCAATACTATATATATATGTAATCATAGTAGACTTTGGGTTGACCTAGAATTAGGTCTGGTCAAGGCCTTCTTGGGATTGGGCTTTCTCATGGGTATTACAATGGTTGGAATTTTAAATAATAAAGAAATTGCTAGAATGCATTGGTTCGATGGTCTGAGGCCATGGTTCAGGGAAAATTGATGTTGTATTACACACTTCCAAGAATTTATGGAATTTACACCTAAAGGAGAATTTGGGCTTATTTACGTATCGTCCAACGGGATGGATACCTCAATGCACTCTTGCACCAAAGTGTCTAAACAATGAAAAGTTGTACAAGTTCGACTTATGCATCAATTTAATAAAAGTGAATGCAAGTGGTGTTCTAAAATTCAAACGACGGTAAGGTGCAACAAAATAAAATCACAACAATTGAGAATAATCAATTATCATGCAGTCATTTACTCATTAATTACGAAAAGAAGAAAATACCCCTAATCCAAAAAGTGGGGGTGACACATTATGAGATAATGCGTATAACTGCTGCGAAGATCACGACATGCAAGCCACGTAGGTAACTGCCCCTCGCGTAGAGATGATTGGCGTAGAAGCCAAATAACTGTCTCATTGGAGTAAAAACCAACTAGCTGTTCTGATGGCGTAGAAGCCAAGTAGGCATAGAAGCCAAGTTGGCATAGAAGCCTAATAGGCATAGAAGCCCAAATAGCTGACATATAGGCGTAAAAACCCAATAGCTGTCGAGTTGGCATAGAAGCCAAGTAGGCGTAGAAGCCTGATGCTGCATAGATGGATAGTCGGCGTAAAAGATAGCCGATTCTCCTTCCTTGACTGAGGTCTTGAGCGTATTCTGGACCAGATAGCCTATTCACATACCTTTGCAAATATAGCCTGGGTTGGCGTATTTCAAGGAGATAGCATACGACGTACTCCTATAGTTGAAAATAGCCAGGTCGGCGTATTTCAAGGAGATAGCGTACAGCGTGCTCCTATAGCTGAAAATAGCCTGATGGCGTAAACTGCAGAGGTGATGATGTGGACATATTAGCCATAATTATGGCTCACCCAGTCTTTGAAAGTAGAACCAAATCTCGTGCATTAAATGCAGAGATCTGCCCCCATCACGCGCATTAACTGCAAAGACGTGCCTCGAGCTCTGTACGAAGAGCAGCTTTTGACGTGGCGGTCAGTTTTGTCTCCTCTTGAGCGTAAAAGCTCATGGCTGCCTGTGTAAAACTAGGCAGCGTATTCCCTTGAATGCGTAAAAGCAATTTGTATCAAGAAAATGTCACTAAACAATGGTCTAGATTTCTGTGTCGAATCATCATTACAGCCGTCGTTTGGATAGTCGTGCAGTACTCTTTGTCAGGAGTCAGGTTCACTGCATGATCTGGCAGGTTCATTCGAGGAATACGAAGCGTTCCTCGTACACTTCCATGCTGCATTAAAATCAGATAAGTTTTACGCCATAAAGGCGATATAACAACCTTTTTACGCTGAAGTAGTCCGAAATACTGCATTACGCGGGTTATTTTGGAGCTATATTTTATGCTGTATTAGCGTTGAAGCTCTGTTGTATGCCGATAGCTCTGAAGTCATGTTTTACGCCGTGCAGCACTGAAACTCTGCTTTACGCGGGCTTCATGCATATTGCGTATAATTCTGCAGCGTATTTTTCATGCTTCTACAAGACCCCCTTCAAAGTTTTCAAATTCCTCGTAATTTAAAACACTTTGAATGAAGCATGAAACGGTCAAGTCTGACTCATTCCTCGAGGCTGATTTCTCGACGGATTTTTGGAAGTTTGTTGGGATTCGGTGTGTTCTCCTCTGCCTATAAAAAAGCGAATGGGTTAACCTATTTTCCTATATTTTCTTTATCACATAGAGATGATAGCCAAATTTTGTCGGGTCGACTTGAGGAAGAAGAAGATCATGTTCTTCCAGCATGTAAGAAGCCAAAAAAGAAGGCGTCTTCGAGCAAATATCCTCTGCAACGATGGATCATGGAAGGATATCATAGCTTCCTTTGCTCGGGATGATCAGCAATTTCATATGGAGATTCGTCCAGGAGAGAGGAAGGGTCACATTCGACCACACAGCTTGCGGTATTTTCTTCCGTTACGACGGTGGACGAGGGCAGACAAACTAGCCATGTCTTCCAATATTGAGTTAGGTCTGAATCCCAACTCAATCAGTCAAGGCGTATGGAGGATGGGCTTTTGAATAATTTATATAAGCCCAGTTATGTATCCTCCCGCCATTAATTATTTTTTTTGTTAATCGGCCGCGGAAACCGACTAACTGCTGAAGAAGACGACAAAGATCTCCACCAATACGAGAACCTGACAGAACAGAATCTTGGTGTAATCCTAACTGAAAATGAGAAACCCTTGGTAGAACAAGGATTTCCATCATATGTAATCATGAAGATGAAAAGACCCTTTGTAGGCTGGATTTCCATCATATGTAATCATGATTAATAAAATTGTCTTCTTTTATGCATCTGATGATTTGCCATATTTTGCTGTGATGAAGTCTGAATAGTGTGCAGCTTCGACACGTCTGAATAACTTTACGCCGACTCTGATAAAAGTATCTGATCACGTCCCGTCTTTTACGCGTAACGCGTAGAAAAGCTGCTTAGCATTTAAGTCAAATATCCGAACTGTCATACTGTTTTGGACAAGGAGTAGCGTAGAATTCTGAATTGTCACTTCTCTGATAAGAAGAATTCTTGTACAGACCATCGTCTTCAAGAATATTTTCCCAAAAATCCCTTGAACTAGGGCGAGAAATGGCTGTCAAAACTGGCCATGCTTGAACTGTAGAGAAAGATCCTGACTGGATTTTGGATGAACTTCCAATCGACCCAAGAAGAAGAGTCTTTTTCAATGCTGAACTATGTATGTTTTGGGTACTTTGGATGTTTTGAGGCCAAGAAGGAGCATCTTCTGCGTGAACCCTTGTAATTGGCCGTCTTGCGAATTGTTCAGATATACCCATACTCTGGCCTGCGTATTTTGAGATATGCGGAAAGTCATAGATCCGTAGTATAGATGAGCATAAAATTATAAGTTTGTAGCCTCTTGAGCATAAAAGCTGCTGAGCATAAGAGCATCCAGGCGTAAAATCGTAGATTTATAACCTCTAAAAAAAACTTCCGAGCGTGTAGTCGTAGATTTGTAGCCTCTGAGCGTAAAAAAGCTTCTGAGCGTGAAATCATAGATTTGTAGCCTCTGAGCGTGAAGTCATAGGTTTGTAGCCTCTCGAGCGTAAAAGCTACCGAGCGTAAAAGCATCCGGGTGTAAAACCGTAGACTTATAGCCTCTGAGCGTAAAACCGTAGATTTGTAGCCTCTCGAGCGTAAAAGCTCCTTAGCGTAAAATCATAGATCTGCTCTGTACGAAAAACTTTTCGAATTCGCTGACTGTCCGTCTTCCCTAAATGATAGGCTGACGTGGTCCCCAATCATAATCGAATATTAAATATCGGATTTGGTTAGAAATTTGAAGAGTTATCTGAACTCTATAAATACCCTAAGGACTTCAGAGAAGAAACTCTTCATCTGTCTTTTGCAAAACCCTAGCTTTCCAAGAACCTTTCTTCTTAGTTTCTTTCTCGAGAACTCTGAGTTTTAGCCATGGAACCGAAACCAACTTCCAACTCTAAGGGAAAGAAAGCTGCGTCTTCTTCTCGCTCCTTCGCTCAAGCACGAGCAACTCCTGTTGGGCTGAGCGAACCCCGCTCCGAACGAAGTGTCCTACCGTCAAGCTATGCACCAGGCATCATAGGTAAAGCTTTTGGGACGACGAGAACGAAAAAAATCCTTCACGCACGTTGTACGTGAACGCGCTAGGTCATCTTCTGTGTTGAGAGCCTCTTCGAGAAAGATGATGCACAGAGATATTTTATCATTTACGCCCACATTCCTAATGTATCAGCGTAAAAACTCCATATTTTTGCAGTCTGGCATAAAAGTTTTGGCTGTCGAAATTTGGCGTATGCTACAAACTTTGAGTGTTACACTCTGGATGAAAATTTCGACGTAACAACTCAAATTTTGGCAGTCTGGCGTAAAAACACAAACTATCAGATTTTTGTGTATACTGCCAATCTTGAATTTTACGCTTTGGAAACAGATTCCAGCGTAAAAACTCAAGTTTTTACAGTCTTGGCATAAAAGCACATACTGCTAATCTTTGGCGTAAGCTGCAAGACTATAATGTCTAGTGTAGAAACTGACTTGTGCTTCTTGCATTTTGTAGTGGACTTGCAGATACCTCTGTTGGCTGAGGTGATGGGTTCTGCTGCTGGGATGCTGAACTCCAATTACCTGGAGGATTTGTCCCACATGACATTCCCTCTTTCTGGAACCCAGTATCCTGAAGGAAGGGGAATTCTGATATCGTCTCAAGGAGAACGAATGATGTTGAGTATGATCAACGGGGAGCCCCTGACGTCTCTAGATGGGGCCAAATATATAAAACTAGCTTTTCTATTCGGGGATATGATTGATAAGCAATCCCAGACGAAGCCCAAGAAGGAAAATTGGGTTTTTACTACTGGGGGCATGGTCATGTACCTGCCCAGGATGCCGAGAGATTACCCTATTTCGGCATTCTTCCATGCCACGCATCCCAGGAAGATGTCGTGGACCCTGACCCCTAATCTTCACGGCCAGCCGGGGAAGATATTTTATCAGAAAGGATCAGACCAAGGATTATTTGTGAGCTGCCCTTCAGGCCCTGTCGTGCCTTTCAGGGGATTACTGCCGGGCAGCGTCCCTAGTGAGGACACTTCATTGCTCCAGCCAGTCCAATTATCAACTTTTTGCAATAACTTCATGGGGCATGGAGGAGTATACCCCAAGGTTAATCCTCGGACCAACGGGTAGGTTACCCCTGGAAATCTTCGATGGGCTCGTTTAGCTGCATGGGCCCTGAAGCATTTTCAGACGGAGCTGGAGAGCATTGGTCTGTTCGCGGCTGTGAGTGCTACCAGTATTGGGTTACCTCCCAACCCCAACCTTTTTTTGGCTTTGAAGAGCGGTATATCTCGCTCACTAGAACTTTCGTCACTCCGCTAGGGGAGTTGGGATTTGCTCTTCACGAGATGCAAAAATTTCAAGACTGCCAATGGGGGATACTCCTTATGAAGAGTATGTTCCCATAAACAGGGAGCTGGGGGATACAAACCCTCGTGTAGTGGCAGTATACCAGGAGCTAATGAGCCACTATCTTGCGTGCACCACCTTCTATAATGAGCCTTCTGATTTGGCTCATACCAACAAATGGGCGTCCTATCTCTTCTTTCATCAGGCCAGAGATGCTAAGCCAGACAAAGTTGTGGATAGCAGGGATAAGCCTTTAAGCTTTCAGAGCGTGCTCAATGCTCAAATAGTCTATGACCTTATTGAAGACGCTGGGGCTTCAGATCAAGTTCTCGATGAAGGGATAGGAAACTATCCTGCGGGTACTAAAGCCTACAGTTATATGAGGCATTGTCGCAGGCCTCTGTCAAGGGAAGCTCAACTGGCTGGCTTCCTCTCTGTATGGCTACGCCAATTGGTAGTACCTGGAATTGCATCTTTGGATCGCATTCACCGTAATACCTTATGGCATGCAGTGCGTTTGGTCACTACCAAAAAAGTCAAATTAGCGACGTCTAAAAACGTCGCTAAATAACCAAAAATCGTCGCTAATTAGGTTTAGCGACGTAATTAGCGACATTTCAAAGCAGTCGGAAAACACCAAGTCGCTAAAACAAAAAACGTCGCTAAACGTCGCTATGCCGACGTTTTTTAGCGACTTTAATGTGTCGCTAAATTTAGCGACGTTTTGCGACGCCAAGTCACTAAAAAGCGACGTTTAAAAAAGTCGCTAAACGTCGCTGATTAGCGACATCTATCGCGATGTTACACCGACGTCTTTAATGACCTGGCTATACTGCCATGTCAGCAATTGGCGACGTTTAGCGACGTAATTAGTGACGTCATTAGCGACGTCCTTAGCGACGTTTTACAGCGTCGCTAAGTAGTGACGTAATTAGCGACGTAAATTAACGTCGCTAAACGTCGCTAATTTAAAAAAAAAAAAATAATGTGCAAAAGCAAACATTGGTGATTCCCTGCAGTTTTACATCATCTTCATCATACACACCAACATGATTCAATCTAGTTAACTATATAATCCAATTAAATTAAAGACCACAAGAAGTATCAATCCAATTAAATGTGGATAACTATATAATCCAATTAAATTAACTAAAAAATTAAAGACCACAAGAAGCATCATACATCATGTCTATTGTTGAAGTATCAATAATTCATAAATAATAATAATAATAACTATACTACTACGGATCTGCAGGAGGCTGACCAGCGGCGCGCTTGAAGGATAACAACTCCTCATACTCATCCCGTGGAATCGACACCGATGTCGATGGAGAAGGCAGTGACGTCGGTGGAGGCCGTGCCCGCTCCAAGTCTGCGAGTCGCTGGTTGTAAGAATCCAGGGTAGATAACAGCCTCGTACTGCTATCACCCATTGAATCCTGCATCCTCGTCAGGTTCTCGCCCATCGATAGCTGTGACGCCTGCATCCTCGTCAGCTTCTCGCCCATCGATAGCTGTGACGCCTGCAGCTCCATGATGTTGCGATCATTGGAGGCTCTAATATCATTTGTCAATTCTCGTAGCTCCGTCATGCTGCGATCGAGCATATCCAATCGTGCGATGAGCATCGGATCGTCCGCCTGCGGCTGGGACCGGGACTGGTCCTCCATACTTCGCAGCAAGTCGTGACGGAGAGACGCAATCTGACGGTCAACGGCCTCCTGGACGGCCTTCTGGACTCTGGCCGACGACTGCGAGGGCTGCGACTGCGAGGGGTGTGTGGAATGCACAGCTGTCGGGGAGGCCCTAGATGACTGCGTCGCAACCAGGGCGCCATAGGAGCCCGTACCGTAGTACGTACCCCTCTGGAGACCACCAGCTGCGGTCACCCACAGGTCGTCCGCCGACGGAGATGGACCGGGCTGCGACGAAGCACCAGCCTCTCCAGGTGTAGGTGCACTAGCAGTCGCCCGCTCACGAAGCCTAAGATACTCGGCCTAGAAAAGGTTTAGCAACTCAATAATTGCCTAAGTTATATTAAAAAAACACAAAGTAAAGTAATACTTACATAGGTCTGTGAGGCCCTCTCATCAATGAGATTTCCGTCCTTGCGATGGGTGGCCAAGAAGACGGTCACCATGTTTGTATCCTCACCCCTCTGTACCTGTTAAAAATATATTTTTTATTACTAAACTTAAATATTTTTTCCAAGTACCATTTTATGGTACTTATATTAAAATAATATATTTTAAAAGAAAAAACATACCAAACGACGGAAATGTTCCGTCATCGGAATCGAGCCACCACACCACTTGGCAGCATTCTGCCTAGCCGCCTTGGCCTTCTTAGACCTTTTCTTGTAGCTCGGATCGTCGAATCTAGCCCTCATCGCAGTCCACTGCTCAGGCGTGATCCAACCTTGGATCGGTTTTCCAGCACGATCACGAGCCTTCTGGTCATCCAGAGCATCTCGGATAAGCTTGGCGGCAACGGTAGGAAAGAGCCGCTCGATCAACTCGGCCCGGTGCGGAGGATAAAAATACGTTTGCTACAATAAATAATTCATTAAGTTAGCATCAAGAATATGCATAAATTAGAGGATTTATTTAATATACTTTTACCTGGAAGTGCGCAAACCAGAACGCCTTCCTCTCCTCCGGAGCCTCAGAGTAGTTGATCCAAGGGCCACCGTAGTTGTTCCTCAGAAATTGGCCCAGGCGTCTCTGAACCGACGATGGACGATATCTATACAGAAATAATAATTTAGATTACTGAAAAAGTCAATATACGATGAATAAAGAGAAACACAAATATATACTAAACCATCTAATTGACTTACTTTGTACCGTCAGCCCAAATCTCTGTCCTCGTCTCCTCCGGTGGTGCGCATGGAGGATCTTGCTGATGCTGGGACAACGTCGGCACGACCTCCTCTACATGCTCATCTGTCTCCATGGTTCCGTCAGCAGGAGGAACGCTGGACGAGGGAGTACTATCACGCCTGGAACTACTCGTCCCAGGAGTGATGCCACGCAACGTCGTCGCAGTCGGAGATGTGACTGATCGATATACTGGAGTACTGGGCGACGATGATCCGGAACCAACAGTAGGCAGTACCGGAGTGGCACTCTGTCTACCTCGGGACCTGCCGAATAATCCGCGTCGTCCTGTCATATCTGATAACAACATATGATGAATATAGAGAAACACAAATATATACTATATTCTACAGTCGAAATGTGATACATATCTCAAAGCATTATACAGTCAAAATATAATACATATATTCGTTAATGTCAACATCTACTTCTACATGCAATATTTATAGTCCAAATACAGTTACATTCTACATGGAATATTTTATATTTTTAATCATCTTCAGAAAATTCATCTTGTTCGCCTTCCTCGTCCTGCTCTTCCTCTTCCTCGTCTTCACTTTTATCTACTTCGTCGTCCTCTTCGGATAATTCTACATCTTCTATATTATTACTCATGTAATGAGTAACTTCCGTTGAGTCCACATCTACAATATTTGTTACAAGAGGTAGATCGTCCTCCTGATAAGCTATTTCGTCAATGTCAAAGGTATTTCTAGCTTTAGTCTTGCATACTGCCCACCAATCCGACCTCGCTGTCCCCCGTCTAGGATAAGTTGTGAAGTACACGAGCTGAGCCTGACTTAATAGGATAAATGGTTCGTAGCCTTGATATCTACGCTTGTAGTTTATATCCACAAGGCCATGCTTGTCAATTTTCCAACCTTGATCTTGAATCGGATCGAACCATTCACACCTGAATAGCACGATATTAGCAGGTTCTGGGCCATAATTATATGTCAACTCCACAATCTCTCGTAAGATGCCAAAAAAATCATTGCCCGGATTGACGTCTTTGTAGTTTGTAGATTTGATACACAAACCACTGTTTTTCGTGGAATCAAGATCCAGAAAGCTGTCTCTGATAGGAGCATTTGTTGACTTGAACCTGAACCCATTCACACAGAAACTTGGCCATATTTTTACGGCAGTAATTGGTCCCTTGGCTAGAGTCCTAATAGATTCAGTCTCGGGTGATATTAGACGATCGACCTAAATACCAAAGTAGCGATAGTAAGTTATTTGTTTTGCAAGTGTAGAAATAAAAAGTAATTACCAAGCATCTTACATATGCGCTCAACCAAGAAGAAAAATGGCATCTCATATCTTGTTCTACTTCTTCGTCTGTTATGTAGGGTCTAACCGACCTCAACTCATTATTATATGTACTGAAAAACAATGAAGCAACTGCTGATTAGTAGCATAATAGTATCTTATACTATTATATTGAGATGATGTAAACGTGGACGTATTAATTACTTACCCCTCTAGCTTCTCCACTTCATCCTCGTCGCAATTGAGTAATATATACAATTGAGCAGCCCTTAGCTCATCGTCATTCAAATATCTCTTCTTCATTTTTCCCGAGGGCTTTCCGGATGCATTGAATACTTTGAGTATTGCATCATTAGATTCCTGATATGCGTCGTCGTTTCTGGGAGCTTTCGTCCTATTAGTAGCAACATGCGGTTTGAAATACGTCGAGCAAAAGTTTGTAATCTCCTCGAGAACATAATCTTCACAAATAGAGCCTTCAACCCGTGCCTTATTTTTCACCTTTCTCTTTAGGTGATTAAGATGGCGCTCGAAGGGGTACATCCACCGATAACCGACAGGACCACCAACACGTGCCTCATAGGAAAGATGAATTGACAAATGCTCCATAGAGTCGAAGAATCCAGGAGAAAACACCTTCTCGAGCTTACATAGTGTTACCGCAATGTCCCTCTCTTGCTTTTCTAGACGATCGACGAGCAACTTAGTACAACAAAGATCTCTGAAGAATATGCTCAGCTCTGTCAATGGGTCCCAAACGACCTGCGGTATGAATTCCCGAAATGCAATCGGAATTAACCTCTCCATGAATACGTGACAATCGTGGCTCTTCATACCTACTAGTTTGTTCTCCTTGAGGTCGACACATCTTTTCAAGTTTAACACGTACCCGTCTGGAAACTTTAGACCCTGAATCCACCTACAAAGTCTACCTTTATCCTCTTTATCCAGTGAGAAAACTGACTTAGGTTGCTTTAACTTTCCATTCCTCTCCTCTATCAAATGCAATGCAGGACGTCTACATATGTCTTCTAAGTCCAACCTCGCCTTCGGATTATCTTTCGTCTTCCCCTTTACATCCATTACAGTATTAATTATGTTATCAAACACATTCTTCTCGATATGCATGACATCAAGGTTATGTCTGATCAGATTGGTGCTCCAATATGGCAGATCCCAGAATATACTCCTTTTCGTCCAATTATGGGTGCGACCAAATCCATCACACTTGTACCCCTTAGCAGGCTCTTGGATAGCACTTGGTAAATCTTTTACCTCTTCCCATATCGTGCATCCGGGCCACCTTAGCGGTGGATTGGCCTTCTCCACAACTCCCGCACGAAAAGTATTCCGATTCCTCCGGTACGGATGATCCTTCGGCAAAAATTGTCGATGACAATTGAAGAAGCACGGTTTGCCTCAGTGTTTCAAACGGAAAGCCTGAGAACGGTCCATGCAATACGGACATGAAAGACGACCATGGGTGCTCCATCCTGATAACATTCCATAGGCCGGAAAGTCGTTGATGGTCCACATAAGTGCTGCCCTCATCTGAAAATTCTGCTTTCTAGAAACATCGTACGTGCTGGCACCGACTTCCCACAGCTGATTCAACTCATCTATCAAAGGCTGTAAATACACATCGATGTTCCTCTTCGGATTGTTCGGACCCGGGATAATAACGGTTAGGAACATATACGGAGTCTTCATGCACATCCAAGGCGGTAAATTATACGGAGTGACGATCACAGGCCAACACGAATACTGGGAGCCCGAAAGTCCGAATGGGGTAAAACCGTCAGAGCAGAGCCCCAATCTGATATTACGCGCTTCCTCGGCAAAATATGGATACTCTCGATCAAAGTGCTTCCATGCTTCTCCATCGGATGGATGATCCAATACTCCTTCGATCTGTTTTCGCCTGTACCAACTCATGTTTTCTGCAGTCTCCTTAACCATAAACAACCGCTGCAACCGCGGCGCCAAAGGCAAGTAGTGCATCGAATCAGTAGGCTTTCTTGCACCGACAGACTTTCCTCTAACAGTGGCCTTGTAGCGATCAGCACCACAGAATCTGCACGCATCTTCATCCTTGTCATCTTTGTAGTACAACATGCACCCGTTGCGACATGCATCGATTTTCTCGTATCCCATCCAAAGCGATCTCACCATCCTCTTAGATCGATAGAAGTCTTTAGGCAACTTTGCACCCTCGGGCAAGATCTCTATAATCAAATCGAGCAGTCGATTATAGCATTCTTGCGACATGTTAAAATCGGACTTGATGCTCAATAATCTTGTAACCACCTCCAACGGTGAATGATCCCCACAACCAGGATATAGTGGAGTCCTTGCATTCTCAAGCAACTCCATAAACTTTGCAGCATCGGCATTCGGTGCCTCCTCAGCTGCATCATAATTGTCCGGATTGAAACTAGGTCCCGCCGCATCATAATTGTCAGGATTGAAACTAGGCCCCGCCGCATCATAAACCATGTTTACCAACCCGTCGTCATAAGCATCGTGGTCTTGGACATCTATATACGGCTCCACATAGGGCTCCGACTCTGATGCTAGAGATACAAGTTCTCCGTGCGCGGTCCACTGATAGTAATTCGGCGTAAAGCCCTTCGAGTATAAATGATATGTAACTTCCACTTCAGGATGATATTTCCTGTTACGACATCTCACACACGGACACTTAATTTTGGTACCGTCCATGTATTGAGGGAACACCTTTGCGAACTGCAGAAACTGCTGTACACCCTCAATGAATTCATCCCGCACACCGCACATGTCATCAGGATGACGGTTGTACATCCACGAACGATGACGCAGATAGTAATTCATATCCATTTCTAGAAACTTCTGCAAAATTGACAGTATGTATCATATAAATCATTACATGCAAAATTAACCGTACTATAAAAATTATAACTGATATAATACATATTTTCATTTATCAAAACTGCAGCTGCCCCCAACCTTATAGTACTATGAACTGCACTATAAGTGTGCAGTCAACACTACAAATAGTGTGTCATACTATAGAACTGTAGCTGCCCCCAACCACACTCCTAGGTCAGTATCCGTTATGGGAAAAGCAGTCATGGCATTGTACTAAGGCACCTGGTGCTCGAACAATTTTTGCATCAAAAGTTTCCCAAGTACACGGGCTATTGCTCTATGAAATGGATAACCCCATGCATTGTGGCTGTACTCACTCACATTTACCGGCAGATTACTGCACTCCCTTTAGTAAAAAAACCTAACCCCCCAAACTGGCACACTGATACACACATACACTCTTAAGAATTCTGTAATCAAAACTCACCTGGTACCAACAACACCTATTAAGTACTCTAAATTCTATACTTCATATAAACACTCCATCTATACTCATATAAACACTCCATCTATACTCCCAGATCTGGGATACACCTATATGAATGCTCAACCTTCACACCTATTACTTATTCTCTTTAACACATATATTCACTCAAACACCTGACTAATACACCTCTTTAAATCAGTCACCCACTGCTACTGCTTACCTTCTTTCTCAATATTTGATTACCCCTTATCCCGAGCCACACACTCACGTGTGCACTATAGTATCACTATGAATACCCAATCTTCTCTCAGATGTTGGTGTTATATCTGACACTTGCCCTCATGTCCTTCAAATTATACGAGTTCAAACCCCATCTCAAATACATCCAAATCCTGCCTTGCACTAGTTGCTGACTGGCTCAGTAAGTTGCTGCACAAGGATGCAGTGTTTACACTGTATTAGGACCCCCTCACACCTGCCTGCAGAAGCTAACAACCAACTACAATGCACCTAAACCTTAATGCACACTATGTTCAGCTGTGCAGTGCCTCCCCAAGTTGCCTGTTGCACATTGGGCTGATGTGCCTCAAGTCTCCCCCTGCTCACTGCTAGTAAGCAGTGCTCACTGCTGCTGTTACCTCTCTCGTCGACTTGGGCCAGTCGGCCCTAACCCTAACCCTAACTCCATGTCAACAAACCTAACCCTAACCCTAACCCTAGGTCCTGATCAGTGTCTGTGTCAGTGTGTGTGTGTGCCGTGTCTGTGTCTGTGTCAGTGTCTGTGTGTGTGTCGTGTTTGTGTCAATGTCACATGTGTCCTGTGAGAGAGAGAGAGAGAGAGAGTAGGGTTTACCGGAGTAGTCGCGGTGGAGAGCGGGTCGACGGAGCGCGGGGGGGGGATTTTTTTTCTTTTCGAAATTTCAGCAGATGGGGAAAAATGAAACCGATCCCTAATTAACCAAATTTTAGCGACGTTTAGCGACGTCCAAGAAAAACGTCGCTAATTTAAATTTTAGCGACGTCAATGCGTCGCTAAACACGTTGCTAAATATTTTCAATATTAAGGTCGCTATATACGTCGCTAAACGTCGCTAAATTAGACATATTAGCGACGTTTAGCGACCTAAACTAAACTTATAGCGACTTATCTTTTAAAATCTTAATAAAAGTCGCTAAACGTCGCTAAATGTCGCCATTTAGCGACGTCTAGCGACGTTTTAATAAGGAGTCGCTAATTTTTATATTATTAGCGACGTTTCTTTTGACGTCTCTAAAATACGTCGCTAAGACTGCTTTTTCTAGTAGTGGGTATTTGGGGCAAGACTGGGCCTGCTCCCTGCCATGATATGCCGGATACAAGCTGGCCTGAGGGCCATTACTGATGGGTTGCTTGCAGACGAAACACGACGTGAAAGCTTTCCCAGGGTAGAATTACCGTTCCTATATCTGATGGGATGGTTAATTCTTCATAACCCCAGGGTGATGTCTCCCGGCTCTACCAGTAGTTCGAGAAATAATTTCTTGTTGAATTACAAGAATTCTACTTGGAACGTGACCACCGTCGTAGACTGTCGGCAAGCATTAAATTTTGCTCATAGCTGGAAGCTTTTCTGTACCGTCCCCACTGTACATATCAATCAACAGGGGACGAGACTTTAGGATTCAGGTGAAGGGAAGACCGTTCTTTCTTCTGAATCTTTTTATTGGTTGGTCTGTATTAGACCTTCCCATTTGTTGTACAGAAGTGAAGACCACTGCTTCTTGGAGCCGTATCTGCCTAGTCGGTTCGCCAGGCAGTTTGGGTATGACCAATTGCATGTGGGAAATGCCATCACCAGCTTCAAGTCCAGAGGTGGACTTATTGATGGAGCGAGAGGATGGCGGTACTTCATAATTGGTTGTACTGGAGCAGCCTTTACTGTGCCTGCGACTTCTCTCTCCATGGAGTTGCGCATCCTCCATTCGTACGCCCAATTTTATGTGGCCACCAATACCTTCCATCGCGATTTTGATATGCATGAAAGTTTTAGGATGCCACCTTATAAGTCCGCTGGAAGAGAGGAAGTCCCATCGGTTTCCTCTGACGAAGGTGAAGACTTTGTCGATCCAGACGAGCTTTTGTTAACAGTATCGAGAGGCATAATACTTCCGCCTGCAGAGCCTCTTGTTATCCCTAGTAAGCGAAGGGCTCCTATTCTGAAAGAGACTTCCCCTCGCAAGAAGAAGAAGACTGTTAGTGGTCCTGTCAGGACTTCCAGCCATGAGGCTGCTAGGAGTGAACCTGCTGTTTCCTCGGGCGGGGATAATTTTTTGAATAGAGGTCCTTCGCCTATTAGAGAGGGAACCTCCTCGGTTTCGACTGGCAGTGCCGGAGATTCTTTGCTCGAGACTGCTGTTGCTGCTACCGCTTCAGGTAGTGCTACGAGATTGCCTTCAAGGCTGAGAAAATTAAGGATCTCTTTATCCAGCCCAATAATGGGTCCAGCCCCTTCTTCATCTGTAAGTATCCCCAGCGAGATTCCACCTGATGAACCTCGATTGGGTCTGGGTGAAGACTTGGATGACTACCCTCAGTCGTCATTTGGTGCACCCTCCTCTCCAGGTATGATAGCTTGCTTAACATCATTAAGAAATGATTTAGCTGTACTGGCTGCGGACGCGACATATATACCATCAGCCATGGGTAAATATTGTCCTTACGCCTCTTTTTAGAAAAATTAACATCAGGTTGATATTAACTTTCTCTTGTCTTCTTTTCAGGGGAAGACATTTACGGGGAGGGCAGCGTCGACGCAACCTTTGGCTTTGTTGCAGCTCCCGCCGATGAAATGGCGGTACTCGACTTTGAAGAGGCAATATTCTCGGGTGCTGGCTCGCCTAATACAGTCCCGATATCCTTAGAGGAGGATGAGCCTGTCATCATGACTATGTCTCCTTTGAGTACGTCAGCCACTTCGACCGTTGTTGGTGCCTCTACTTTTGTCGCACCATCTGCTGAAGCGACAACTGTGATGACACCCTCTGTAGTCGTTCCTGGAAGGAGATTCACAGATATTGTAGTCACTCCCAGTGTCCATTCAGATCTCGCCATGATAGTTGAGCAGTATACTAGTATTTTCTACACCACTTTGAAGATGCTGATATCAATTGTGCTGGAGAAGAATCTAGGCTTCGAGGCTCTGAAGACGTCCTCCCAGCTCTCGATACCGCCGATCAGAAATTTTGACGACGCTGGGAGAGCTGATGCGCTGGAGCAAATAGTTAATGATTTAGAACAACCCATTAACAATTATTTGCAACTATTCCAAGGCAGCATTGATGACCTGATTCATGCTGAGTATGACTCCATGACTACGAGGCTTGTTGGGGAGATGGAAACTCTGAGCAAGTCCATCGAAGCACAGCATAAAGAGATGAATGAAGAGCATGTCGTATTGGAGTATGTCATTCCCCAGTTGGCTAAGTGCGAGACCGAATATGCGGAAGAGGTAGCGAGGGTCCGCAAATTGAAAGATGAACTCGCTCAGGCAGAGGAGAGGGCTCTCGCTTCATCGGTAGCTAGAGATGTATTGAAGGACCGAATGGAAGCGGCTCAGCAGAACCTGACACGTGTGGGTGTCATCCATACAGGTTTTGTACATGCTTGGTCTGAATTGTCTGCCTTGAACAATGAGGAAGCAAGGTTGGAGCGGGCTCGCGCTACAGTTTTGAGCTCCAGGAATGAGAGAATGGCCTCTCTGGCACGATAGATTCGCGACTTAACTGCTCCTCCCAAATGATGTATCTTTTGCTTTTATATGTAACTTGCTCTTTCTGGAGATAATAAAGAGACTTTATCTGACTTTGGTGGACCCATCATTTTTTTGAATATAAATGATAGGTTAGGGTGAAAGTAATATCAGAGGTAATATGGACGTGATATACTTTAGGTAAGTTTCAGCTGGACATATCTATTCAGAGGTTATATAGACATGATAGAATATGATCCAACTAAATTTGTACACAAAATACTATCAAAGGTAATATGGATGTGATAGGTTTTGAAGTTCTAAATTATTTAAACATATCTATTCAGAGGTTATATGGACATGATAGAATATGATCCAACTAGTTCTTTGGACGTAGTATTGTCAGAATGAGATCTTCACCATACTCCATTTGAGCAATGGACATTAAGTATAGTACCTCTTTAGGAATTTGCCGTTGATAGGAGCCATTAACAAGTCTCCGTTAGGCTTGGCTAATCTGTAAGCGCCGTTTGAGAACGTCGTCTCGATCACATAAGGGCCTTCCCATTTGGGCTAAAATTTACCCTTACTCTTGTGAGTAATGATTATTGGCATTTTCACAGCGAGAACTAGCTCGCCAACTTTGAACACCCTTTCCTTCACTTTTTGATTAAAAGCTTTGGAAATACGTGCCTGGTAGAATGCAATACGTTGCTGAGCTAGGAGGCATTTCTCGTCTGATCCTTCTAGCTCTTGAAGCCGTAGTCGATCATTATTTTCCTGAGTCAACTCATTAGCTACTGCTATTCTGAGTGACGGAATTTGGATTTCAATGGGGAGAACTGCTTCACTCCCGTAAACCAATAAGAATGGGGTACAATCCGTCGGTCCTCGTACCATTGTACGGTATGCCCAGAGAAATTCTTCTAGCTTCTCATTCCAATCTCTTTTGTTCGAAGAAATAAACTTTTTCAACAGTTTGATAATGGTTTTGTTGAAAGCTTCCGCCAAACCATTAGCAGCAGGATTATATGCCGTAGAGGCCATATTTTGTATCCAATTTTTATCGCAAAATCGATGAAATGCTTGGCTGATAAATTGAGGCCCATTGTCATGAATTATCCTTCGGGGTATCCCGAAGCGATAAATGACATGATGCTTGATGAAGTTTATCATGTTGGATGTTTTCACTTCAGTAAGAGGGATCACCTCTGCCCATTTGGAGAAATAATCCGTTATGGCCAATATGAACCGATGACCTCTAGAAGAATATGGGTGAATAGGCCCAATGATATCCATACCCCATGCTTCAAAAGGCCAGGATGCAACCGTAGGATGTAAATCTTCAGAAGGTTGATGTATAAAATCTGCATGAACCTGACAGGCTTTGCATTGTCTTGCATATTTTATTGCATCTGTGATCATAGTAGGCTAGTAATAGCCCATCCTCCTGATACGATCCTGTAGCTTAGGACCGGGTTGATGTGCTCCGTATACGTCATCATGAGCTTCACGGATAATCCGATGTGCCTCATCATCGGAGAGACATCGTAATAGCAGTCCGTCGTAGGTTCGGCGATATAGACATTGCGAAGACGCATCAAAATAGAAGCGTAATGATCGTCTTTTGATGGATATTGCTTCTTTAGGATCCTCCGGTAAGATTTTGTATGCCACGAAATCTATAAAAGGACTTCTCCAATCTTTCTTGGAAAGATCTGTGTTCACAGCGTAGCTGTGTTCTATGTGAAAGTTATTTTTCATACAGAATAAATCTCTGTTAAGAAGGATCACCGAATTTTGCCTTCTTATAGGAATAGCTAAATATGCAGCTAGACTGGCCAGGGCATCAGCTTCCAGATTCTGAGATCGAGGCACATGCTTTAGGTAGAACCCATTGAAAGACATGGCTATCACTATCGTTGCTTGGTGATAAGGAATAAGGTCTGGATTACGGACTTCATATATTCCTCTGACTTGATTGACGATCAGCAGAGAATCACTGAAAGCTTCCAGATATTTGATGTCCAATTCTTTAGCGACTTGGAGTCCAATGAGTAGGGCATTATACTCTTCTACAGTATTAGAGCAAGGCTCGCTAAGAGAATACGCTCGATAGATGACGAGTTTATCAGGAGTGACCAGGATAATTTCTACTCCTGAAACTACGTTTCCCCTAAGGCCAGTCCTGGAGGCACCATCGAAGAATAGCTGCCATGTATCACTTTCTATTACGGAATTATATTCTGCAACTTCGTCGGGAATATCCTCGTATAATCTGGAGGTTTTCGAAATCGGATGAACAGCTAGGAAATCAGCCAATGCTTGGCCTTTGATGGACTTCTGAGGTACATACACCATATCATATGGTGTTAACATTGCCCAAGTCACGAGTCGGGAATTAAGAACACTTGGTTTGTTCATCAATACCCGAAGAGGATTGATCCTGGAGATGATATGAATAGTCTAGCCTGTGACGTAATATCGCGTTTTCTGCATGGCGAACATTAGGGCCAAGCATTCTTTTTCCACCAGATTGTACCGGTGTTCAGCTCTAACCATCATCTTGCTTAAATAGTAGATAGCCTATTCGTGACCCTTATCGTTCTTCTGTGCGAGGAGAGCTCCCAGAGAATGATCCATTACTCGAACATACAGCAAAAATGGTCTTCCTATGACGGGAGGCACTAGAACTGGAGGATTAGTGAGGTAGCATTTAATATCATCAAATGCTTGCTGACAGGCTTCGTCCCAAATGAAGGATACACCTTTCTTCATAAGACGAGAAAAAGGCTGACATCTCCCAGAGAGGTTGGATATGAATCTCCGGATATAAGCCAGACGATCTTGAAATCCCCTGAGTTCTCTCAGATTACGGGGAGGTCGCATCTCTAAGATGGCCTTCACCTTATCAGGGTCCACTTGAATGCCTTTAGCGGTAATAACAAATCCCAGGAATTTGCCACTGGATACACCAAGAAAAGACTTTGTAGGATTCATTTTGAGTTGGTGTTGGCGCATCAACTCAAACACTGTCTTCAAGTCTCGGATGTGATTATCCTTGATACAACTTTTGACAGCTATGTCATATACATAACACTCCACTGTTTTGCATAAATGCTCGTGGAATATGTTACTCATAGCTCGTTGGTACGTAGCCCCGGCATTCTTCAGTCCGAAGGGCATGACCGTATAACAATATACCCCCAGAGGCGTCCGGAAGGCAGTATGCTTCTCGTCTTCAGGATGCATCTTGATTTGGTTGTATCCTAAAAATCCGTCCATGAAAGACATGCGCTCAAAATTGCACGTAGTATCGATCATGACGTCTGTAATGGGAAGAGAAAACTCATCTTTGGGGCAGGCTGCATTCAGATCTCGGTAATCGATGCAGACACGTACTTTCCCACTTTTTTTCATGACTGGGACAACATTGGCGACCCAATCAGGGTGTTGTTCTTCCCTGATGAACCCGCAGGCTATCAACTTCTAGATTTTAGATTCAATGGCATCCATCATATCCGGACGGAACCGGCGTTGGTGCTGCTTTACAGGCTTCGAATTGGGCAGTATGTTGAGCTTATGAGTAGCCACTTTAGGATCGAGTCCTGGCATATCCTCATAGTCCCCGGCAAAGTCGCCATCTTGTGTTTGATAATAAAAGAAAGAAATAAAAATAGGTTTATACGAAACCCTTTCTTAGGTTTACAAACAAGAAGTACTATTAATCCTATACGAGGATGTTAAGTACAAAATTTAATCTGGGTAAATATTGCTATAGGAGTCTGATTTACAGTCGATCACTTTGTCCCTTGGACCACACGATGATGAAAAAGTGCTGTAGAAGAAGGAATAGCTTCAAAAATATTGCAAGAGGGAGTGGATGCTCGATGCTAAGATCGTCGATCACTACTCTCTGTATAAAATCAGACTTCTCTTTCGACCTCTTTTTCTCCTTTTTTTCCTGACCTTATGTTCTCCAGCTCAAAGTCTTCGACCCTTGACCTCTGTCAATAGAGGTCTCTATTTATAGAGTCCAAATAGCCATAACCGTCCATTCGGCGTAGAAGCCGAACAGTGGAGAGTGGGGCGCTCTTTACACGGCGGTTATAACAACTGCCACCCACGTATAGATGATCTTCTGAATAAGCGTGTGGCGTGTGTCCCATTATGAGATAATGCATATAACTGCTGCGAAGATCACGGCATGCAAGCCACGTAGGTAACTGCCCCTCACGTAGAGATGATTGGCGTAGAAGCCAAATAACTGTCTCGTTGGCGTAAAAACCAACTAGCTGTTCTGATGGCGTAGAAGCCAAGTAGGCGTAGAAGCCTAATAGGCATAGAAGCCCAAATAGCTGACATATAGGCGTAAAAACCCAATAGCTGTCGAGTTGGCGTAGAAGCCAAGTAGGCGTAGAAGCCTGATGCTGCATAGATGGATAACTGGCATAAAAGATAGCCGATTCTCCTTCCTTGACTGAGGTCTTGAGCGTATTCTGTACCAGATAGCATGTTCATATACCTTTGCAAATATAGCCTGGGTTGGCGTATTTCAAGGAGATAGTATACGGCGTACTCCTATAGTTGAAAATAGTCAGGTCAGCGTATTTCAAGGAGATAGCGTACAACGTGCTCCTATAGCTGAAAATAGCCTGATGGCGTAACCTGCAGAGGTGATGATGTGGACATATTAGCCATAATTATGGCTCACCCAGTCTTTGAAAGTAGAACCAAATATCGTGTATTAAATGCAGAGATATGCCCCCATCACGCGCATTAACTGCAGAGACGTGCCTCGAGCTCTGTACGAAGAGCAGCTTTTGACGTGGCGGTCAGTTTTGTGTCCTCTTGAGCGTAAAAGCTCATGGCTGCCTGTGTAAAACTATGCAGCGTATTCCCTTGAATGCGTAAAAGCAATTTGTATCAAGGAAATGTCACTAAACGAAGGTCTGGATCTCTGTGCCGAATCATCATTACAACCGTCGTCTGGATAGTCGTGTAGTACTCTTTGTCAGGAGTCAGGTTCACTGCATGATCTGACAGGTTCATTCGAGGAATACGAAGCGTTCCTCGTATACTTCCATGCTGCATTAAAAGCAGATGAGTTTTACGCCATAAAGGCGATATAACAACCTTTTTACGCTAAAACGGTCCGAAATACTGCATTACGCGGGTTGTTTTGGAGCTATATTTTATGTTGTATTAGCGTTGAAGCTCTGTTGTACACCGATAGCTCTGAAGTCATGTTTTACGCCGCACAACACTGAAACTCTGCTTTACGCGGGCTTCATGCATATTGCGTATAATTCTGCAGCGTATTTTTTATGCTTCTACAGTAGGCGGTTGGACGAAATCTTCTGATATAACGTTATATTTGGCTCATCGTCATAAAGCATATTTCTATTGCTGATCTTTCTTATTGCTTTCTGTAAGTACATATTAGATGAACAAGAAAATATACAGAAGCAAATATTATATATCTGGACAATGCTGAGATTAGGTAGAAGATACTCTAGTGATTGATCGATTATCATTATGCTAAACTTAATCGATTAGCTATATTCAAAAACTCAACATAAACATTGAGCCAACATCTTCTTCTCCAAACAGCAGGTTTAGCCATGGCGAAAAAGCTCAAAAAACTAAAATCTTGTTTTATCCATAAAATCCTCATTTTAAGTCCAAATCTGGTGAACCAAAAGCCAAAATGCTATAAATTAAAAGCTCTATCATGTAAAAAAATTGGTTTTCAAAGACACAAGTTTAATAGATCAAAATCAAGAAAAACTCATAAAACCCATAAAACCCTAAGTTAGAAATGTAGATCTACTCAAAACTAACCATCAAAACAGAAAACTCCAAGAACTAAAAGTGCTTAAAAATACATAACGAACATAATGGAATAATAATATAGAGGTTTCTCTATTTCTCATGAAAGATGTACTTGTTTATGAAAATGGGGAGAGAAAACACAAGAGAGAAAGAAATGAAGTAATGAAGAGAGAGAAGGAACACTACCAAAAAAAGTCAAATTAGCGACGTTTAAAAACGTCGCTAAATGACGAAAAAATGTCGCTAATCACATTTAGTGACGTAATAAGCGACATTTTAAAAAAGTTAGAAAAAAATAAGTCGCTAAAAGAAAAAACGTCGCTAAACGTCGCCATGCCAACATTTTTTAGCGACTTAAATGTGTCGCTAAAATTAGCGACGTTTACCGACGCAGCGTCACTGATTAGCGACGTTAATTAACGTCGCTAAATATCGCTAATTAGCGACTTATATAGCGACGTTACAGCGACGTCTTTAATGACCTGGCAATACTGCCATGTCAGCAATTTGCGACGTACAACGACATTTTTAGCGACATATTTAGCGACGTCATTAGCGACGTGTATTAACGTCACTAATTAGCGACATATTTAGCGACGTGTATATACGTCGCTAAACGTCGCTAAAAACGTCGCTAATTTTACAGAAAAATAAAAAAAGAAATACTGAATTATTTCCAAACTATTATTCCTGCAGTTTATTAAATCACAATCAGTACAAATAGACCCGGAGCAACCCTCCGTTGAATTTCTGGGTTTGCCAACCCCCTTGGATTGAACACTCAACACCGATAAAATAACATATTTAATATGAATAATATAATAAAATTTGAAGAAAAGAAAGCATCCAGTAAATCTTATCGTAAAGAATACGGCAAATATATATCCATACAATCTCATCCTAAATAATAATAAAAAATACAAATATCTAGCAACTAGCTATACTATTGCGTATCTGCAGGAGGCTGACCACCGGCGCGCATGAAGGATAAGAACAGCTCATACTGCTTCCGTGGAATCGACACCGATGTTGATGGAGAAGGCAGTAACATCGGTGGAGTCTGTGTCGATGTAGGCGCACCAGAAGGTCGTACCCGCTCCAAGTCTGCGAGTCAATGGTTGTAAGAATCCATGGTAGATAACAGCCTCGTACTGCTATGAACCATTGAATTCTGCATCATCGTCAGCCTCTCGTCCATCGATAGCTGTAATGCCTGCAGCTCCATGATGTTGCGGTCTGTCGAGGCTCTAATATCATTTGTCAAATTTCGGAGCTCCGTGATGCTGCGGTCGAGCATATTGAATCGTGCGATGAGCGTCGGATCGTCCGCCTGTGGATGAGACCAGGGCTGATCCTCCATCCTTTACAACAACTCATCACGGAGAGACATAATCTGACGGTTAATGGCCTCCTGGACTCTGGCCGATGACTGCGAGGGCTGTGTGGAATGCGCAGCTGTTGGGGAGGCCCTAGATGACTGCGTCAAAACCAGGGTACCATAGGATCCTGTACCGTAGTATGTACCCCTCTGGAGACCACCAACAATGGTCACCCATAGGTCATCCGCCGACGGAGCTAGAGCGGGCTGCGAGGAAGTACCAGCCTCTCCAGGTGTAGGTGCACTAGTAGTCGCCCGCTCACACAGCCTAAGATACTCGGCCTAGAAGATTTGGAAACTCAATAATAGCCTAAGTTATATTAAAATTAACACAAAGTAAAGTAATATTTACATAAGTCTGCGAGGCCCTCTCATCAATGAGATTTCTGTCCTTGCGATGGTGGCCAAGAAGACGGCCACCATGTTTGCATCCTCACCCCTCTGTACCTGTTAAAAATATATTATTTAGTACTAAACTTAAACATTTTTTCCTACTAACATTTTATGGTACTTACATTAAAATAATATATTTTAAAATAAAAAATATACCAAACGACGGAAATGTTCCGTCATCGGAATTGAGCCACCACACCACTTGGCAGCATTCCGCCTAGCCGTCTTAGCCTTCTCAGACCTTTTTTTGTAGCTCGGATCGTCAAATCTAGCCCTCATTGCAGTCCACTGCTCAGGCATGATCAAACCTTGGATCGGTTTTCTAGCACGATCACGAGCCTTCTGGTCATCCAGAGCATCTCGGATAAGCTTGGCGGCAACGGTAGGAAAGAGCGCCTCGATCAACTCGGCCCGGTACGGAGGATAGAAATATGTTTGCTACAATAAATAATTTAGTAAGTGAGCATCACGGATAAGTTATATAATATGCATAAATTAGAGGATTTATTTAATATACTTTTACTTGAAAGTGCGCAAACCAGAATGCCTTCCTCTCCTCCGGAGCCTCAGAGTTGATCCAAGGGCCACCGTAGTTGTTCCTCAGAAATTGGCCCAATTGTCTCTGAACCGACGATGGACGATATCTATACAGAGATAATTATTTTAATCGAAAAAGTCAATATACGATAAATAAAAAAATACACGATATATATTATGCTAAACCATCTAATTGACTTACTTTGTACCGTCGGTCCAAATCTCTGTCCTCGTCTCCTCCGGAGGTGCGCATGGAGGATCTTGCTGATGCTAGGACAATGTGGGCACGACCTCCTCGACATGCTCATCTGTCCCCATGGTTCCGTCAGCAGAAGGAACGCTGGACGAGGGAGTACTATCACGCCTGGAACTACTCGTCCCAACAGTCGAAGATGTGAGTGATCGATATACTGGAGTACTGGGCAACGATAATCCGGAACCAACAGTAGGCAGTACCGGAGGAGCACTCTGACTACCTCGGGACCTGCCGAATCCTCCGCGTGGTCCTGTCATACCTGATAACAACATATGATGAATATAGAAAAACATAAATATATAGTACATTCTACAGTCAAAATATGATGCATATCTCAAAGCATTCTACAGTCAAAATATAATACATATATTCGTTAAAATAGTACATTCTACAGTCAAAATATAGTTACATTCTACAGGCAAAATATTTTATTTTCAATCATGTTCAGAAAATTTATCTTGTTCGCCTTCCTCGTCCTCCTCTTCCTCTTCCTCCTCCTCGTCTTCACTTTCATCTACTTCGTCTTCGTCTTCCTCTTCGAATAATTCTACATCTTCTACATTATTACTCGTATAATAAGTAACTTTTATTAAGTCCGTATCTATAATATTTGTTACAAGAGGTAGATCGTCCTCCTGATAAGCTATTTCGTCAATGTCAAAGGTATTTCTAGCTTTAGTCTTGCATACTGCCACCAATCCGACCTCGATGTTCCCCATCTAGGATAAGTTGTGAAGTATATGAGCTGAGCCTGACTTGATAGGACAAATGGTTCGTAGCCTTGATATCTACGCTTGTAGTTTATATCCACAAGGCCATGCTTGTCAATTTTCTAACCTTGATCTTGAATCGGATCGAACCATTCATACTTGAATAGCACGATATTAGCAGGTTCTGTGCCATAATTATATATCAACTCCACAATCTCTCGTAAGATGCCAAAGAAATCATTGTCTGGATCGACGTCTTTGTAGTTCGAAGATTTGATACACAAACAACTATTTTTCGTGGAATCAAGATCCAGAAAGCTGTCTCTGATAGAAGCATTTGTTGACTTGAACCTGAACCCATTCACACAGAAACTAGGCCATATTTTAACGGCAGTAATTGGTCCCTTGGCTAGAGTTCTAATAGATTCAGTCTCGGGTGTTATTAGACGATCGACCTAAATACCAAAGTAGCGATAGTAAGTTATTTGTTTTGCAAGTACAGAATTAAAAAGTAATACCAAGCATCTTACATATGCGCTCAAATAAGAAGGAAAATGGTATCTCATTTCTTGTTCTACTTCTTCGTCTGTTATGTAGGGTCTAACCGACCTTAACTGGTCATTATATGTGCTGAAAAATAATGAAGCAACTGTTGATTAGTAGCATAATAGTATCTTATACTATTACATTGAGATGATGTAAATGTGGACGTATTAATTACTTACCCCTCTAGCTTCTCCACTTCATCCTCGTCGCAATTGAGTAATATATAAAATTGAGCAGCCCTTAGCTCGTCGTCATTCAAATATCTCTTTTTCATTTTTTCCGAAGGCTTTCCGGACGTATTAAATACTTTGAGTATTGCATCATTAGATTCCTGATATGCATCGTCGTTTCTCGGAGCTTTCATTCTATTAGTAGCAACATGCGGTTTGAAATACGTCGAGCAAAATTTTGTAATCTCCTCAAGAACATAAGCTTCATAAATAGAGCCCTCAACCCGTGTCTTGTTTTTCACCTTTCTCTTTAGGTGATTCAGATGCCGCTCGAAGGGGTACATCCACCGATAACCGACAGGACCACCAACACGTGCCTCATAGAAAAGATAAATTGGCAAATGCTCCATAGAGTCGAAGAATCCAGGAGGAAACACCTTCTCGAGCTTACATAGTGTTATCGCTGTAGAAGCATGAAAAATACGCTGGATAGCTCTACGCAGCATGTTGATGTTAGGCAGCGTAAATAGAGGACCTCAGAGCCATCGACGTGCAAACAGAGCTTTTCCGCTGAGCACAGTGTAAAATATAGGCTCAAGGACCATCCGCGTAATGCAGTATGTCCAGGCTGCTTCAGCGTAAAAAGGGTGCTACATCGCCTTTATGGCGTAAAACTTATCCGCTTTCAATGCAGCATTGAAGTGTACGAGGAACGCTTCGTATTCTTTGAAATGAACCTGTCAAATCATGCAATGAGCCTGACGTCTGGACTCCTGACAAAGAGTACTGCACGACGACCCAGGCGACGGCTATAATGATGGTGCGACACTGCAACCCAGGCTGTCATTTACTGCCATTTCCTTGGCGTAGACCGCTTCTACGTGTACAAAGGAATACGTCGCCTAGTTTTACACAGGCAGATATAAGCTGTTTACGCTCCGCAGAAGACAAACAGCCTGCCACGTCAAAAGCTGCTCTTCGTACAGGGCTCGAGGCACGTCTCTGCATTTAATGTGCAGAGCGGTGACAAGTTCTCAAGGCACGTCTCTGTATTTAATGCGCTAAAAACTGATAGATGCCCGAGGCACGTCTCTTCATTTTATGCGCAGTAGGGTGGCAGACCTTCAAAACACGCATCTGCATTTAATGCGCAGGATAATGGCGGATCTCTGCATTTAATGCGGGAGATTTGATTAAATGTCACCGAACCGTCGTCTAGTGACATTCCCTTTGCGCCAACTGCTCTTATGCATAAAAAGGGGATACGTTGCCCAGTTTTACACTGGCAGACGTGAGCTTCTTACGCTCCGCAGAAGGCAGACAGACCGCCACATCAGCAGTTACTCTTCGTACAAAATTTGAGGCGCGTATCTGCATTTAATATACAGAATGATGGCAAATCTTAAAGACAAGCCTCTACATTTAATGCGCAGGATAGGGGCAGATCTCTGCATTTAATGTAAGAGATTTGATTATATCTCCAAGAGCCGTAATTCTGGCTAAAACGTCCACATCACTCGGCTTCTACGCCCGCTCGGCTCCTATGCCCACTCGGCTTCTACGCCCGCTCGGCTTCTACGTCCACTCGGCTTCTATGCCCACTCGGCTTCTACGCCCACTCGACCTCTATGACCACTCGGCTTCTACGCCTACTCGGCTTCTATGCCTACTTGTCTTCTACGCCTACTCGGCTTCTATGCCTACTTGGCTTCTATGCCATGGTGACAGTCATTGGCTTCTACGCCAACCTCTTCTACACAAGGGATAACTACATACGTGGCTTCTACGCCGTGATCTTCGCTGCAGATATACGTGTTTGTCCCTTAGTTGGACACGCGTCACATGCTCACTCAAAAGGTCATTTGTACGCAAGCATTGGTTATTTTAAACCGTCGTGTAAAAGGGTACTGTACTTTCTATTACTCGGTTTATACACCGACTGAGTGGTCATTGTCACTAAAAACTCTATAAATAGAGAACTCTATCAATAGAGGTCCAAGATCGAAAAGGAGAAAGGAGGTCGCAAGATTGAAGGTCGAACGATCGGAGATTGGTCAAGGAACCCAGTATCAGATCCAAGGTCGACAATTGGGAGAGAAAACGGTCGAGAGAGAGAGAGAGAGAAGAATCCAGAGCTCAGGCAAAGAGAAGGGATCGACGACTTTGGCATCGGACATCCACCCTCTTTAGCAACCTTCGAAGCTGCTTCCTGTCTTCTACGGCACTTCTTTAACATCGTGTGGTCCAAGGGCCAAAGTGATCGACTGCAGATCAGACACCTATAGCAATATTTACCCAGATTAAATAAATTTTACTTAGACATCCTCGTATAGGATTAAATTGTACAATCTTGTTTGTAAACACAGAAGAAGGGCGGGTTTTCGTATAAGACCTTGTTTCCACATATTATTATCTTTTTCATTTATTTTATCAAACAACAAGATGGCGACTCTGCTGGGGACATCTTTCTCTTCTGACGAGGAAGCAATTGCTCAACACGATGTGGTATCCGTGGGATCCGTGAAGAAGACACTGGTCGTCCAGTTCGACCAATCTGCCTACGAAGACATGCTTCAAATAGGGGGTAGCTCTCACTCTCTCTCAGTCCAAGACAACAGGAAGCTGCGTAAGGTCTGGATGCCCAAGACATCCTCTACCATTCCTGTGGACTCTCCAACCTCTCTGATTTCTTCGACCAACGAGGTTGTAGGATTGCTTCCTCCGCGCCTTGCGCATAAAATTCAGTCGCCTGTCTCTGGCAGGGCAGACAAAACTTCTGGCAATGCCTCAGCGCTAACCCAGAAGTATACTCCACGCTCTGCGCCTAAAATTCAGTCTCCCGTCCCTGGCGGAAAAGACAAAACTTCGGACAATGCCTCAGCGCTAGTCCAGAAGCCTACACCGCGCTCTGCGCGTAGAAACCAGTCTCCCGTCCCTGGCGGAACAGACAAAAATTTTGACGATGCCTCAGCGCCAAATCAGAAGTTCCAAACGCGCTCCGCATGCATCTGCCTTCCGCAGAAAAGCAGATAATCCCTACAATCAACGCAAGAGAAAGCAAGCGGCGGACTACTCGACTTCTCGACCTTTATGCCAGCATGGGAAGAATCTGCCAGCCCTCTGGATTACGCGAGGAGCTGACGGCCGACTGAGGACATCCTCAGCTTTATGCCAACCGGAGCAGAGCTCCAAATTATGCCAAGAGAAGCCCCTCAGCGTAAGAAAGGCTCAATTTGTGGACAGACACCCTCCTCAGGGATTATCTGCCACCCAGATGGCCAACCTGTTGTATACAGGAGGCACAGGGAAAACTAGGGCTCCCAACATCCGCATGCCCACTGATGTGAACAGAAGGAACAAGTCATCTTCTTCTTCTATAACTCCTCCTGACCTGCGCAAGTACCTGATCCAGAAACGCAAGGATAGGGGATCTTCCAGCATGTCTATTACGCCTCCTAACGAGCACTCTTGTAATAGTCATAGGATTGTAATTAATTGTTGCTATTCTGAAGCAAAATGGTCGGTTTTCGACCGGTTGAGCTACTCTCCATCTTTCCAGGAAGAAGAGCCTACACATGCATCGGTGAACATGGCTTCACATATACCTAGAGGAAGATCGGGCTCAAGACGTTATCCCTCTAGAGCTCCGAGCCGAAGGATATTCAACCAGCTCCTTAGGAACACTGAAGCTAGGGTATTCTGAAACACCCGTTCGAGGTTGCGATAACCGACTTCATACTCTTCTGATTCCGAAGCTGGGGGTCGCCAGTCTCCCGAATCAGATACTGAAAGTATAGAGTCAACTTCTACAGAGACCTATACTAATCTTTCATTGATACCCAGGGAGATGGGAGTTTATGCCATTGGAGATGAACGCGAGGAAGCTTCCCCGTCCGGGAGCGCTGAGAAGCGCATTACTATACTAGAGACATCTCTGAAAGAAATGCAATCCATGATGGAGAACATGCACCAAATGATGCTGACTCAACACACAGCTGCTATGGCTCAAGCGTCGGTCCCTCCAACTCAGATACGTGTGGGGATGGACTTACTACCATCCAATGCGATCCAAGAGCCTGCTCTAGATTAGGAGTCAGCAGTTACTCCGCTTCCTCACTCGGAGAATGTATTACCTCCCGTCGGAGTCACGATGAAATCGATTCCTCATTACTCCGTGGTCCCGCTACCAGCTGAAGATCCGATGTAGGCAGTACAGGAGTTGAAAGCCCAATTTGATGCCCTGAGGCACAAAGATCAGCTCAAGAAATTGGGAATCAACCAACCTTACCCAGCCATCTAGGAAGAGGTCCCTTTCCCTCCTAGATACAAACCACAGACCATGGCTTTGTTTGAAGGAAAAACGTCACCGAGTCAATACATGAACTACTTCAGTATGATGACGGTGTTATTACAAGGGAACGACACCCTCCTCACTCGGGTGTTCAAAGGCTGTCTCTCGGGGGTAGCTTATCAGTGGTACCGAAGTCTGGCGGACAACTGCATTACTTCCTTTGAAGACTTCAAGGCTTTATTCTTTACACGATTCTACGAAGGAGGGATGGAAATGTCTATGTCCTCTCTCATCGAAGTCAAGCAGAAGGAAAAAGAGAATGTTCACACTTTCATCAAACGTTTTCGTCAAGCCACTTTGCAAATGCCTCCAGGAGTTCCAGACTCGGCATTGGTGGACATCTGCAGGAAGAACCTTATCCCCGTGATCTCGGTGTTCACAGGACCATATCAGTTCCATGATTGGCCCTCGTTCATCATCTCAGCGGTAGCCGCGGAGGACAATAGTCAGAAGGCGCGCGATAATGGCATCATGATTTCGGCCTCTGATAAAGGTAAAAGGTCATCCTCAACATCGACCATCCTCGGGGTACCAAGGGTAAAGAAGCTCTGGCGATCAACACGTCTAGGCAAAAGACTGTGGCTACC
Organism: Iris macrosiphon; assembly: GCA_036927795.1. Taxonomy (NCBI): domain Eukaryota; kingdom Viridiplantae; phylum Streptophyta; class Magnoliopsida; order Asparagales; family Iridaceae; genus Iris; species Iris macrosiphon. Next base: position 200,692,409 of record JAYESA010000005.1, read on the forward strand.
ACGCAGACAAAACCTGGGACTTCCAGGCCCATTGAAGTGTACTCTTTCGACGACGACGATATTCCAAGCATATTCGAATGTCTCGTCAAAAGCGGCAAGATTACCCTTCCTGAGGTGAGACGGCCCAATGAGGCCGGCAGTACCAACAACCCCAAGTACTGCATCTTCCATAGGTACATACACCACCCCATAAAGGCGTGTTATATACTGAAAAGGAAGATCCAGGAGCTGATCGATGCTAAGGCCATTACTCTGTGCAACAGCAAGAAGACGGTCACGGCCAACATGATCTCTCTTCAATTTGGCAATCTGCCTCCCCAAGAAATCCCGGACGGTGTTACGCCTATTTCTCGGACGACGATGAACATCGTTAATCTTCCTCCAGCTAGAGGTTAAAATCATGACCTGGTACCATTAACTACCCAGCGAGGCGAGATTATGTGGGTTCATCCAGATTTGGTGCCCGGAATCGAGAAAGAGACTCAAGCTGCTAAGGCTAAGTCTAAGAAAAACACGAAACGCAAACCATGTCACATGGTTGCGGCAGACTCAGCATCAGAAGACGAGATCTTGGCCACTGGAACCCGTTCAGGGAGGGCTTACCTCAAGGACCATAAAGCCAGCCAGGAAGATGCACCGACAGACGCTTCAGCTACCAAACCGTCAGAACCAGAGCCCGCCGTACCAGGGGCCGGTCCTTCGAGACCAACTTCGACGGAAAAAGGGAAGCAAAAGGAAATACGTTTCGACAACCTGTGAAAAACATTCAAAACAAAGGTTTAGAGAAGCCGTACAACTTCTACATCCTGGCCCAATTGGCTAATACACCAGCCAGGTTGTCTATCTTCGAACTACTCAGGCTCTCCCAAGACACTCGTCTAGCCCTGAGCGAAGCACTGATGCACGCGGATGCATACTTGACCCAGCTCAAGTCCCCTGACGAAGAACCAGTGGCGTGTCCTCAATGCCACAGTGTGATGGAGGTGGTCCCAAACATCACTTTCACTCAAGATGACATGCTGTTAAAACACAACAGGCATGACAGACCCCTCTATTACACCGGGTACGTCGGTTCCATGGAGGTCGACCGAATTTACATAGATCCGGGATCATCAATCAGCATTATTTCTTATAGTCTGCTCAGACCGCTGAGGATTTCTACCAGAAAATTGGCCTACACCACCACTACAATCGTGGGTTTCAACGCCAGAAAAAGTAAGCCGTTGGGGAAATTTGCTTGAGGATCCAGATCGGCAACCGCAAATCAGTGGCCACATGTTATGTCATTGATTCAGAGGTGTCCTATAATATTCTACTGGGCAGACCTTGGATCCACGACCACAACATCGTTCCTTCAACGCTACATCAATGCTTTAAATATGTAGACGCCCAAGGAATAGTACAAACAGAGTTTGCTGACCTGAACCCATTTAGAGGAGTAGAATCCTACTACTCCGATGCCGTGTTATACTCTCAAGACTACACGGCGGAGGTGTCAGCCAAAGCAGAGAAGGAATCCCACCGGGAGCCAGAAGAACCCTCTGCCGAACAACCGCTGTCAATCAAGGTGAAAGGACGAACTACTCGTCCAAAAGCCATGGAGCCTATGGCGATCCACCTGAACAAAACCAGGTCAGGAAAAGGGGGTGATCCTCTAGTGATCACTTTGAACCAGAAGCCTCCTTCCTTGGTCATCAACCTTCGGCGCAGCAGGCAGCCGACCGATGTAAATATAACCGGGAACGAAGTTTCAGATGATAATAAACATCCTCTTTTCCAGTATATCGACGCTCAAATTCTGAACCAGGAATCCTCTCCCCATGACGATATAGAACCTATAGCACAAAAATTCTTGGAAGCTATAGATTCCTATCATCCGTATATGTGGGAAGTGGCGTCATCATCAAATGTCACCACGACATATGGACCGCATGAGGATTCTATCTTCATTGTCCCGCCTACTTGTAGCAGTCAGCATTCAATAGTCTTCGGCCGCATGCGCAATAAACTGACTGTGCAAGAAGATTCTTCCGATGATGATGTCGGTAAAATGCAGGTTCACAGATACAGCCCGCAAGCTTTAAAGATCATACAAAGTATGGGTTATAACTTAAAGCTGGAACCAGGGCTCAACTTCGGGAAAGGCAGACGAATGCCGCTGCACGGCAATCCCTACTATCGATGAACTCGTTTCGGGTTAGGGTATACCACCTCCCTTGCAACTTCTGAGTCAAACAAGGATATCTTTTCCTCTTCTCAGAATGGCTCAGCGCCCTCCAACTCATTTCATGCTCTCGAACGAACATTACCGGTAAATATGGTAGTGACAGATTCCTTCGAAGTAGACGAACAAGAATATTAACTGTTTGAGAATGACGCTTGGGCTCAGCAAATGGATACACAATGGGAGTTCCGCTTCGAGCAGAGAGAACCTCCCACTGAAGATAAAGTTATCCAGATTGACGTTGGGGATGAACTTTCGCCAAAGCCGATATTTATCAGTGACAATCTTTCCGAAGCAGAAAAGGAAGAAGTTATACAGCTGATAAAAGAATATATTGACGTCTTTGCGTGGAAATACGAGGATATGCCAGGCCTTGATCCAAAGGTGGCCACTCATAAGCTCAATATATTGCCCGATTCGAAGCCTGTGAAGCAGCACCAACGCCGATTCCGCCCGGATATATGGACGCCATCGAAGCTGCAGTCAAGAAGTTGATAGCCTGTGGCTTCATCTGAGAAGAACAATATCCCGACTGGGTCGCCAATGTTGTCCCGGTCATGAAAAAAAAAGAAAAAGTACGTGTCTGCATCGATTACCGAGATCTGAATGCAGCCTGCCCCAAGGATGAGTTTCCTCTTCCCATCACAGACGTCATGATTGACAATACATGCAGTTTTGAATGTATGTCTTTCATGGACGAATTTTTAGGATACAACCAAATCAAGATGCATCCTGAGGACGAGAAGCATACTGCCTTCCGAACACCATTAGGGGTATATTGCTATACGGTCATGTCCTTCGGATTGAAGAACGCCGGGGCTACGTACCAACGGGCTATGAGTAACATATTCCATGAGCATTTACGCAAGACAGTAGAGTGTTACGTGGACGATGTAGCTATCAAAAGCCGCCTCAAGGACAATCACATCCAAGACTTGAAGACAGTATTTGAATTGATGCGCCAACATCAACTCAAAATGAATCCTATAAAGTCCTTTCTGGGGGTATCTAGTGGCAAATTCCTGGGATTTGTCATTACCGCCAAAGGCATTCAAGTGGACCCTGATAAAGTCAAAGCCATCTTAGAAATACGACCGCCCCGTAATCTGAGAGAACTCAGGGGATTTCAAGGTCGTCTGGCTTATATCCGGAGATTCATATCCAACCTCTCTGGGAGATGTCATCCCTTTTCTCGTCTCATGAAGAAAGGTGTATCCTTCGTATGGGACGAAGCCTGTCAGCAAGCGTTCGGTGACATCAAACGCTACCTCACTAGCCCGCCAATGCTGGTGCCTCCAGTCATAGGAAGACCGTTCGTGCTGTATGTTCGAGCAATAGATCATTCTCTGGGAGCTTTTCTCGCACAAAAGAACGATATCGGCCATAAACAGGCTATCTACTACCTCAGCAGGATGATGGTTGGAGCCGAACACCGGTACAACCCAGTGGAGAAAGAATGCTTGGCTCTGATGTTCGCTATCCAGAAAATGTGGCACTATGTCACAGGCCAAACCATTCACATCATCTCCAGGGTCAATCCCCTTCGGGTACTGATGAACAATCCAAGTGTTCTTAATTCCTGACTTGCGACTTGGGCGATGTTATTAACGCCGTATGACATGGTGTACGTCCCTTAGAAGTCCATCAAAGGTCAAGCATTGGCTAATTTCCTAGCTGCTCATCCGATCCCGGAGGCCTCCAAACTGTACGAGGACATTCTCGACGAAGTTGCAGAGTGTAATTTTGCAATGGAAGGTGATGCATGGCAACTATTCTTCGATGGTGCCTCCAGAACTGGTCCCAGGGGAAATGTGGTGTCGGGAGTAGGGATTGTCCTGGTTACTCCTAATAAGCTCATCATCTACCGAGCATATTCTCTTAGCGAGCCCTGTTCTAACAATATGGGAGAGTATAACGCTCTACTAATCGGGCTCCAAGTCGCTAAAGAATTAGGCGTCGAATCTTTGGAAGCTTTCGGTGACTCTTTGCTGATCGTCAATCAAGTCAGAGGAATATATGAAGTCCGGAATCCAGACCTCATCCCCTATCACCGAGCAACGGTCGAGATAGCCATAACATTCAAAGGTTTCTTCCTAGAGCATGTACCTCAATCTCAGAATCTGGAAGCTGATGCCCTAGCCAGTCTAGCTGCAGATTTAGCTATTCCTATAAGAAGGCAGAATTCGGTAATCCTTCTTAGCAGAGATTTATTCTGTGTGAAAAACAACTATCATATAGAATGCAGCTGCGCTGTAAACACAGATCCTCCTAGGAGAGACTGGAGAAATCCCTTTATAGATTTCGTAGCATACGAAATCTTGCCAGAGGACCCTAAAGAAGAAGTATTCGTCAAAAGACGATCATTACGCTTCTATTTCGAGGCATCCTCACAGTGTCTATATCGCCGGACCTACGACGGACTATTATTGAGATGTCTCTCAGATGATGAGGCACAGTGGATCATCCGTGAAGCTCACGACGGCGTATGCGGAGCACATCAACCCGGGCCTAAGCTATAGGATCGCATCAAGAGAATGGGCTATTACTGGCCTACTATGATCATAGATGCAATAAAGTACGCAAGATAGTCCAGAGCCTGTCAGGTCCATGCAGACTTTATCCATCAACCTCCTAAACATCTATATCCTACGGTTACGTCCTGGCCTTTCGAAGCATGGGGTATGGATATCATTGGTCCTATTCACCCGTCTTCTTCCAGAGGTCACCGGTTCATACTGGCCATCACGGATTATTTCTCCAAATGGGCAGAGGCGATCCCTCTTGCTGAGGTGAAGGCATCTAATGTGATCAGCTTCATCAAGCATCACGTCATTTATCGCTTCGGGATACCCCAGAGAATAATTTATAACAATGGGCCTCAATTCATCAGCCAAGCGTTTCATCGATTTTGCGATAAAAATCGGATACAAAATATGGCCTCTACGGCATATAATCCTGCTGCTAATGGTTTGGCAGAAGCTTTCAACAAAACCATTATCAAGCTCTTGAAAAAGTTCGTCTCTTCGAACAAGAGAGACTGGAATGAGAAGCTGGGAGAATGTCTCTGGGCATACCGCACAACGGTACGAGCACCGACAGGTTGTACCCCATTATCACTGGTTTACGGGAGCGAAGCAGTTCTCCCCATCGAGATCCAGATTTCGTCACTCAGGATAGCCGTGGCTAATGAGCTGACTCAAGAAAAGAATAACCTTTTAAGGCTTCAAGAGCTAGAAGGATTAGATAAGAAATGCCTCCAAAGCTCAACGGCGTATCGCGTTCTACCAAGTACGCATTTCCAGAGCTTTTAATCAAAAAGTAAAGGAAAGAGTGTTCAAAGTCGGCGAGCTAGTCTTAGCTGTGAGAAGGCCGATGATTCTTACTCACAGGAGTAAGGGCAAATTCTAGCCCAAATGGGAAGGCCCTTATGTGATCGAGACGGCGTTCTCGAACGGCGCTTACAGGTTAGCGAAGCCTAATGGAGACCTGTTAATGGCTCCTATCAATGGCAAATTCCTGAAAAGGTACTATGCTTAACCTAATTTGCTCAAGTGGAATATGGCGGAAACCTCATTCTGACAAAACTACTTCCAAAACGAAACTAGTTGGATCGTATTCTATCATGTTCATATCACCTCTGAATAGATGCGTCCTGATAGAACTTACCGAGAGTATATCACGTCCATATTACCTTTGATAGCACTTTCACCCAAACCTGTCATTTATATTCCAAAATGATGGGTCCACAAAGTCAGATGAAAGCCTCTTTATTATTCCCAAAAAGTAGCAAAAGTACATTGAAAAGCAAAAAAGTACATCATTTGGGGGGAGCGGTTAGGTCACGAATCTGCTGCGCCAGAGCAACCATTCTCTTATCCCTGGATTTCAAGACGTCAGCGCGAGCCCGTTCCAACCTTGCCGCATCGTTGTCCAAAGCAGCTAGCTCAGACCGAGCCTACACAAAATCAGCATGGATAACCTTCGCCTCTACTCGAACGAGCTCATCCTTCAATATGCGGGCCTGCGCTGCCGCTTCCTCATATTCGGCTTCGCTCCGGGTCAACTCGGGAACAACATACCCCAATTGGACATATTCTTCGTCCATCTCCCGTTGCTGAGCCTCAATGGACTTATTCAGAGAGGCCATCTGTTCAGCAAGCTGCATAGTCAGGGAGTCGTACCTAGCTTGAACGAGACCGTCAATGTTGCCTCGAGCTAGCTGCAAGTATTCGTTAATGGGTTGCTCCAAACCATTAAATATCTCCTCCAGCGCGTCAGTTACCCCAGTGTCGTCGAATTCTCGGATCGGCACTATAGAGGCCCGGGAGGCCCTCCTCAGCGACGCAAAGCCCAAATTCTTCTCCAACACCATTGATATTAACATTTTCAAGGTGGCATAGAAGATACGAGTGTACTGCTCGATCACAGCAGCTAGATCCGAATGGACGCTGGGAGTGGCCGCGATAGTGGCGAGTCCCCCTCCAAGAACAACCGCAGATGATGTTGCCACGACCGTCGCCTCAACAGGAGGTGTGACAAAAGAAGAAGCCCCAACACCGGACGAAGTGACCGGCGTACTCAAAAGAGGCATTATCGCAATGACAGGCTCGTCCTCCTCTTGAGATGCCGGAATCTCTTCGACAGGCGAGCCGACACCCGAAGATATCTCCTTTTCAAAATCAGGCATCTCCGTGTCGCCGCCAGGACCCGACATAGAGCCAAAGGGCGCATCTACACTGCCCTCCCCGAAGATGTCTTCCCCTGAAAAGAAGACAAAAGGAAGTTAATATCAGCATAATGTTAATTTTCTTAAAAGTAGAGGCATAAAAGACGATATTTACCCATGGCCAATGGTGTATATGACGCGTCCGCGGCCAGTACAGCTAAATCATTTCTTAGTGATGCTAGGCAAACTATCATACCTGGAGAAGGGGGTGCTTTTCCGAATATCGGCAAGTACTCTTCCGAATCTCTGCCGAGATCCCCTCGAGGTTCATCGGCTGGAATCTCGCTGGGTGCACCTACAGACACGGCAGGGGTCTCTCCCGATGCTGATCCGGATAAAGATATCCTCATTCGGCTCAGCCCCGAAGGCGATCTCGTTCCACTACCGGAAGCGGTAGCAGTGACAGCAGCCTCCAGCAGGAATTCTCCGGCACCATCGGCCGGAACATTAGAGGGTCCCTCTCTAAAAGATGAGGAACCTCCAATCAAAGAATCATCCCCGACATGGGGAGATGCAGGCTTATTTCTAGGAGCCTCAATACCAGGAATTTGGAGAGGATGAGTAACTGTCTTCTTCTTCCTCTTACGAGGGAAAGTCTCCTTCGGAGTAGGAGCCCTTCGCTTCCTAGAGATTACCAAAGGCCCTGCAGGCAAAGGTACTTCACCCCTCGATACCGCCAACAGAGGCTCATCTGGATTGACGGACTCCTCACCCTCGTCAGAAGAAATCGAGGGGACTTCGACTCTTCCCCCAGACTTGGAAGAAGGCACCCTAAAACTTCCATGCATATCAAAATCGCGATGGAAGGTGTTGGTTGCCACATAGAACTGGGCATACGAGTGGAGAATGCGCAGCTCTGTGGAGAGTGAAATGACGGGCACGGTAAAAGTTGCCTTAGTGCAACCCATGATAAAATATTGCCATCCTTTGGCTCCATCAATGAGTCCGCCCCTGGACCTGAAGCTGGTGACGGCATTGCCCACGTGCAACTGGTCGTACCCGAATTGCCTGACGAACCGACTAGACAAGTAGGGCTCGAAGAAGCAATGGTCTTCACTCCTGTACAGTAGGTGGGAAGGTCTAATGCAGACCAACCAATTAAAAGACTCGGGAGAAAGAACGGTCTTCCCGTTGCCTACGTCCTGAAGTCTGATCCCCTGTTGATTGAGATGTACAGGGGGAACAGTATAGAAGAGCTTCCAACTGTGAATGAGGTTCAAAGCCCGTCGACAGTCTATAACTGTGGTCACGTTCCAGGAGGATTTCTGGTAATTCAACAAGAAACTAGCCCCCAAACTACTGCCAGAGCCGGGAGACATAACCCTGGGGTTATGAAGAATTAACCATCCCATCAGATACAGGTATGGTAATTCTACCCTGGGAAAGCTATCACGCCGAGTTTCATCAGCGAGCAGCCCGTCAGTCATGGCCCTCAGGCCAGCTTGAATACGGCACACCATGGCAGGAAGCAAGCCCAGTCTTGCCCCGAACACCAGACGCACTGCAGGCCATAGCGTGTTACGGTGAATGCGGTCCGCAGATGCGATACCGGGTACCACCAGTCGGCGCAGCCATATGGAGAGAAAGCCAGCCAGTTGAGCTTCCCTGGACAGAGGCCTGCGGTAGTGCCTCAAATAACTATAGGCCTTGGTGCCTACGGGATACTTCCCTATCCCTTCGTCGAGGATCAAGTCCGGAGCCCCAGCGTCTTCCATGAGATCGTCAACTACCTGAGCATTAAGCACGCTCAGAGGATTCAAAGGCAGATCCTTGCCTTCCAATACCTTCTCCGGCTTAGCAGTCCTGGACTGGTGAAAGAAGAGATAGGACGTCCATTTACTGATGTGAGCCAAATCTGAAGGCTCGCCATAAAAAGCGGTATAAGCTAGGTAGTGGCACATCAGCTCCTGATACACTTCCACTACTCGAGGGTCTGAATCCCCCAGCTCCCGGTTCGTGGGAACATACTCTTCATATGGAGTATCCCCCATCGGCAGTCTCGAGATCTCTGCCATCTCGTGGAGGGCCAATCCCAACTCCCCCAGAGGAGTGGCGAAAGTCCCGGTGAGCGAGATATATCGCTCCATCAGTGCCAGAAACAGGTTGGGGTTGAGAGGCAACCCAACACTGGTGGCACTCACGGCTGACAAACGACCCCTGGTCCGCTCCTTTCAGATAAAATATCTTCCCCGACCTGCCGTGAAGATCAGGAGTCAGCGTCCACAATATTCTCCTAGAATGTGTAACATGGAAGAATGCCGAGATGGGATAGTCTCTCGGCATCTTGGGCAGATACAAAACCAAGCTCCCGGCAGGGAAGACCCAGAGTTCTTTCTTGGGCTTCGTCTGGGACTGCTTGTCAATCATGTCCCCGAAGAGGAAAGCCAGCTTTATGTATTGGTCCCCATCTATGTACGTCAGGGGCTCTCCGTTGATCATGTTCAGCAGCGTTCGCTCGCCCTGAGCCGATATCAAAATTTCCCTTCCTTCTGGATACTGGGGCCCGGAGATAGGAAATGTCACGTACGACAGATCCTCCAGATAGTTGGAGTGCAGCATCCCGGCGGCAGAGCCCATCACATCGGCTAGCGGAGACGCGTGCAAGTTAACTACAAAATGCAAGAAAGACAAGTCAGTTTCTATAATCTTGCAGCATATGCAGAAAAATCAACAGTCTGTGCTTTACGCCAAGACTGTAAAAACTTGATCATTACGCTGGAATCCCATTCCAAGGCATAAAATTCAAGACTGGTAGTATACGCCAAAATTTGAGTTATTACGCCAGAATTTCCATCCCTGCGTGATACTCAAATTATATAGTATACGCCAACTTTCGACAGTCAAAGCTTTTATGCCAGACTGCGAAAATATGGAGTTTTTGCGCTGACACATTAGGAATGTGGGCGTAAAAGATGAAACATCTCTGTGCATCATCTTCCTCGAAGAGGCTATCAGCACAGAAGACGACCTAGCGCGTTCACGTACAACATGTGCGAAGGATTTTCAGTCGTTCTTTTTTATCCCAAAAGCTCAACCTTTAAGGCCGGGGGCACTGCTAGTCGGCGGGATACTTCGTTCAGAATGAAGCTCGCCGTGCCCGACGGAAGTCGCCCCCGCTTGAGCAGAAGAACGAGAAGAAGAAGCAACCTTCTTTCCCTTAGAGGAGGAGACTTGTTTCGAGGCCATTACTGGAAACTTTGAAGACTCGGAGAAGAAACGAAGAAGAACTCGAACAGACAAAAGCTTTCTTTCGCAGAAGACGGATGAAAAGTTTTTTTCTCAGAAACTTGGGGTATATATAGAGTTCGGATGGACTCCTCGAATCCTGAACCAAATCTCACATTTAATATTTGGTTATGATTGGGGACTATGTCAGCCTATTTACTCAGAGAAGGCGGACAGTCAGAGAATTCAAAAAGTTTTCGTGCGAAGAAGATTCGTGGTTTTTACGCTAAGGAGCTTTCTACGCTCGACAGCTACGGATCTACGGTTTTATGCTCACAGGCTACTAGTCTATGTTTTACGCCCGAATGCTTTTATGCTCGGTAGCTTTTACGCTCGAGAGGCTACGAACCTACGACTTCACGCTCATCAGCTACGAACCTATGATCTCGCGCTCGGTGGCTTTTTACGCTCGAAGGCAACAGATCCACGACTTCACGCTCGAAAGATTTTCTTTTCAGAAGCTACAAATCTACTATTTTTTCGCTAAGGAGCTTTCTACGCTCGACAGCTACGGATCTACGATTTTACGCTCACAGGCTACTAGTCTATGGTTTTACGCCCGGATACTTTTATGCTCGGTAGCTTTTACGCTCGAGAGGCTACGAACCTACGACTTCACGCTCAGCAGCTACGAACCTATGATCTCGCGCTCGGTGGCTTTTTACGCTCGGAGGCAACAAACTTATGATTTCGCGCTCTACGACTTTTCGCATATCTGAATAATGCACAGGCCAGCACAGTACATCTGAACAATTCTCAAGACGATCAATTACAGGAGTTCACACAAAAGATACTCCTTCTTGACCTCAAAATATCCCAAGTACCCAAGGCATACAGAGTTCAAAACATTGAAAGCTACTCTTCTTCATAGGTCGATTCAAAGTTTATCCAGAACCTAGTCTGAATATTTCGTCCATAGTTCAAGATGGTGACTCAGTTTTTGACAGCCATTTCTCGTCCTGTTCCAAGGGATTTTCGAGAAATCATTCTTGAAGATGACGGTCTGAACAAAAATTCTGTTTATCAGAAGTAAAAATAGTTCAGAATTCTACGCGGTTCCTCATTCCTAACAGCAGGACAGTTCGAACACTCGACTGCTAAGCGTCTTTCTGCACATCCTTAGTTATGCGTAAAAGACAGGACAGGACCTAGCACTCTTTCTATCAGAGTCGGCATAAATTATCAGACGTGTCGAAGCTACACATATTCAGACTTCACAGCAAAATATGGCAAGATGATCATATGCAAAGAAGAAGACGATTTTATTAAAAGCATGATTACATATGAGGGAAATCCAGTCTACAAGGGTTTTTCTTCATTTTCGTGATTACATATGAGGGAAATCCCGTCTATAAAGGACTTCCTCATCGTCGTCTGAAGATCGCGCCCAGAATTTGTTCTGCCAGGTTCTCGCATGGGCAAAATTCTTCATCTATCTTCTCCAGCAGTCAGTCGGTGACCGCAAACCGACTGACATATGATCAACGGCGGGAGGATACAAAATGGGCCTAGACCCATCCTCAAATACGAGGAAGCAGGGTAAATCTGCTTTCTTGCGTCCAGCGCTGTGACAGATTGAGTTGAGATATTTTACCCAACTCAATCTCGGACAGCAACTAGTTTGCCGACCCTCGTCCACAGGTAACGGGAGAAGGTACCGCTTGTAAGCTACGTGGTCTAATACGACCCTTCCTCTCTCCCGAAGAACCGCCATACAAAGTTGCTGATTATCCCGAGCAAAGGAGGCTATGATATCCTTCCATGATCCATCGTTGCAGAGGATATTTGCTCGAAGATGCCGTCTTTTTCGGCTCCTTATATGCTGGAAGAACATGGTCTCCTTCTTCCTCAAGTCGACCCGACAAACTTCGGCCATCATCTCTGTGTGGTGAAGAAAATGTAGGAAGAACAGGATAACTCCTCAGCCTTTTTATAGGCGAAAGAGATCACACCGATCCCCAATAACTCCGCCATAAAGTCAGCCTTGAAAGAACGTGTCAGACTTGACCGTTTCAGGCTCCATTCGGAGCATTTCAAATTCCGAGGAACGGTTCATGCTTCATTCAAAGCGTTTCAAATTACGAGAAATTTAAAAGCTTTGAAGGGGATCTTGTATAAGCATGAAAAATATGCTGGATATCTCTACGCAGCATGTTGATGTTGGGCAGCGTAAACAAAGGACCTCAGAGCCATCGACGTGCAAACAGAGCTTTTTCGCTGAGCACAGCGTAAAATATAGGCTCAAGGACCATCCGCGTAATGTAGTATGTCCAGGCCGCTTCAGCGTAAAAAGGGTGCTACATCGCCTTTATGGCGTAAAACTCATCCGCTTTTAATACAGCATTGAAGTTTACAATGAACGCTTCGTATTCTTCAAAATGAACCTGTCAGATCATGCAATGAACCTGACGTCTGGACTCCTGACAAAGAGTACTGCACGACGACCCAGGCGACGGCTATAATGATGGCGCGGCACTACAACCCAGGCTATCATTTACTGCCATTTCCTTGGCGTAGACCGCTTCTACGCGTACAAAGGAATATGCCGCCTAGTTTTACACAAGCAGATATGAGCTGTTTACGCTCCGCAGAAGACAAACAGCCTACCACGTCAAAAGTTGCTCTTCGTACAGGGCTCGAGGCACGTCTCTGCATTTAATTTGTAGAGCGGTGACAAGTTCTCAAGGCACGTCTCTGCATTTAAAGCGCCAAAAACTGACAGATGCCCGAGGCACGACTCTTCATTTTATGCGCAGTAGGGTGGCAGACCTTCAAAATACGCATCTGCATTTAATGCGTAGGATAATGGTGGATCTCTGCATTTAATGCAGGAGATTTGATTAAATGTCACCGAACCGTCATCTAGAGACATTCCCTTTGCGCCAACTGCTCTTACGCATACAAAAGGGATACGCTGTCTAGTTTTACACTGGCAGACGTGAGCTTCTTACGCTCCGCAGAAGGTAGACAGACCGCCACATCAGCAGTTACTCTTCGTACAGAATTTGAGGCGCGTATCTGCATTTAATGTGCAGAATGATGGCAAATCATAAAGACAAGCCTCTGCATTTAATACGCAGGATGGGGGTAGATCTCTGCATTTAATGCAAGAGATTTGATTTTATCTCCAAGAGCCGTAATTCCGGCTAAAACGTCCACATCACTCGGCTTCTACGCCCACTCGGCTTCTACGTCCGCTCGGCTCCTATGTCCACTCGGCTTCTACGCCCGCTCGGCTTCTACGCCCACTCGGCTTCTATGTCCACTCGGCTTCTACGCCCACTCGGCCTCTATGACCACTCGGCTTCTACGCTTACTCGGCTTCTATGCCTACTTGTCTTCTACGTCTACTCGACTTCTATGCCTACTTGATTTCTATGCCATGGTGACAGTCATTGGCTTCTATGCCAACCACTTCTACACAAGGGATAACTACCTACGTGGCTTCTACGCCGTGATCTTCGCAGCAGATATACGCATTTGTCCATTAGTTGGACACGCGTCACATGCTCACTCAAAAGGTCATTTATACGCAGGCATTGGTTATTTTAAACCGTCGTGTAAAAGGGTGTTGTACTTTCCACTACTCAGTTTCTACACCGACTGAGTGGTCACTGTCACTAAAAACTCTATAAATAGAGACCTCTATCAACAGAGGTCCAAGGTCGAAAAGGAGAAAGGAGGTCGCAAGATTGAAGGTCGAACGATCGAAGATTGGTCAAGGAACCCAGTATCAGATCCAAGGTCGACAATCGGGAGAGAAAATGGTCGAGAGAGAGAGAGAGAGAGAGAGAGAAGAATCCAGAGCTTAGGCAAAGAGAAGGGATCGACGACTTTGGCATCGGGCATCCACCCTCTTTAGCAACCTTCGAAGCTGCTTCTTGTCTTCTACGGCACTTCTTCAACATCGTGTGGTCCAAGGGCCAAAGTAATCGACTACAGATCAGACACTAATAGCAATATTTACCCAGATTAAATAAATTGTACTTAGACATCCTCGTATAGGATTAAATTATACAATCTTGTTTGTAAACACAGAAGAAGGGCGGGTTTTCGTATAAGACCTCGTTTCCACATATTATTATTTTTTCGTTTATTTTATCAAACAACAACCGCAATGTCCTTCTCTTGCTTTTCTAAACGATCGACAAGCAACTTAGTACAACAAAGATCTCTAAAGAATATGCTGAGCTCTGTCAATGGATCCCAAATGACCTGCGATAAGAATTTTCGAAATGCAATCGGAATTAACCTCTCCATGAATACGTGACAATCGTGGCTCTTCATACCCGCCAGTTTATTCTTCTTGAGGTCGATGCATCTTCTCAAGTTCAACACGTACCCGTCTGGAAACTTTAGATCCTGAATCCACCTACAATGTCTCTATTTATCCTCTTTCTCCAGTGAGAAAATTGACTTAGGTTGCTTTAACTTTCCATTCCCCTCCTCTATCAAATGTAATACAGGACGTCTACATATTTCTTCTAAGTCCAACCTGACCTTCGGATTATCTTTCGTCTTCTCCTTTACCTCCATTACAGTATTAATTATATTATCAAACACATTCTTCTCGATATGCATGACATTAAGGTTATGTCTGATCAGATTGGTGCTCCAATATGGCAGATCCCAGAATATACTCATCTTCGTCCACTTATGGGTGCGACCAAATCTGTCACACTTGTACCCCTTAGTAGGCACTTCGATAATACTTGGTAAATCTTTTACCTCTTTCCATATCGTATATCCGGGCCACCTTTGGGGTGGATTGGACTTCTCCACAACTCCCGCACAAAAAGCATTCTGGTTCCTCCGGTACAGATGATCCTTGGGAAGAAATTGTCGATGACAATCGAAGAATTACGGTTTGCCTTCGTGTTTCAAACGTAAAGCCTTAGTACGGTCAATGCAATACGGACATGAGAGACGACCATGGGTGCTCCATCCCGATAATATTCCATAGGCCAGAAAGTCGTTGATGGTCCACATAAGTGCTATCCTCATCTAAAAACTCTGCTTTTTAGAAATATCGTACGTGTTGGCACCTACTTCCCACAGCTGATTCAACTCATCTATCAAAGGCTGTAAATACACATCGATGTTTCTCTTCGGATTGTTCGAACCCGGGATAATAACGGTTAGGAACATATACGGAGTCTTCATGCACATCCAAGACGGTAGATTATACGTAGTGACGATCACAGGCCAACACGAATACTGGGAGCCCGAAAGTTCGAATGGGGTAAAACCGTCAGAGGAGAGCCCCAATCTGACATTACGCGGATCTTCGGCAAAATATGGATACTCTCGATCAAAGTGCTTCCATGCTTCTCCATCGGATGGATGATCCAATACTCCTTCGATCTGTTTTTGCCTGTGCCAACTCATGTTTTCTGCAGTCTCCTTAACCATAAACAACCGCTGCAACCGCGGCGTCAAAGGCAAGTAGTGAATCGAATCAGTAGGCTTCCTTGCACCGACAGACTTTCCTCTAACAGTGGCCTTGTAGCGATCAGCACCACAGAATCTGCACGCATCTTCATCCTTGTCGTCTTTGTAGTACAACATGCACCCGTTGTGATATGCATCGATTTTCTCGTATCTCATCCAAAGCGATCTCACCATCCTCTTAGATCGATAGAATTCTTTAGGCAACTTTGCACCCTCGGGCAAGATCTCTATAATCAAATCGATCAGTCGATTATAGCATTCTTACGACATGTTAAAATCGGACTTGATGCTCAATAATCTTGTAACCACCTCCAACGATGAATGATCCTCACAACCAGGTTATAGTGGAGTCCTTGCATTCTCCAGCAACTCCATAAACTTTGCAGCATCGGCATTCGATGCCTCCTCAGCTGCATCATAATTGTCCGGATTGAAACTAGGTCCCGCCGTATCATAATTGTCTGGATTGAAACTAGGCCCTGCCGCATCATAAACCATGTTCACCCACCTATCGTCGTAAGCATCATGGTCGTGGACATCCATATACGGCTCCATATAGGGCTCCGACTCTGATGCTAGAGATACAAGTTCTCCGTGCACGGTCTACTAATAGTAATTTGACGTGAAGTCCTTAAAGTACAAATGATATATGACTTCCACTTCTGGATGATATTTTCTGTTGTGACATCTCACACACGGACACTTAATTTTGGTACCGCCCATGTACTGAGGGAACGCCTTGGCGAACTGCAGGAACTGCTGTACACCCTCAATGAATTCATCCCGCACACTGCACATATCATCAGGATGACGGTTGTACATCCATTAACGATGACGCAGATAGTAATTCATATCCATTTCTAGATACTTCTGCAAAAATGACAGTATCTATCATATAAATCATTACATACAGTGTGATTCTCTAAAGAAGAAGCTGACAATTAGTTGGCTAGGTAATCTATATTTTAAGTCACATAAAAGAAGCATGTTAGATCCTGTGCAGAGTGTGTGTACACAAGTGTAGGTACAATATTTTGTAGGACAACAGCATGCTAGATCCTGGTAACTATAGCAAACCCAAATCCCAGCCTAGACCAGGACAGAAGCTGTGGTTTATTTTTTATTAGGCTTGGTTTGGGATTGTTAAAGCTTATTATAAGATGGTAGGATTAAATTAAAAAAGATAATGAATTTTTAAGTCAAAATAAATTTGATAAGCAATATTTTTTGATGTGATTCAAGTTTCTGCTTTCTTTCCTCAGAGTGAATATATCCACTGCTTGCTTTCTTGCCAAATCTATAGCACGATTATCCAAGCTTTTCCAATAAGAGAATGGTCGGGTATTGACCGGTTTCCCACTGATTGCTACACTATTTTCTGCACTCAAAATATGAACACAACACACTCATCTCACTACCAGTTTGCAGCACAGAGCCCCCAAGGTCTGCACACTAACACAGGCACTATTGACACTATCACATGATACACATCACTACCTACATACCCTAGACAGGCACATATCAATGCACAGATTACACACCCTCTCATATGCTAATATTGAACACATTTCTTAAGTTCAAACCCATAATACTTCAATTCCTACAATTCTATACTCAAATAGCAGGTGCACACATATATTGATACCCTTGTTCTGTGGTTAATCCTTGACACTGTTGCAGACTTCTACTGCACTGATGCACACATGGGATTCTTGCACTGCACAGGCTCTTTAGAGACATACACACATGCAGGGAATGTTGTTCCTCAACACAGAATCAATATGCCAGGTTGCACAGTTTCAAATGCCACTACTGCAGTTTCAGTCTTGCACATACTGCAGGGCACTGCTACACTTACTACTCTGAGCAGTTGCACAAATCCAGACCACACACCATACTGGAATACCAATATGCACACAGGAAACTGTGGGTTACCGTGTTTAAGTTATGCGCACACACAGAGAACTATCCAATCTCTGATACACACTGTACTGGAATCCCCTTTGCTGCAGACACACGGGTGTCTATGATACACCATGACACTCATCTAATACAGTTCACATCTATAATTTAATCACAACACTACACACCTTACTCAAGAACACATATATGCACTGTTAACACAAGGACACACTGTCATAGAGTAGTGTTCACTCTTGCACACTCCTCACAAGATCCAGTATACACCATCTCTGCACTGTTAACACAAGGACCCAGGTCAAAAAACCTAACCCTAACCCTAGGTCCTGATCAGTGTCTGTGTCAGTGTGTGTGTGTGTCGTGTCTGTGTCTGTGTGTGTGTGTGTGTCATGTCTGTGTCAGTGTCACATGTGTGTCCTGTAAGGGAGAGAGAGAGAGAGAGAGAGAGAGAGAGAGAGTTAGGGTTTACCTAGATGTCACGACCCGCACCCGGTTTAGGGGCACGAGAGCGTGGGTACGTCCAGCCTACGCCGCAGCATCGGCGGTAGAACGCTGTCTTGGTCAAGTACTATCTAAATAATCTCACACTAGTATCCAACTCCATAAGGAGACACGGATAACACTATAAATTGAACAACATACTCAATCACAACTACAGCACGATAAGAATTTGAAAAAATAAAAGAATACAACACAAGTCTACTGACAAAATAATCATACCTGAAATCAGTAACAACCAATCCCCAAGTGTCAGAAACAAGTCCACTAAGGTCACAGTCTGGAAAAAATATTTTCCAGTCAGGAAGGAGCAAAGTACATCTCTAAATAGCAGTTCTATATAAATAACATAAACTATGTAGCAGTTCTAGATGGAAATATACCAGACGCATGTATAGGTACGAGAAATGTACAATGAAAGAAATACTGGAAATACTGTAAGTAACTGCAGGAAAAGAAATAATATGTCCATGAGCAAGGAACCTATGACTAAGTGTGTGAGTACTAGCCTTAATATGTGATCGGCTTGGGAACTTGATCAGGCTGGTTACATGTGATTAGCTATGGTTCATATAAAGTCAGGCTAACCGTTGGTTAGCTATGATGCATGTAGAGATCAGGCTAATCACACGTAACAGCTATGGAGCATGTAAATGGTCAGGCCGCACCCGACATGAGATGTGGGGTGAGCTATGGTGCATATAAAGTTGGGTATGATCACATATCTACACTAAAGTACTCCCCAAACCCCCGACTGGTATAGTAGATCCAATCATGGTACGCTATGGCACGGGATTCCCTAGGAAGGTAGCAAATCTCCCCGGGAATCAGTGTCTGTACATGCACAAGATATCAAGGAAACAAGTCTTGTACAAGCTACACCATGGATAAGGAATAACATCTCATGACGAGATCCGTGTATACCAATCCGTGTAACCAACGTGTCAGGAACATGAATATTTACACTAGATACAGTGAACATAGGAGATATCATAAATTAGAAACTAATCAGAGAATGTACTCGCCTTGGGTCCTTAGCTGGTGAATACCGAGGTCCTGTTCCAGAATATCGCCTGGAGGAACCAACAGTCCTAAAGACATATAATAAACAATACAATATTTGCATCAGAAGTTATACTAAACACACAAGCAAATACTAACTCAGGTGCTATGTCAGGCATGGAACTCAGTCAACTAGGGTCATCTAGTTAGACAGACATCTATAACACATTATACCTATTTAACTAACATTAACACCTACAATATTACTTGCACCAAAATAAATACATATACAATATATATATATATATATATATATATATATATATATATATATATATATATATATATATATATATATATATATATATATATATACCATTTAATTCATGCATAATATATATATATAGGTTGAACAATATATTTACCATATATATTAATTTTATATATATTTAAAATATGCTAAGTATGTTTACAAATACATAAATATAAATATACCAATTTACATATACTATATACAGGTAAATATACCAAATTACATTTGTATATATAAACCAATACAACATATAGATATACATACATATACCAATACGAAAATATAATCTACATATATATATTTATACCAAAAATTATATGCAAAATATGTATAACTGTATACTCGTAATAGAATATATTTTATTTATGAAAAAGTACATCACCCATTAAATACATATATAATACATTAATGGTATGTACAATATATATATACATTTATACTAATTATACATATTTGAAAATATATTAAGTACATATATATATATATAAATATATATACATATACCAACATTATATATTTTTATGCCAAAATACATGCATATATATATTAAAGGAAATACACATATACATTTTCGTTTAAATATGCATATATATCTAAATCATATTAAATGTATATTAATATACATACACACCAAAATACGTTTATATATATATAAATACTAATAAAACATTTTCATATATCATTTATATATATATATATTAATACTTACATACACTAAGTATATATACATATACTATGCTTATACATGTTTAACATTTAATTAAAAATAAATATACGTATACATATATTAAATTATACATTACCAATGTATTTATATACTATACATATATACGTATTAAACATTAATTAAATAATTAATACACATATACGTATATGAATTTATACTCATACGTATATATACATATATTTCTACACATTAATTAAATAAATACTATACAATTAATTATGCACACTATAATTATACAATTAATTATACATATATATATACACATGAATTACTATATACTAATACCTATACAAACATATATATATACTAAATATTAATTACACTAATTATACATCTAAATAATTACTGATTAAATAATTTAATTAACTGATTAACAAATAATTTACTGATTAGTAAATTAATTAACTAATCTAATTATATAATTAAACTAATTAAATACTAATTAACTAATTAATAACTAATTAATGATTACTAAATTAACTAAACTAATTTTATAAATTAATTAAACTAATTATAAATTAATTAAACTAACTATTAATTAATTAAACTAATTATTAATTAACTAAACTAATTATTATATCACTAATTATATAAAATAAACTAATTATATAATATAAACTAATTATATTTACAAACTAATTTATAATTTAACTAAACTACAGGGTTTGAAGAAAGAGGGAAGGGGAAAGGGGAACTCACGATTGGGGAGGGTTTCCGTCACCGGCGCGGGGAAGTCCGCCGGGGTCGGCGCGGGTGCTCGGCGGAGCACGACTCGAGGAGGCGGTCGGCGGACCGGGTCGAGACGGCGGCGACTGGATCTTCTGCGGCGGACTCGACTCGAGGCGGTGGCGGGTCTGCTCGAACTCGGCGAGGAGGGGATCCGCGGCGGCGGCTTCGACAGATCTGAGGCGGCGGCGTCGCTCGGCTCGAGGCGGCGCTCGGTTCGAGGGGGCGGGCGCTCTGTTCGAGGAGGCGGCGGCTTCGAGGCGGCAGCGTCTGGTCGGCCACGGCGACGAGGAGGACGCGCAGTCACCGGCGCTCGGCGGATCTGGGGCGGCCACCGGCGCTCGTCGAAGTTAGGTTAGGGTTAGGTTTCCTCCGTCGGGGTCGTGTCCGGGGCTGGACACGGCGGTTGATGACTGTGGGGGGAAAAATATCCGGGTCTGCCGGACACGGGGATGATGTTGTACAGTGGAGGATGTGGATGTGTCCGGGTGTGTCGGACACGAAAATTTGTAATATTGTAAATCTGGACACAGGAAATGAATGGATACGGTGGGACACCCGGGGTCGGACCCGAGGCCAACACGGCTGACACGGTGATGCTGGACACACGGACACGAGCACACAAAAATGTTGATGGTTGTTGGCTTGTGGGAATTGTGAGGGCTAGCTAGGGTTTCTTGGGAATGGTGATGAGAGACTTAAATAGGGAGAGAAGGTGTGGGATAAAGGGTGAGGGTTGGCCCAAATAACGAATGGCCCAAGATCACATAAATGAGTTTTCATGCGGGAAAAATGAGGGTGTAAATGGGAGACGGTAAACTTATAAAATTAATAGAAAATATTATAATTTAAGAAAATATTTTTAAGGCTTCCAAGGCTAGCTGATGATATTAGCTACTAATCAACCCATATTTGAAAACCCTAAAAATATGAAATTCATTTATTTACTATTCCAAAAATGGATATGAAAAATTTATTATGAACAACTAGTCCTTAAATAATTTTATTAAACAAATAGTTTTATGATTTCAAGCAAATAAATATCCGAAGCTAGAGTATTACATATCATTATTATTTATCTATTTATTTTATGAGAAAGCGACATTTAGGAAAAATGATTTTTATAAAAAATTTTAAATCACCTTCTACAATCAAACATTGTTCAAAATCTAATACAAAAATTTAAGGAGGAAATATTTTATAAACTTGGTATTTAAAATAAATTAAAATCTAATTATTTCAAAAATTTGGAAATCGGAGGTTACACTAGAGGAGGAGGAGGAGGAAGGGGGAGGACGCGGCCGGAGGGGGAAGGATGCGGCAGGAGGGGGGTCGCCGGGAGGGAGGAGGGGCGCCGGAGGGAGGAGGGGAGCCGGAGGGGAAGGACGCGGCCGAGGGGGGTCGCCGGAGGGAGGAAGGAGGAGCCGGAGCGGGTTTGAAATTTGGGAGAGGGAGAGGGAGAGATCGAAGGAAATGGGAGGAATCAGCCCTAAGTAAAAAATTTAGCGACGTTTTAGCGACGCCAATAATAACGTCACTAAATTAGAATTTAGCGACGCCAATAACGACGTCGCTAATTTAGCGACATCTTCAAAGTCGCTAATAACGTCGCTAAATGTCCAAAATATATACGTCGCTAAAAAACGTCGCTAAACGCCGCTAAATAATATATATTAGCGACGTTTATCAACCTAAATTGAACTTATAGCGACTAATATTTTAAAAACTGAATAAAAGTCGCTAAACGTCGCTAAATGTCGCCAATTAGCGACGTCTAGCGACATTTTCACATGGAGTCGTTAAATTAGCGACATTTTTACATGGAGTCGCTAAAAAATATCGCTAATCCCGCTTATTCTAGTAGTAGAAAAGGTTGGGTTATATATGGTAGGGTTGAGGGTTGAACCAAGGGTTCTCATGACTTAAACTAACCTACAAAATAAGCCATGGGCAATATTAAACCAAAGAATGGGTCTAGTCTCCATGCACATGCAACCATGCTAAAATAAAAATACGTTCCAAATACGTATATTGGGAACGGGAAGTGACATCTCTATCCACCTTAGAAAATTTTCATCATCGAAATTCGAATCCAAGCAATAGCTAGAGAAGTCGGGATAAGCACGATACAAATCTACTAGCAACTACACATGCAAGCAATATTATCACAACATACAGGTGATTACCTGATCACAAAATCCGAGATATGAAGGCGTAAGAAAGAATATACCTTCTGAATTGAATAGGTACGGGTAAATGGATTGAATATCGTCCTCGCGCTCCCATATCGATTTTCCTAGAGAGAGATGGCCCCAAGCAACTCGGACGAGAGAAATAATCTGGTTCTTGAGCACCTTCTCCCTTCGGTCGAATATGGATACGAGTTGCTCCTCGTAAGATAAGTCGGTACCAACAACTAATTCAGAGCGATCGAGGATATGACTCAGATCCGGAACATACCTATGCAATTAAGATACATAAAATACATCGTGTACCTCACGTAACAAATACGAAAGGGCAAGACGATTAGAAACATTGTCTACCATCTCGAGAATATTGAACCGACCAACGTATCACGAACTAAGCTTCCCGCGAACCCCGAATCTAATGACTCCACGGGTAGGAGAAATCCACAAAAATACGTGGTCGCCAATACAAAACTCTAAAGGTCTACGATGCTGATCTGTCCAATGACTATGCCTATCTTGTGAAATCTGAAGTCGCTCTCTAATCTGCTTGACAACCTCTACTGTCTGCATGATTATTTCGGGGCCTAACATCTTTCGCTCACCAATGTCGTCACAAGCCAACGGTGATCTACACTTTCTGCCGTATAGTGCTTTGAAAGGTGTCATCTGAATACTGGCCTGATAACTTTTATTGTACAAGAACTCGACGAGATGAATGTGATCTTTCCAAGATCTACCAAGGTCTAAGGTACAGGCTCGTAGCATATCCTCCAAGGTCTGGATGGTTCTCTCTGATTGTCCGTCTGTTTGGGGGTGATAAGTTGTGCTGAATCTTAACTTGGTGTCCAAACTCTGATGCAAAATTTTCCAAAAATATGAAGTGAACCGAGTGTCTCGATCTGACATGATACTTACTGGGATACCATGTTGTCTCACTATCTGTCGCATATATATTTCAGCCAATTATTCTGTAGACTGTCCTACTCGAAAATGAAAAAAGTGAGCTACTTTTGAGAGACGATCCACTATCACCCAAACTGTATCTCAACCAGTCGGTGATCTAGGTAAACCAGTCACAAAGTTCATCGTGACGTGTTTCCATTTCTACTCTAGAATAGGAAGCGGCTACAATAATTCTGTCGGTCTCTGTTGTTCTGCCTTCACTTGCTGACATATCAGACATCGCGATACGAAGCGTGCTACCAAAAGTGTTGCTTGATATCTTGGTACATCTTCGTGCCTCTCGGATGAATAAAATACTGGGAACTGTGTGCTTCAGCCATAACTTCTTGTCGAATATCCCCGCTTGGTACGTATAGACGATTCCCAAACCTTAGTGTTTAATCTGCATGTATTGTCAACTCCTTTCAAATACCTAACTCACGTATCTTTTAAATCTTTGGGTCCTCAGCCTGAGCTAATTTGATTCTATCTACCAAAGTTGACTGAATCTGTAGGCTAGCTTGAACTCCTGTACTCTGTGGAAGTACTATCTCGATACCCATCTCTCATAAGACTTCAGAATATGCTTCTGAGTAGTCAACATAAATTTACCACCTCTTCTGCTAAGTGCATCAGCTACTACATTAGCCTTGCCTGGATGGTACTGAAGTTTTAGTCATAATCTTTCAACAACTCTAGCCACCTTCTATGTCTCATGTTCAGGTCCTTCTGCATGAATACATACTTTAAACTCTTATGATCTGTGAATATTTTTACTCGATCGCCCTATAAGTAGTGCCTCTATAGCTTAAGTGCAAACACTACCTCTGCTAGCTCCAAATCGTGAGTATGATAGTTCTTCTCGTGATCTCTGAGCTGCCGAGAAACATACGTTATCACTCTCCCTTGTTGCATCAAAACACATTCAATTTCTTTGCCAGATGCATCACAGTACACTGTGAATCCTCTGGAGCCTGCTGGAAGAGTAAGGATTGGTGCAGAGATTAACTTCTTCAATTCTTCAAAGGCTATCTGATATTCTGCTGACTATATAAACTTAACTTTCTTGTGCCTCAACCGAGTCAATGGTGTCGAGATCTTAGCAAAGTCTAACACAAATCTCATGTAGTATCCTGCCAAGCCCAGGAAACTACGTACTTCTGCTACTGTCTTTGGAACTGGCCAGTTCTCTACTGCCTCTACCTTCTTGGGATCAATTGACACTCATGTTCCAGAAATAATGTGCCCAAGAAAGGATATATGATTCAGCCAAAATTCACACTTACTAAGCTTCGCATATAACTGGTGCTCCCTCAAAATTTAACGCACTATCCTGAGATGTTCTTCATGCTCATCCTCATTACGAGAATACACCAAGATATCATCGATGAATACTACCACAAATAGGTATAAATAAGGCATAAAAATACGGTTCATCAAGTCCATAAATACCGCTGGAGAATTAGTCAGTCTGAATGGCATAACTAAGAATTCGTAATGCACATATCGTGACCTAAATGCTGTCTTCGGTATGTCCTGCTCCCGGACTCGCACTTGATGATATCCTTATCGTAAATCTATCTTGGAGAAGACTCTTGCTCCACTTAATTGGTCAAACAAATCATCCATCATTGGTAATGGGTACTTGTTCTTCACGGTTACTGTATTAAGCCACCTGTAATCCATACACAACCGCGTCGATCCATCCTTCTTCTTCACCAATATCGCTGGGGCTCCCCATGGTGATCCACTGGTTCGAATAAACTTTTTCGCCTTCAGTTCTTTCACATGTTGATATAACTGATCAAGATCTGATGGTGACATTGGGTGTACCTTCTGGGATACTGTTTCTGCTCCTGGCATCAACTATATACAGAAATCTACTGCCCTAAATGGGGGTAATCCGAGAAGATCGTTGGGAAAGACGTCCATGAACTCTTTAACTATCTTGGGCAGGAAGTCTTCTTTCCTTGATACTGTTGTGACTTCTTCCTTATGCTGGTCTCTTGTTATTATGCTAAGGACAAACTCTTCTAGATCGAGGATTCTAAACAACACTCTACCCTCACGATAGTCTATCGTTGCATGACTGTCTCTCAACCAGTGCATGCTTAAGATAACGTCAAAGTTACCCATAGAGAAATCGATCAACTTTGCAGGTAATAAATGCCCACATACTATGATTGGACATGCTAGGCACACCCTACTAACTTCTATGATCCCAATGCCAGTGAATATATTCAGCCTCGCTGGCAATGCCTCAAACTTCAATCCAATATGTATCGCATATTGTGCAGATATAAATGAGTGTGAAGCTCCAGAATCAATTAAAGCTATGGCAGGAAAGGTTGTAACAAAAACGTTACCTGCCACGACATCGCCCGACGCGATAGCTTCCTCCAAAGACAAGGTGAGTGCCTGCCCTTGGCCTTGTTGAGCTCCCTGCTGTTGTCTTTCTTGCTACCGTGGTTGTGGCCCCTGCTGATTCTGTTGTTATTGCTGTCTATAAAGCTGGGCCTGCGTCGGCAACGGACGCTGAGCTAAAGGCCGTACTGTTATTGCTGGTCCTCCTTGCTGCACTGCCCTTGGAACTGGCAATGCAGGAAACTGTTGTATTGGCCCTCCTAGTCTCTGTATCAATAGGCACGTGGCAACCCTGTGATCAGGGCTACCACATATCAAATATAGTCTGTTAGCTGCCCGACAAATATCTCGGATTTGACCTCCTTTGCCACAATAGGTACAACCTGTCGGTGCTCCTCGTCGTTGATGTTGTTGCTGCTGATGTTTCTGTCTCGGCTGTTGTTGCCGAGTTGGTGTCATTACCGTCGAGGTTACTGGCCTTCTCTGTGTCACGTTATGGATGTAAATGCCAGAGGATGGTGCTGACGTTCACGGTACTAGTCCTCCCTCATTGTTCTATCCATGAGGCCTCTTCCGATCCACTCTTCTTGATGCCATCCTCTGATAAGTAAGCTCAACCCTCTTGGCTGCTATCAATACCGCCTCAAAGGTCTGGTAGTCATGAACATCTACCATGTGTAAGATCTCTAAGTGAAGTCCCTGTTGTCATGGTAATGTGGTCCAACCATTGTCCTTGTTTGGTTATAGGGTTGAGCTATCGTGTTACGATAGGCTATGAAGCGAAGCTACGACGTAGAGACCTTTAGCTTGACCATAGTCAGAAGATGTACCATATCTCGACGTGATACGACACCTCTTGTCTTTGTTTAGTTTAGGAGTGTCGTATTGCCTCGGTGATAAGGTATACATCTATGATTCTTGGCTCATGCATTACTTATGCATTGTCGGGTTTTGTTTCTTTCACTTGTGCTTCATTATGATACTTGCTATCGGGGCCTGACCCTGCTGATTTTCTATGGCCAGATCTAGTAGCAGAGTTATATCTGACCGATGGCACGCACCTGGAGCATGGTCGTCGAGGGACATGAGTGGATTTCTTCTCCACCACTCTTATATCATTTTGTTACTCTTTGGGGCGTTTAGCCACCGGTACCTGTTTAGCCGGATATTCTGAATATTTATCTTGCTTTACATGATTGTATTTATTCAGACTGCAGCTGACATACAGTTATGCTCTATTGACACTCTACTAGCTCATCATTTTGTACAACTAGTTTTTAGATTATTTTGATAAAGCGTCTGGAACGTCTTACTGCTTTATCTTATATGCTTTATACTTACTGCTCCTTGTTTGATTGAATGAGACATAGATGTTCTGTGTGACCATAGAAAACTTGATTGTAGTATGCACCCCCTGGTCTTTTAGACAGCCATTATCGTCGTACGACATTTTCATACCTTGTACGGTGTAGCTACCCATGTCCATCTTCGTATTTATCTAGTATTCTGGGAGCGGGACGGGACACAAATGTTGTTCCACATTGTACCGATAGTATACTGTCGATATACCATTTTGATACCAAAATTTAGGATTTGATATTTTGGCAAAATTTTGGTTTAAATTTTATTTGCCATTACCTATTGAGTTACAATTAATCCTAGAGACACGTACAAGAATAAAGAAATACTACACTGAGTGTGATGCCTTGATAGCATGGCTTATTCCTTTGTTTGAATGGCGGCATTTTCTTTTGATGACAATTGTCCTAAGCAAACTAGATCGAAAAATTTGATTAGCTTTAGGGAGATTTACCTCCGAATCTCCATAAGGGGCGGGGCGCTACCCCCCTCAACCCCCATTTGCTGACATAAAAGCGGAACTCCCGAGTTCGTGGACCGGGAGATATTATGGGCAGTTCAGAAAAATATTTAGGTCGACAGTGTATTTGATCCATTATGATTTCTTCATTTGCATAGTATATCTTTAATCTTGCTTATTACGTTTCTGCAAAATAAATGTTATACGAATAAAGTAATATACATAATAGTGAGGTTGATAAAATTAATGCATATTAGGGCTATGACAAGTTTAAGTATTAAAAATATAGTGATTGTATGATCATTAGTAATTTTATAACAAAAACATTTAATCAATTTATCATAATAAAAAAACTTTAATAACATCGTACTAACATTATACACTATAAATATCGACTAACAGATATTCTATATCAATCTACAAGCAAAATGTAGAATTCTAAAACACACAGTATACGAGATGAGCTTCTTGATATTGTTCTTGCATCTTTTCCTAAGTATTTTTGTTTTGCATCTTTAATCATTCTTTTTTGAAAATCAGTACAACAAGTTATTTGAAAAGCAGTCCAACTTGTAAAAAATATTTGAAAATTAAGTTCCAATTTTAGGATGGCCTCTGAAAACTGATAAGAAGTTGTTGTTGAAAGTTGCTTTTGCTATAAGTGTTTGAAAAATAAAATCCTGGACCAAACCTAAGTCGCCAAATGACCATGTTTAGATTAACTAATATTTAAATTTAGTGACCCGAAATGGAATGGTCTCCCAATTAACTAATATTTGTTCCTTGTCTTATTGTTTGGGAATGTTAATTTGGATTAAAGCTTCTTAATATCTACTATTATAATTATAATACGACTTAGAACCAGTTTCAATTTACGTCGTCTAAATTGTATGTATATTATCAACCAATTAATTTAAAATTTTAAAAAAAAAATTAAGTATAGTAATCTTAGTTATTTTTTCACATAGAAAAAAAAAATTAAAAACCTAAAATTCTCCTAACTATATAAATATGTATAAATTCTAAAATATTTTAAAATTTAAACTATATTTAAACTAACTAAATGATATTATCTAACTAAACACATATCTAAAATTTTAAAAATATATAAAATATATTCAAATTATATTTAAAATATTCTAACATAATTTAAATTTTTATATTTTAATAATAACGTAGTTTTGATTAAAGCTCCCAATGAACTGTTCCTCTTGTAAGTTCGTAGTAGAACCCCCTGCATGTAGTGCCTAGTTTTGTGAATCAATTATTGGAACATTCAGGTTGGACTTGGTATGGTTGTGGGGTACAAAAGTTGTTATAAGTTGTACTAACCAGTATTATAAAAATTGGATTTAAATGGTCTGTTCAACCGGTTGACTCGCGAACCTTTAACTTTTTTAGTCTGGATTAGTATTAACCCACTATTTTTATAAAATTCGACTATAAATGAATATTTTTGCAAACATTAGTGCACATAAAGAATTAAATTTGGACTACTTAGGTTAATCCGATGGTTAAACTGACTGGTTGAACCGGTTTGATCCAACCCAGTGTCTTGTCCAGGTCGATTTCCGGTCAGATTTTTAAAACACTGGTCCTAACTTTTTTTTCTTCGGTTGCTACATGTCGTTTGGTAAAATAAAATAGATCTTCTGTAATGTAATTTAAACTCGACATGCAATTTTTCTTTTCTATTTTTTAAAGGGTAAAGGGTAGCAGGGGTGAGCATTCGGTTAATTTGATTCCGACCGAACCGAATAACCGAAAATCGAATTGGACCAAAAACTGAATAAACAAAACCGAACCGAACCGAAATGGCCCATAACCGAACCGAATTAAATCGATTATGTTTTCGATTTATTCGTACTTTTTTTTTGTTATAATTTTTTTAATTCAGTATTCGATTTTTAATTTTGGACCGGAAACTAAAACAGAAATTAAAATTAAATAAAAAAAAATTAATATTTTTAAAATTGAACAGAATTTTTTATTCGATTCGATTGGATTTTCGGTTCGAAACCCAATAATGCTCAAGCCCACAAGGGTAGTGTTTGTATATAAAAAAAATAAAATAAAAGAGAGCAAGGTAATATCTTCCTAACTTAGATGTGTGTTGTTTTTCACAGAAGTGAGCACCAAGGACACGTCAAGTAGTTACAGTGTCAGTGTCACGTCACATCGAAATATCACATTGTGTCGAACGAACATAAATATGGGCGGTGGCGTGGGCCTTGTGGGTAAAAGGTCCGAGTCCGTAAGAGGACATCATATAAGCTGGCATGTGTCTAATATGTGGACATTATGTTATGTGTGATTGTGATGTGATTTGTTTCGCTACATGAACCATCAATATTAGGTGCATGCATAGAGTCTACAACAAAGGACAGGGCGAGGTACGTTTGACCTTCCCCTTCCCCTTCCCCTTCCCTCTCATTGATAGATGGGATCACAAGATTTATATATATATATATATATATGATGGACCATCACTCCCACTTTATTACTTATATGAAAGTTTATTTTATTTTAACCAAATCAAAATAGATCAAAATTAAAATAAATTAAAAATCTAAAAATTTAAAATCGAAATAAAATTAGTTGAAACGAATAATCTATTCGTTTTATTCGGTTGAAATATTTCTATTGTTTAATGGATGGTGCTCAAAGTTGGAATCATAATTAAATTATATTAAATTTATCATTTTTATACGCATTTTTGTATTTCAAAGTTGGGTCAAAAGTTGGAGTAGTTATTAAATGGGATATTTTAGCAAATGTCTCCATTACAAATATAAAAACTAGCAAAAATATAATCTCATTTATTTAAAAAAACTAACAAACGCTCTCATTCCTTTTTATGCAATTAAAAATTTAAGATATACCATCCACTATTTTAATCAAAATTTTGATTAATTTACACATAATGAGAGCATTTGCTAAAATATTTCTTATTAAATTATCAAAGTTAGACTTCAAAACACACACAAGTTAGACTTCAAAACACACACACACACACACACACACACACACACACACACACATATATATATATATATATATATATATATATATATATATATATATATATAGAGAGAGAGAGAGAGGGGGGGGAGCGGATCCGGAGTCTCGCTCCCGGAGCCCCGCGGGAGCCCCGTGTTAGAAAAATTATCGTTTTCTTATTGAAAACTTTGTGAATCAAAAGAAAAAAAAAATTAGATTGATGTTACCAGCCTCTGGGGAAGTCGTGCACGAAGCACTGCCATAAGAGTTGATTCGGAATCTGTGTACAAACGTTTCCCGAAGCTCCTAGTGGTAAAAACCCCGCACTACCGGTATCTCGTCGCCGCACACGACTCGGAGAGAATGACCAAGACTTAGCTCTGCCCAGAGCTTGGAGACGAGTGAAACGATGAAGAATGGACTGAATAATATGTTGGCAGCAAGTTTTTGGAGAAAAATATTTCTGATTTCGATTTCAAAGAAAAACCATTCATATATAAGAATCCATCCAATATGTAACGGTCTATATTAATTTGCTATTAATTCAGCCGTTACACAGACACATGGAGAATGAATCAGGACACGTAATGTATTAACGGTTCAAAATTAAATAGTAACGGACAAATTTATTTTTCAACGTTCAGAATATTAAACGAAAAAAATTGAAGAGGAGCAAAACGAATTTTAGGGTCTCAGCCCGAACCCGAAGAGAAAATCGAATTAGCATTCGACGCCCGTAGATGTGGGCGCGTACCCGCACCCGTTACGCGCGCCGAACCGAACCGAGCCGGGCCGGGCGGCGGCGACGGCGCGCGCGTGTGGCCCAAGGGTTCAACCCCCACAAGCATTCAAGCAAGTAAATGAGACAAACTAATATATACACACATAGAGCAAACACCACAACCGATGTGGGACTAAAAGTGAAGTTGGTTTTTTGAGCAATGGTTCTAACAATCCCCCCCCCCCCCAAAAAAAAACCAAGTTCCGAAACAGAGATAAGTGTGAAGTAAATAGAGAGAGAGAGAGAGAGAGAGAGAGAGAGAGAGCATCTGGGCAGTAAAATACTATACATAGATGAGATTGACTACAGCCTTGAATCTCATGTAGTGACTATTGCCTTAATCTGAAGAAGTGCTTGATAGACTATGCCTTGAATAAGACTTCTTGAACCAGATTTAGAAAAATAGCACACATAGTACGCTAGAGATCCTTGGTCTATCGGGTAGCGCTTTTAAATGGTCATGCGCACTTTTTCATATTCATGAGAGTTGTCTGGGATCGCCCTGTCCCATAGTCGCGGCCTTCACGACCTCATATATAGGTAAGTCCTTAATGGTTGGTAATATGAATCAACCCAACATTACAGCTTGGACCTATTAAGAGTTTAACCTCATCCTAACCATATCACACAGGAAGACTGTCACCATAGGGATGGGGAGTCATTGTACACATGTACAGCCGCTTGGGCTTTATTTTAATGAGACTTTAATCTCGAGTCAGTGTTCCATAAAGTCACCTAAGTTCAGCTTGTTTCTACCCATTGAACCGGCTTCTTGGGATCTCCAGTCAGACTTGGTTGGGTTGCCACTGTTGGTGACTAACTTATGGGCTTAACCCCATCCCCCTCGATGATTCTAGGATCAAAGTCCTAGACAGACCCTTCGTCAAGTGATCTGCAAGGTTCTTTTCTGACTTTATATAATCAAGAACCACACATTTGTCTAGTAGGCTTTTTATTGACTTGAAGCGCAGCTACAGGTGCCTGTTCATCTTAGCATTCACAGAATCATGCTTTAGTAGTTCAATAACATATTTATTATCACAGTTTATAGAAATTGCAGGAACATGACTAAGAGAAACAGGTATATGCATAATAAGATTTTTAAGCCATTCAGCTTATGTGCAAGTTGTATCTAAAGCTATCATTTCGGAGTCCATTGTACTCCTAGCTATGATAGTTTGCTTACAAGAGCCCCGGGAGATTGCAGCTCCTCCTAGAGTAAATACATATCCAGTAGTAGATTTTATATCATGTGAGTCAGTTACCCAGTTTGCATCTGAATAATCTTCTATGATATCAGGGTGCCTAGTAAAATAAAGTTTGTAATATAGGGTGCCCTTGAGATATCTAAATACCCTATCCAAGGCAGTCCAATGTGACTAATTTGGATTACTGGTATATCTACTTAGTCTCCCATTAGCAAATGCAATATCAGGTCTTGTCATGTTTGTTATATACATAAGGGAGCCTTTCATCTGTGAATATTTATGTTGTTCCAAAGGTGATCCTTCATTCTTTTTTAGTACAATACTGCTGTCATAAGGAGTAAGGACAGGTTTTTTATCAAATAACTCAAACTTTTTTAGCATTTTTTCAATTGAATGTGCTAAAGATAGAGTATAACCCTCTTTGACTTTGGTCACTTGCATTCCTAAAATTACGTTGGCTTCTCCTAGGTCTTTCATATCAAACTGGCTAGATAAATAGTTCTTTGTAATATTTATCAATTCCAGTGATGAACCTAGGATAAGGATGTCATCTACATACAAACATAAAATAACACAACTTTTACATGTACCTTTAGAGTATATATATTTGTCATACTCATTTGACAAGAAACCATATTCACAAATTACTTTGTCAAATTTATTGTGCCATTGTTTGGGAGCTTGTTTCAAGCCATAGAGGGATTTTACTAGTCTGCAAACTTTCTTTTCTTGACCTTTAGCAATGAAACCTTCAGGTTGGTCCATATAAAGTTCTTCCTCTAGATCTCCATTCAAAAATATTGTCTTTACATTAATTTGATGGATTAGCATATCATGAATTGATGCCAAGGCCAACAAAGATCTAATGGATGTGATCCTAGCTACAGGAGAGTAGGTATCAAAATAATATAACCCTTTCTTCTAGGTAAAACCCTTAGCAACTAATCTAACTTTGTATATCTCTATAGTACCATCGGCTCTGAGTTTCTTCTTGAAAATCCACTTACAATCTATTGGTTTATTGCCTAAAGGTAGATCTGTTAGAAACCAAGTGTTATTCTCCATGATGGAGTTGTATTCACTGTTAATGGCTTCTTTCCAGAAGGGAGCATCAGGAGACGACATTGCTTCTTCATAAGTTGAGGGATCACCCTCTATCAAAAAGGTGAAGAATCCTTCTTCTAAATTTTTTTCAATCCTATTCCTTTTACTCCGTCTAGGTTCTAAGTCTTGTTCAGATTGTGAGCTCGGTATTTGGACATGAGAACTAGTAGAGGGTATGGAGGAAGAGATTGAACTTCTATCCTTAAAAGGAAATATGTTTTCAAAGTAAACTGCATCTCTTGCTTCTATAATGGTATAGTTAGAGATTTTATTTACTTCTGAGTGAGTCACTAGAAATCTATTGGCATAGTTGTCTAAGGTATATCCTATGAAAACAACGTCTACAGTCTTGGGACCAATCTTTCTCTTTTTAGGTTCGGAAATTTCGACTTTAGTAAGGCATCCCCAAACTCTAAGGTAATTAATCCTAGGAGCTCTACCTTTCCAAAGCTCATAGGGAGTCTTATCTTTTGTCTTACTAGGAATCCTATTAAGAATGTAACATGCAATTAAAATGGCTTCTCCCCCACAAGTTATCAGAAGCACCAGAGCTGAGAAGCATGGCATTCACCATATCTAACAGAGTGCGGTTCTTGCGTTCAGCAACTCCGTTAGACTGAGGTGAATATGGAGCAGTTATCTCATGAATTATTCTATGTTCTTCACAGAAGTTAATCATTTCGTTTGAGGTATATTCTCCACCACGATCAGATCTAAGGATCTTAATCTTTCTTTCTAATTGATTCTCAACTTCAGATTTGTAGACCTTAAATTTATCTAGAACTTCATCTTTGGTTTTGAGAAGGTAGATATAACAATACTTTGAATAATCATCTATAAACGTAACAAAGTATTTTCTACCGCCTCTGGTCAAAATCCTATTCACTATGAATAAGTTCTAGAAGGTCAGAATTTCTTTCTACAGATTTGAATAGTAATTTAGTGTGTTTGGCTTGAACACAAATCTCACATTTGTGTTTGTCATCTATTGGAGTCTTGGTAATAAGATCTAAAGTCATCATTCTTTTAATAGAACCTAGGTTCACATGACCTAGTCTGCCATGCCAAATATTTGAAGATTCTATATTAGAGACAATGAGAGAACAATCAAAAATTTTATTCATTGTGCTTAAAATAAAAAATCGTCTTTTACAAAGCCTTTTCCTATAAAGGAGTCATGCTTAGAAACTACTTTATTTGCCTCCATTACAATTTTGTATCCTGAGGCTACAAGAAGGGACCCACTAACTAGGTTTCTCCTGACGTCTAGGCACATGAAGAACATTATGAAGAGTTAAGATTTTTTCTGATGTCATCTTCAGGTCAACTTTTTCTCTTCCAATAATTTGTGTCGTTGAGCCATCTCCTAGGGTCACACCTCCTCTACTTGATTCCTGATAGTTTGAAAAACAGGAGCGATCAAACGAAACGTGAACATTAGCTCCAGAATCCAACCACCAATCATCAAAATGGTAAGAGAGGTTAATAAAGGGTTAAAATCTTACAGACCTAAAGGAACTCGAAGAACCTTTATGAAGCATGTTCGCTTCTGGTCTAACTGAGCCCTTTCCTTTGTAGGAGGTCTGGACAGCTTTCTTCTTCCTATGGTAGCAGTTGGTGGCCATATGGTTTGTTTTACCACACACAAAACAAATCTCTTTTGATCGTGAGTCTGACTGAAGTTTCTAGGTTTATGGTTTTGGTGATGATGGTTAGGTTGAAAGTTTTTCTTCTTCTTGAAGAAATTCTTTTTGGATTTATAATGAAAATTAGATTTGGATTTTCCTTGGCCTTCTACAAGGTTTACCTTAGCTTTAGATTCAGTCTTAGGCTTAGATCTCAATCTAATTTTTTCTTCGGTTCTAATTTTCTTTAGGACTTGATTGTAGGTAAGATCTCCTTGTGTATGGATAAGTTCCTTAGTAATATCAGACTAAGAGGGAGGTAACTTGTCTATTAGGCATGCTATTTTATGCTCATTGGAGAAAGATGTGCCTTTGGCTTGAATATGCCTAAGGTATTCTTGGAATTCATGGAGTTGGTCATTCATTGGCTTGTTATCTACCATGAAATACCTATTAAAGGTTGAAGAATTAAATTTTTCTATTCCGACATCATTACAGCCGTATTCATCTTCCAAGGCTTTCCAAAGTTCTTTAGCGCTCTTGTATTCAAAAAATATATCATACAAGGATTCAGATAATGCGCTTAGAATTCTATGAAAGCAGTGGAAGTCTATCTCTTTAGGGGTTTTTGGTTTCGAGGAGGTGGACACTCCTATGTCAGGCTCAGTTTTATCAGAATTATTTGTGATGGGTGTGGACCCATCAATGGCTGAAATAAGTCCTAAGATCATGAGCCAAAATTTTATTTGGCTCTGCCATCTTTTAAAGTATGAGCCATCAAACTTAACAGGTTTTGCAGTAGAGGATTCCTCCTTACCAGTCAAGTTTGCAGTCTGAAAAATATAAATTTATTTAATAACAATGTCTAAGATAATAGTTTAGGTGGTCTTTGCTAATCAATCTTAAAATCTTTAGTTTTTCAAGTGTTGATCAACTCAGGTTAGCTGTAGGGGCCGGTTCCCAGCTAGCGGCGGTCCGAAGACTCTTAAGTGTCGTGTCGCTTAGGGCTATTTACATCCGGTTGACAGAAGGACCCTTTCGGCTTGTGTCCGAGTTTGCCTCTATTTTGAAACTTTAGATTTGAAGATTTTATTTGCAATTTTCTTTTTACTAAACTATTTTCTTTTGGTCCTAGATTGCTTTCAAAATACTAAGTGATTATTTATGTTACAATTGAAAGAAATTTTGTGATCAAAATATTGCAATTGACAAAATTATCAAATGTGCTAACAATTTTTAAATCACTTTAAGCAAATTTACAATTTGACAGTATAGTAAGCAACAAATAAATCAATTGAGAAAATGAAGCAAATTGCTAACAACTGTTTTGAGTTAACGATTATGGTCAAATAACAAATATTAAATATGGTTATTTGCTATGGTAAATATTAAGAAAATTGAATTTTCTAGAATAAAAATTAAACTACTGCAACTTAATAATATTGGCTACAGGAAGAATAATTTTTCTACAAGTTAAAGCTTGCTATAGTCAGAAATTTTTAAATTTTCAATTGATAAATTATCAACTATGCTACAGTAACTATCAACTTTTAATTTATTAATCAACTTTGTTCCAGAAAATTTTATGTTACTATGCCAATAATATGTTGCTACAATATTATGAATTAAGCAATACCCAAACAAAAAAAATCAGTTATGTAGCAAGAATAGGCAACAAATATTAACCTAACTGATGAGAAATATATATATAATAAACGGTTAATTTTTATTTTTCTTTAGTAGAGAATAAATAATGGTATATTAACAATATTTCTAAAGCTTTCTAGCAAGATTTAGATGAACAATTCTAACATAAAAATCAACTCTTAGATTGTTAGAAAAATTATCATTTTCTTATTGAAAACTTTGTGAATCAAAAGAAAAAGAAAAAAAATTAGATTGATGTTACCGGCCTGTGGGGAAGTCGTGCACGAAGCACTGCCTTAAGAGTTGATTCGGGATCTGTGTGCAGACGTTTCCCGAAGCTCCTAGTGGTAAAACCCCCGCACTACCGGTATCTCGTCGCCGCACACGACTCGGAGAGAATGACCAGGACTTAGCTCTGCCCAGAGCTTGGAGACGAGTGAAACGACGAAGAATGGACTGAATAATATGTTGGCAGCAAGTTTTTGGAGAAAAATATTTCTGATTTCGTTTTCAAAGAAAAACCATTCATATATAAGAATATATCCAATATGTAACGGTCTGAATTAATTTGCTATTAATTCAGCCGTTACACAGACACATGAAGAATGAATCTGGACACGTAATGTACTAACGATTCAAAATTAAATAGTAACAGACAAATTTATTTTCCAACGTTCAGAATATTAAACGAAAAAAATTGAAGAGGAGCAAAAAGAATTTTAGGGTCTCAGCCCGAACCCGAAGAGGAAATCGAATCGGCATTCGGCGCCCGCAGATGTGGGCGCGTACCCGCACCCGTTACGCGCGTCGAACCGAACCGAGCCGGGCCGGGCGGTGGCGACGGCACGCGCGTGTGGCCCAAGGGTCCAACCCCTACAAGCATTCAAGCAAGTAAATGAGACAAACTAATATATAGACACATAGAGCAAACACCCCAACCGATGTGGGACTAAAAGTGAAGTTGGTTTTTTGAGCAATGGTTCTAACACCCCGTCAGTACTCCCAACCATTGGATCGCGGGAGCCCCACGTGTGGCCCCCACACGCCCCCCCCCCCCCGATCCGATGGTGCAGGGGGGCGGGGCTTCGACGGGACTCCGGGAGCGGGTCTTTTAATCCGCTCCCATATATATATATATATATATATATATATATATATATATATATATATATATATATGAAAAATGGGATATGAGTCATTGACTCATATTCCTACATGAGTCATGCACATGTTGAGCACATGTGGACCAATAAGAATGAACTCCAACATGTCATGTGCACTAATATACTTAATTTTTATTGGTCCACATGTGCATGACTAATATCAAAATATGAACCATATATATAAATTATGCAATGAGGTCATAGCCTAACGGTTAAGACGGAGGCACCAGTCTCAAGAGGTTGTTAGTTCGAGCAATAGGGGTGCCATTTAAATCCCTTTAGGGGAAATTAAGTGAGGTGGTGGTGAGTGTAGTGCAAGTGCGGTCCATAGGAGGCGGGACTAGTATGGTACGACCCGGGTGGTGTGCGAATGTGATGTGGGTCCAGGTGTAGTGTTAGCTCGAATCTGGTGCGGTGCGATGAGGTGCGACTACGACTGCGTGAAGACTTCGGGCCGGATGGGGCCTTTGTGTGTGAGTGTCTTTCAGACCGGGATGTAGTCTTCAGGCTAATTTACTTTCTTCAATCAAGAATATATATATATATATATATATATATATATATATATATATATATATATATATATGGTAATTTCTACATGAGCCATGTACATGTGGACTAATAGAAATGTTCTTCTACTTCCCATGTGCACCAATTGCACTAGTACACTCCATTCATATTGGTCCACATATACATCGACTCATGTAGGAAAAACGAAATATGAGCCATTGACTCATATTTCTACATGAGCCATTCACATATTGACCAATAGAAATTAAGTGTACTAGTGCACATGACATGTAGGAGTCTATTACTATTGTTTCACATGTGCATGACTCATGTAGGAATATGAGCCAATGGCTCATATCCTATTTTTTCATGTATATATAATTGTTATTTTCAAAATATACACATTTTTAATCACAAAATAATAAAATATGAATTATATAATTGCATAAGTTTTATTCGAATTTTAGTTTTGTACCGAAATCGAATATAAATTTTTAGTACTTTCAAAACCGAGAATATTTTATTCAGTTTGATTCAATTTTGGGTCAAAAACCAAATAATGCTCGCCCCTTTCAGAAGTGGAGTGGTGCATCAGGGGGTTTGGTTGGACGAAGTGCAATGAAGTAAGAAAAAATTCGGAAATCGACATTTTGTATACGCATTGCGTACACACATCATGCGTATCCATGTTTTTCCAATTCTTTTGTTTGGGTACTTTGAAGAAGTGGATATTAGAAGTGAAAAAGCATAAAGTTTGGTGTCTTGATAATTGTTGAAGTGGGTTAGAAAGTGTAACTTTTTGTAGTTCTTATGATATAGAAAGTGTCGAAGTAGATATGAAGTGATCCTCCAACCAAACGCGCGAAGTGAAAATAAGGATTTCTCGCTTCCGCACTCCACTTCGGAGGAAAATATTTCGATATCAAAATGAGAATTTAGTGACAGAAAAGATTTACTGTTCATGTCATTTCACAGTAAATTTTGTCTACAAATCTTCTAACCAAACACATAAAATGAGTGGATCATGCAGTAGGTAGGTAGTTGAAGTTACATAATCTTCTTATCTTCTTCCTACCTCTCACTTATCATTGTTCATTGTATGATGGCTTTAAAGGACTATTAAAGCTATAGGTTTACTGGGAAATATTGAAAGGAGAGGAAGTAACTAGTGAGAAGAGGTGGACCTCGAGGAGGGTTTGGCAGAGGCACCAACATGGGTGGTTCTGCTTTCAGCATCACCGTGTATACTTTTGGTTCATGAATTTGGACCAGATTGAAAGAACAAGAAGAAGAGGCCATTTTACAATTAATGATCCAAGGGTTGAATTAACTTCCAGAAAATTTCTAAAAAGATAACAAACTTTAAGTAAAATAATAAATAAAATAATAGGTTCGTTGAAATTCGAAAAAGATAATGTATTGCCAAAAGCGTTGGCAACATGAGTGTATGCACTCGTGTCGCCAACAACAATGGCAACATGAATGTGAATTATTTAAAAAAACAAAAACAAAACCTGTATGGAGCATGAAAGTTTTGTTAAAAAATTAATCCGTCACTAAAATTCGTCACTAAATGTCCAACTTCATCACAAAGTATATTTTCATCACTAAAATTCGAATCATATAACATGTCGTCAGAAGCATTTGCGACATGAGTTCTCGTCAACACCATTGACGACATGAGTGCAAGTTCCTTTTTTTTTTGTTTTAAAAAAAACTTTCGTCGCTAAAAGCCCATTTTCGTCACTAATTTTGTCGCTAAAAGTCTAATTTAGTCACTAAAAGTCCAATTTCATCACTAAATCTCGTCACTAAAAAGTTTAGTCCGCACAACTCACCCAAGTCAAAAATTTTCCAAAAACAACATACATTCATGATGCCATTGTTGTTGGCGACGAGTGTATGCACTCACAACGCTTTTGACGACACAATACTTTTTTTCAATTTGAACAAACTTGTTACCTTATTTATTATTTACTATAGTTTGTTATCTTTTTAGAAATTTTCTAATCAATTTTTTTTAACCGACATAAACCGATGGGACGGACTCATAAATCTATTTCTTGAGCATTCAATTTTGTTTAAAAACAATTAATAAAATTTACAGGACTTTTTGAAAATATACTATATAACTATATTTAACGGACATTATACAAAAATAAAAAACAACCCAACGAATGGGGTTTGTGCCAGTACTGGATCCAAGATTTAGCCCAAGATACCAAATTTTGGCATGTCTACCAACTTTAGTCCAAGAACTTGTATGTACAACTTGTACTACAACTGTTCCATTAGCAGCACTAAGAATTAAACCTGACGGCCATGTTCATCTATGAGACTGATCTTATTAGGACATAGCTAGCCCTACTCCAAAGTCTTGAAGCATTTGTGGCCGTTGCCTCGAGATCGACTTTATTCCAACTATATATATACATACATATAATATGATATGATATGCTTTTGCATGCAGCTGATCTCTATATGCATCATCTCTACTATTTCAATCTTTCGACTTATTTTTCTCTTGATGCTCGTCGTGCAAAGGTCTCCGCCGCAGTTTAAGATAGCCAAACTTCCCTGCACCTGGGGATGACCCCTCGAAGATGAATGGCAGATATCCAGTAGCAGCTTTGTATCTCTGCTGTATCTGAAAATACATTCCAGACGACAACCAATATTAAGTACAGAATGATGAAGTCATAACCATGAAAGCATATAAAAGAATGAGCAAATCCCACTTTTCCACTTTCACACTTTCTTGCAACCAAACAGCCCCTTATGGTAAGTCCTATTCTTTCGAAGGGATACTATATATCCTTATAAGGATTGAAGCTCTTTAAGACTATGTAGATGTATGTGTGCTCAGGACAATATAGAGCATTTGTTCAGGATTAGTTCGTCAAAGGCAAAATAGTGTAATCTTCGCAGTTTGGGACAATATCGACCCTACTGACTAAGTATGCTTGGTCACCAGTAATTTACCATGCTCGCTACTGAAAAATTAACTAAAGTTGGGAAAATCATTTGTCTTCTTCATTTCGGTTAAGAGGATTATGGAAGACTAAAGAAAAAGTAAAGGTTGAAGCGGGAAGATGTAATTCTTTCATTCACAATGTCTCAAACAAAGAGTAGACAGTTCTAATTAAAATATTGGATAATCTAAAGTATATAAGATATTCTAACAGTGGTTTCATGAAGATAGTATGCAAATAATACCAGAATTATTTTTCGATCGTTGGCATCCCGAATGTAAGCAAGCAGTCTCAACTTACCTCGAGGATTTCCTCACTGCTTCTTATGCAGTTCCTTCCCATGACACAAACTGTGCCACCCGAGCCTCCACCAGTAATTTTTGCACCAAACAAACTTGATTTGCCATTGTGGGAGGCTCGCCGGTGCTGTTTTTCCTGCACCAGGTTTACAAGCCTATCTGTCCCATCTGAGCCAACTCCACAATCATTATAGCTATTGTGGCACTGCAACAAAGGGTTGAATAATTAGATTATGTGGGGAGGGAGGGGGAGGTGAGAAGCAGGGGTGGAGAGTGTTATGACGTAAATTTACATCATAAACATGAAGAATTAGTTGATCCACAAAAGAATTTGAAAGAAAGACATCAAATAGGTAATTGTGTAGTATCAAAGTAAACATCAAACATATTTAATAGTATATGCTATTTTCATTGGTTAAATGTAAGCATAATAGAAGTTAAAGAAATTCTAGATCTGCTTCGTAAAATTCTACAAGTCAATATAATCCAATGAGAATTGGTAAGAGAATAAGAATAAAGTTCAATACCTAAACATAAAATAAAACTTGATGCTTTCAGCAAGCTTTTAAAAACTAAAGTTCCAGAAAGACAGAAACAGGGACTGAGTTGAAATTGATTTTACCTGATACATCAGCTCCCCAAGTGCAGCAAGCTGCTCATCTGTTGCCGTTGCTGTCAATAATGCTTTGAACACCTAGATGCATCAAACAACATGGACATGCAGAAAACTAGTAAGTAAAATAATTAGGAAGCATATGAAATATCCAACGAGAAAAGTATACTATACTAAACTTTAAGGGAGTACGTAAGAGTTCCTTAGTTTGAGGTATTAAAAATGTCATTCTACTGTGTATAAAGCTAACAATTTAAGATCCTACTACTTCACTATCAATCTATTGCCATATACTACTACAGTTAGATGGTCAAAATTGAGTTTCTTAATGTTGTTTTGTACACCTATGCCTAACAACTATTTTTCACTGAGTTGTAAAATTATATTAAATCTAAGCAAAATGCGAAAGGAATGTGTTAACTCTGTTAAAGCCCATGCCACCGCACCAAAACTCTAGTGTATTGGTGAGGGATGAGGGTTACATATTTATATTATTCAACATGCCCCACGTGTGGAAGATCCATTTATAGGTTGAGACTTGAGAGCTTGATCAAGCGGTGTAGTTTTTGCAAAATCTACTTAAAATGCGTGCAAGAGGATTTGAACCTGTGCTACTCTGATACCACGTTGAAGTCCTTGACACTACACTAAGAGTGTTGATTAGGAATGAGGGTTATACATTTATATTATTCAAGAAACTTGATATTTTTTTCCAAAAAGAATCCAATTAAAACTAACAAAAGAGGATACAGACTGATAACGGACCCTACTTGGCAGCACCACTTCCGTAGTTTCTAGAACGCATATAATTCGTGATTTTTCTTGTTAAATAGAAGCTCCTACTTCTTTCTTTAGATAACCTAGGACTATCTAATCTTGATCACCTGAAACTTTAAAGTTAAAAGGAAAAAAAAGAAGAAGACAGCATGCCTAATATGAGTTAATACTTACTTTTTTCATTGCAGCCCCCTAACTAGAATTTCAGTTATAAGTAGTTTCAGAGTTACAAGTTTCATTGAAGGTTATAAAAATAAGAGCGTAAAGTATGCATAATATCCAGGCTCGTCCCAGAGCACAGGCGAGGTGGGCGACCGCCCAGGGCCTCCGATTTCAGAAGGCCTAAGTTAGGT
Organism: Iris macrosiphon; assembly: GCA_036927795.1. Taxonomy (NCBI): domain Eukaryota; kingdom Viridiplantae; phylum Streptophyta; class Magnoliopsida; order Asparagales; family Iridaceae; genus Iris; species Iris macrosiphon. Next base: position 200,736,587 of record JAYESA010000005.1, read on the forward strand.
CCATCATAAAATTTGAATTTTTTTAAGAAAGGCCCAAATCTGGGCGTGATCTGATGTATTCAGATCTTTAAAAGGAATAAACAGTCGTGGCCAAATTTGGAAAAACATTTAACAATACATAAATAGCCGTCCGAAATTAGGTTGCCGCTTCGTCTCCTTTCTCGGAAGGGTTACCGTTCATCTTCTCTCTCTCTCTCTCTCTCTCTCTCTCTCTCTCTCTCAGTTCTACTTCATACAACAAGGACGCCTGGGCCTGCATCTTCTCCAGAGTCACGTATGAAACCTTTTTTTGGATTATATTGTATTATAATCTGTAACTTCCTCTCTTCTTTTCTTTTTTCTTCTTTCTCGGAGAAGTAAATCTCAAACAAAATAAGTACTCAGAAGGTCCTTCGTATCCTGGGATGGATTGCAGGCTTTTGACTTATTTGGTCATACGATGAATTGAATAGTTTCTTGATAAGAGTTTGTTGATATCATTGGAATTGTAACTGTTGTTTACATAAGATGATCAGATGCATTATTATTTAAACATAAGATGCATTATTATGTTATGCCCTTTCTTCCTATTTTGACTTTGTTGTTTACATAAGATGCATTATTATGTTATCAAGTTCTAAATTGGTTTTCTTGAACTATTAATTAAAATAGTTATACTTGCATCCATGGTACATGATCACTATCAGGAAAATGATAGATGTGGAAAAGAATGGAGGGAAATGATAGATGTGGAAAAGAAAATGGTTTATTGTCATTAGGTTGGTTATGTATAGGTTGAATAGTTTATGCTAGTGTTTGATTTACTTGTTGAGTGGTGTATGATTTTGTAAGTAAACTATTTAATTTTACCTTTTTTAGTCTTTTAAAATGAGTTTGTGTTAAAAAATTTTATATCAAATAGGTTGTAATTGTGTTGCTTCTCCTTGGCGACTTAGCAGCAAAGTCTGCGGAAAGAAGTTTTTCAAAATTAAAACTAATAAAATCTTATTTATGATCAATTATGTCACAAGAAAGATTAAATGGTTTGACTATGATATCTATTAAAATAATTGGATAGAAAAACTTGATTATGATAGCTTAATTGATGATTTTGCTTGTAAAAATGCTGTTTTTTTTTTGTGAGAAAAAGGCCCAATTTTCAGAATTTGCCCTAGGCCCCATAAACCATAGGACCGAGCCTGATCATATCCAGAACTATAGCTACATGTTCGAATGTAATTGTAGAGTTCACAGATTACACAATGAAGCTTCAACTATTGTGATAAATGTCAATGATATTACAAAGAAGTGTTCACAGACACAAAGATGAATAATTGAAACAAACAATACAAAATCATTTAGATTAGATAGTTAATATAAGCGGACGACAAACCTCTACTCGGAAATTTTCGTAGATAGGATGCTTAGTAGATGCTGTGACTCCATACTTCCGCTTGGGATCTATAATGGTTGCCGTGTCATCGTGATCATCATACTTATTCAAAAATGTGTCTCCAAGTATACATTCTGGAAGTTTCCTAGCATATTCAGCTTCATATCTGAAAAAATAAGATACACAATTTACAATGGAAAAGATAAACCAGACTTGGAAAAGTAAAGAACTAAAGCATTCTTTTAATATTTAGGAATACAGAGTAAACAAGCTGGTCACTATTATCAAGCCCAGCCCACCAATCTCAAGACTGGAAAACAGCATAGGGGCTAAAATTTGATAAATGCTAGCTTCAGTTCATTGATATAAGTTGGTGAGCGAAGCCTAAACTACTGTTGGCTATACTATGTTCACTTTCATGAACTTTGTCATGCCTCATGATTCATGCATGTTACAAAGTGGTTACTTTCTTTGCAATAGTGCCTTCTCTTTTTTCACTTGCACTTGGCTCAGCGTATGTATGTACTTCATGTACTACTTAGCTACATTCTACTACACTCTGTTTCAAGCTTACCCTTCATTTGTGATTATGAGTCGGGTGTACTTTCTCTGACATAGCTAATGTTTAGTATATTTCCATCAAGGGAAATTTTGAATCCAACTTAAGACATCTAACTTTCCCAGCTTAGCTAGTAAGTCTCCTACTCAAACTAACAAGAAAAGGATCTTACCTATGTGGTGAGATGTTGCATAAATAATCCAGCGATGCTTCATTTTTCAGTAATTCCATGTCATGTGCTTCGTATTCTTCTGAGTTCATATCATCCATATCTTGAGGAACATCGCCACTAGACAAAGAACTGGATACCAATGCGGATGCTTCAAACTTTATGATCTTACGCCCCATAAATGTTCCTATCCTTACTGATCCATAATCGATCCCACCAACACTGCATGAAACAATGAGATTAATAAGAAGCAAAAAACTGCAGAATAAGCATTCCTTGAATCAAATTTTGGAAATATATTCCACTAGCAATTTATTAAAAACAGCATTCTAGAAAGCTAACTCATGGGGTAATATTGATGGGCTCGTGCTGTTGCGAAGTAATGAATATTAGAAGCTATGTGAAGTTAGCCAACCGGCAACATGATATCGTAAAAAGAATAAGGTATATACCTGTGTATTATTCCTGAATCTAGGCCCCAGAAACGTACATGCACTGGGATTGTAACCAGTTCTTTTACCTCTGCAGGCTGCACGGGAGAAAACAGAAGATATGATATGCAAGTTTTGAATCCAAGCAACAAAACCCTAACTACATTGTCTTAGCTGATCTTTTAGTAGGAAAACTGGAAAAGGACTCAGACTCCGGGCCAAAGAAGAATTTGACATGGCTCTCAGGGATTGTTTTTCATAGTGTTACAATAACGGGTACCCAACATTTTTGATGCTAGATTATCAATGTAGGATTTCAGATACAATACATAATGGTTGTGGGTAATAATCTAGACAAAAAAAAATATAATAATCAATGTCCAGATCTGAATGCACCAATTTACCCAACCAAGAACATTAGAGAACAAGATGCCTTTATGGAATAGTTGACAAAAGCTAACCTGACAAACCATGGCAAGGAGTTTGTTAGCTTCACCACAAGCTGATGTCATTTGATCCATCACTCCGCAAGGAGCTCCAACTACATGATTTTCAACCTGCGATATTTTTCATACGTATTAACAAACATAACAGAAGCTTTGAGAACAGTAAAGAAGATGGAGAATAGTCTTATCAGATCTTACCTTCTGGCAAAGTAAGGCGAGATCCCTTGGAGAAATATTTAACCCTGTAGAAAGAAACTTCAAATGCCATTAGATGGGACATTCTAAAATATGAAGAGACGGTTTCCAGTTTCAATAAACATAATATCAAATATAATTGTATGTTATACTTACAAATCCAACAAATCTTTACATGTAGCATAATAGATAGAAGTATATTGTTATATTGAATGTATTGCAATGTAAATCAGTGTAGAAACGAGAACAGGGCCTCTATCCAAAGATGGCCAGACTGAAGGTACCTACTACAGTCAAGTTTGATGTCCTGAAATAACATAGGAAAGGACATATTTAAACAGAAAACTTTCAAGCATGAGTATCTTTTGCCACAGCACTGATATAGAATAAAAAACAGAAAATAAAGCAAAACTCAAGAAAGATGCCCACAATTTTGCAGACAGAGCCACCAGACATACAGCGCTCCGGTGAGGGTCCAAAGATCTACAGTGCAGAAGGAGGTTGTTCATGAAGTAGATCGGGTGCAACTTATATGGGTGGAATAGATGAAGTTATCAAATTAAGTATAATGAAAAATTGAGATGGTATAGGAAATGGTACAGATCTCATATACTATTATTATTGAGAGTAACCATGACTAGGTTGCCTGTTTAAGATCTGGAGGGTTGAACAGCAAGATGGAAATGAAACATATTTTAACAAAAGCTAAATGGAAATGCATTGAACAGAATTAAAACTCGGGACAGGAAATAAGAATTGCATTTCACTTAAAAAGAGAAGGTGCTTCCATATAATAACAGAAAGCTAACCATGAGCAGCAGCAATTGCAGACATAGTGGCAACCTCCACGGCTGCAGATGAAGATACACCTTTGCCTTCGGGAACAGAAGAAGAAACCTGATAACATAGAAACATAAAGCATAAAGATTTAGAATTGGCTTCAGTGCAACGATTTCCATCAAGATTTGAACCATGTGAATGTAAGTAGTCTGCACAGATTTTAAGATGATAAGAATAAAATAGTTTTCTTAACATCATTTATGATACAATAAGTGAGTTATGATTAGTTTGGAAATAACAGTTTCGCTAACAATTTTAAGTAACGTAACGTTAACCACGATTCTAAGATTTAATCAGTGCAGTTATCAATCTCAGTTTCAGTCTTTGATTTACCTTAAACTAGTAATTCCTGGTAAGATGTATAAAAAATAATATATCTATAATGTAATGATATGAATTCATACCAGTACACAAATACTGTCAGTAAAACGGACTCCCAACTCAGTCATCAAGACAAGAATTGTCCCCGCAATATATGCTGCCCACCTGAATTGAAAGAATACAGTTAATAAAATAAGAACCACACAAAGGATGAGCACATCAGTTGCAAGGGGAAGTGACCTACTTTTGAGAGGGGTCTTGTGCAAAGTACTTGTATGCTTTTTCATACGATATTGGTTTCTCACCATCCATCAGATCTGATAGGTCCATGTCAAAAGTTGGTGCACGGTTACTTAACTCTGACCCAAATGACACCTACAAAGCACTGAGTCAAAGATTACCGAAATACTAGATAAAAACCCTATCCTGTTTAATTTTTTACAAGGAAAATAATTCAGATATACAGAAAGTATGAAATTTTGTTAAATCGATAAGCCAAAATTTCGCAGCCAAAATCTCATAATGGAGGAAGCTAAATTGAGCTACAAAGTCCAATATAAACTTAGAAGTACTAATATATTAGCAAGGTGAATTAAATTCTCAATATAATTGTATACAGTGAAGGAAATACAATATGGCAATCATATTTGCTCGCATTGATGGCAATTATAGTGTATGGTGTTGATAATACATGGTCACCTTGCAGAAGTTAGATAAGTTGTCATGACAAATTTTTATTTCCAGGAAATATTCTTGTAGATTTCCAATTGGCCAATTCAAGCACAGCAGCTTTTCACTAAATAAAATGATCAGATTCACTATTCAAGAAAGCATAACAAGAAATAATATTCAATCGGAAAATTTAGTGGTTTTCCGCTAATCTAAACGCGGAGTTTAACAAATATCAATACAACATCGATAGACTGAACATTAATAATGATTCTTCATCGCCAATTTAGGCGGTCCAGAGTTACATTGCACAACAAACCCGATGATTGGTTCCAGCACTCCAGCATTACGTTGGGACAGCAGCAATCATGTATAGAAATTTGGGTTATACCTTCAATATTTAGAGTACTTAGTTTTCCTTTTGAGGTTGCTAAAATTTAGGATCTAGATTTCTTCCTAGAACTATTTAAGCCTATGAAAGGCCATTGTAATAAACTTATGATGTTTTTAAATTAAATCAAGGGTCTTTTGCCTAGTTATCTTCCACGAAATATGTTCTTCAAATTTCACTACGTTGGGACTGCAGCAATCATGTATAGAAATTTGATCTTACAAACTATTGATTTGAGAATTAATTCCAACATGTGCTGAAGTTAATTGAAAAATATGATGGGATTCACCTTCAATATTTAGAGCACTTAGTTTTCCTTTTGAGGTTGCTAAAATTTAAGATCTAGATTTCTTCCTAGAACTATTTAAGCCTATAAAAGGCCATTGTAAAACTTATGATGTTTTAAAATTAAATCAAGGATCTTTTGCCTAGTTATCTTCCGCCAAATATGTTCTTCAAATTACATTCCACCAAGCTTGCACTATCAAGAAGTCCCACCTTGGGTTTGCATCAAACGTTAATTCGTCAAAGCAAAGTGAGAAATTAAGATTTGATTTCATGATTACGTCTCTCTTAAAAAACATATAGAAGCTACCTTAAACTTTACTGGAATTTTAACTTATAAAAATGTTTTCCGAAGCTCAACAACTTCACAATTAGAAAGAAAAAAACAAATACACTTATCATTTTTGCAGCAAGCAGAACTTTTTTGGGGATAATTTTGAACTTTTTATATTTGTTGATGTTTTATTTTTACACTTATTATTTGAGAAGAATAGGAGGACACAAGGATTTTTCTATTTTTTTCGTACAAGGATACAAGGATTTTACTTCCAGACCTACTCTAAACTGGGGAGTAGGTCAGGGAGGGGAAGTTGTAGAGACCTTTCCAAACTTCGTATATGGAGTACTTCACTTAATTTCCTTGCAGTTTAGTCTTTGGCGGTATTTATCATGCGCTTCTAGGACCTGAGACTCTAGAAGAACCCTTTCTGTTCTTTGGTTATGTACAAAACACTTAATTTTGTTAGGTATAGCTGCTTTTCTTCTAGTACTCGAAGCTCTTTATTTTCCTTTTTCGTTTAATTTTTCGTATTCAATAATAACATGTATCTATCAAATAATTCGTTGATTGGCTGAGTGATTGCTACTGACTTATTTAATTTACAATCTTGCATTACTTTTATTCCAGATAAAAGGCCATAGATGTCTATGTATCCTCTAACAATGTGCTACAAGAGAGTTTTCATCATAGTGCACATTGATAAGTTGCCCTTTAGTCCTTACAATTCAAGCCTTTAGTAGGACAAGAAAATCTCCTTCTAAGATCTGCCTGCCTTCAGAAAGGGGAAACCTAGAGGCTTTTCCCTAAATAATCAAGTCTTTTATGATACTCTGAACACTTCTTCTATAGGTCCTACATATTTACTGGAGAAACACACACACCGGGTCAGATGACGATTCAGATTTTTATCACATGACAGGGAGAAAATCAAGAATCCTTCACAAAACAGAGATATTTATGGTATGAGTAAGATAACGACATACTATCTGCAGAACAGGAATGGGTCCCTGTCCTTTTGTCTGCTGTCGTGATTGAGCATGTTTCCAGAGCTTATGCTTGCTAGGATGGTTCCTTTGAACAGCAACATGACATGCCTCTCTAATTGGCATCTGCAGCAACAATTTAAGGAATGTCAAACAAAATAATAAAGGTTTTGACATGAAATAAACATTTGGATAAATGCAATTCTCAGCATCCTAAGATACTCAACTGCAACATTCAACTAATTCGTGGTATGCCCAGTTATGTACCTAATTTATCGCAGTTAAGTTTTCCCTCTGGTCTAATTCCCCACTAGACCCATTATACAATGGAATGTTCACAGTTACGTAAATAGAATTCTGGCTGTCGGTTAGCTAAAGTGGAGCATAATAGAAGAGTCAGGAAAATGTTGAGCTAGACCTGCAATAATAGATAGTATTGAAGTCGAAGATTAACCCATCAAATGAAATACTTTGAAATTTGGTAAAGAATTAAGGAGCCAACATAATGTTTTCTGAAAGTTATTTGAGAGAAACCAAAGGATGTTAAATTTGAAAGAAAATCAGAATTTCTGACTCAGAAATGACAAGTATAGTAAAGAATACATGTTACATTTCTAGGGAGGAACAGCAAAAACTAATGTATGGTAATCTCCATTATTAAGTTAATCAAGTTTAAGACAAGTATTCATGCTACAGAGTACAAACGACCTAACTATTAAAGGCTAGCTTAATATACTAAATACTTATTGGACTTGCTATACTTCCAGTTTATTCTCAATTCATGGGTTCGCACACTTTAACTTTGGTGAAAATGGTACTGTTTGTGATTACAAAAAGGTTTCAGTGAAAAAAACATATAGCACAGGAGAGCGTAAAACTTTGGTAAAAGTCTACACAGTGCTAAAAAAAACTTAATACTTTGCATTCAATTGAAGGGAAAATATCTCACCTGTAAAACAAGGCTCCCTGAATAATCTGCAATTCCTCCCATAACATCCAATCTTCCAGGTGCTCTTGCCACGTAAATGTCCTCCTGCAAGGATGAAATCTAAGAAAGATTAATCTATGTAATTGGAGAATCAAATCATCACCAATTCAAATTTGGATTCACCATTCAGCATGATTCAGACACAATAAGTAATAATTTCAGGAAACTTATGCAGACAGTCCTTCAGATATTAAATAGAAACAAAAGAAGCGACATAAAACACAACAAAAAAGAGTGAACCAAGTTAAGACCTCCCAGTTAAAGAGTGCAGAAGCAGCAGTCCTTTCTCTGATTTGGCGCTTCTCAGCATTCTTTCCTGAGTAAGGCCCTAGATCAAGTCCTGACAAGCTCTTTAAAAACAGAATTGTATCAGGCAAACCATGCAACTCCCCATGGAGTATATCAAAGTTCTCAATGCATCTGACCACAGAAACAGGGCACTATGTCAACCTCATTGAAAGAAACAGAACAAAAGGAATCACAAAAGTTTAAATCGGAAACTCACGACTCAACAAGTGGACCCCCATTTATTTCAGTATCTGACAACTTAGGACGAAGACCAAGTTCATTTTCTGCACTTGTATACCAATCAGGGATGCTGAGATCTCTGCCAGGAGCTCTTTGTAGCTGATAACCAAGTACTATTGCATCACGCAGTCTTCTTGCACCGCTTAACTACAGTCATAACAACAATAACAAATAGAAGTAAGAGGTGAGATCAGTGTTTCATCAATAAAGTATCTTATAAGGTGGCACCCTTCCTTAGGGGACACAGAAAAATACTTTCATATGCCTATTCCAACACACATGCAACAAACACTTGTACCTATGTTAATGGCCCACAATATTGCACCATCCCATTTCCCACTGAACACACATGCAACAAACACTTATGCCTATGTTAATGGCCCACAATATTGCACCATCCCATTTCCCACTGAATATGTTGATTCTTCGCGAAAAAATTCAGGTAGCGGGCTCCATATAGTTTCTTGACCATGGTTAAGTTAGCAACTAATCATGCTGAGACATTACCACGGTTGAGATTAAAAAAACTGGGGTATATAAACTATGCTTATAACTCTGCTAATACCCCCAATCATTATCCACTTATGTTGCACCCCTCCATGCCAGCAGCAGTTCTTACGAAAATACAGAACAAGTCACAATCCCAGTACCAATGTGCATTATTTACTCTCAAGTCTTAGGTGAACTAATCCAATTTATGGAGAGAAAAAACTCACATAACCAATTTCCAAGCAAATAACAACCGTAGTAACATGTAGACGACCGAGGATGTAAGACCATGTGGAAAGATTAGAGAGAGTAATTCCAGAAGTGGATATAATATGTCCACTTCTGACCTATAGAAAGGGAGTTTACTGAAATGGAATTCATGTACCATGTCTGAGAATGTTTTCATGGTGTTCTTTATGTCTTCTACCTCATGCCCACTTTGATATTCCCTATTTCCAAGCAAATAACAACCGTAGTAACATGTAGGTGACCGAGGATGTAAGACCAAGCGGAAAGATTTGAGAGAGTAATTCCAGAAGTGGATATAATGTCCACTTCTGACCTATAGAAAGGGAGTTACTGAAATGGAATTCATGTACCATGTCTGTGAATGTTTTCATGGTGTTCTTTATGTCTTCTACCTCATGCCCACTTTGATATTCCCTAATCATGATTTCAAGGTTGACTAATCTGTTTCAGAAATTTACAATTTTGGCAACAGCAATATAGGTTAAATCCTCCTAATACTCTCTCTTTCCTACTACTAAATGTTGCCTTAGGAACTGGGGTGGGGTGGGGAAGAGGCAGGGAATAATTGCATATCGACAAATGAGGCAAATATAGCACAATAATGAATTGATATTTTGTACAAAAGTATGATAGGCATATCTAAAATGACAGAGAACAAGTAATCTCTGACTCATACCTTATCTGACACATTAATTTTTCCGGATGCAGTGTCTTGAAGTATGCAAGCAGCCACCTGAAAGTTGAGTGATCAATACATGTCACAACACGAAATTGGACATATAAATAAGATATTTCTTGATAATGAAGACATCAATGCATGCTCAGTAGAAGCCAAACATTATTAACAAATGTACTTTCAAGGATTTTGATATGAACAAGTAGAAAACAGTAAATTAGAGAATAGTAACTATAGACATGATTGTGACAGGTTAATATTGCTGGTAGTGTGACAACTTAGACCTCCAATGCAAGGTTCAAAGTATCGGTATCGGACCATTTCTATGAGTATTGGGATCGGCGGTATCGGTAGTATCGGCGGTTTCGGATCGGAGTATCGAATTCTTTGGTATCGGAAAGCAAATAACTATTAGTAAATTATTAACATTTTAGAAAATATATTTTATACATTTATGCATAATTTTAACTATTTCCAATGTTGTTTCTTAGTATTTCTGAAATTGAATGAAATAGTAGTCACTCTTGTCAATTGATTTACATACAATAGACAAGTTTTCCTCTTTTATACGCTTTTACGACCTTACTATGCTTTTACAGCCTTACTAATTGGTCTTTTTCATTTAATTTTCTTTGTCGAATTGACCGGAAAAGAGACCTCTAACGTCGGTATCGGTCAGTATCGGGTATCGGTCGGTATCGGATCGGTACATGCCAAACCGTATCGGTATCGGCTGTATCGGATCGGTATCGGCCGATACTGCAAACTATGCTCCAATGTTTCAGCCATTCGACGGTGGAATTTTCAGAAAGAGGACCTACACTTGCCAGCTGTAGGTACTGTGACTGCTAGCATATTCTCTATGTTCTACTTAACTTGTGCTTGTTATCTGCAGAGGTCCTTATAGCATTGTTTAACTGGAGTTGCAGTGGTTATTAGTTTTACCATGTTGTTGGGCTTTACATGGCTAAGGTGATTCAATTTTGGTTGTGGATCCTTACATCATCTCTTATGCATGAAAGATGAGACTGAATTAATTTAATGGGTAGGGTTGGGCTATCTCAATATCTTTCAAGTGATGAGCACATAAGTGAAACAATGGGAGAAAGACAAAACTTGAAAATACTTTATCCTTGATGAATAACATAAATCCAAGAAGAAATAAATCAATATGATACCCCGAGGTATGTGGAAATCTTCACACGTGAATGCAGTAATGGAAACTAAGACAATTGTTCTATTCCCACCACACTTCCTACCAAGTATGTATGTTCTCTCATTGAAGGAATAATAAAAGCCTCCATCTATCATAATAAGTAATGTAACATATAACAAAGCCTTTAAAGTAATGATCATAGAAGGTGACAGCAGAAACATTAACATGTTTATGTTAGACATAATTAGATAAGAAGAATACCTCCCCTCCATTGATACCCAACTCATAGCATGGACTAAGAGTGAGTGCACGCTCGAGATAAGGTGTCCAATGGCCAGTGAGGAAATCCCTCCTAATCATCTCTACACCACCCTGGTAGTACTGCTAAGAGCAAAAAAAAAATATCAATAAATGTCAGAAGATGCATAATTATTAGTGTAAAATGACAAAGGGAAAAACTATTCACCTCGAGCATATTTCTTAAAAATGATTCTTCATTGAAATAGTCTCTGCGTACAAAGACAAAGGGTAACTTGTATGCCAAAGCTTCACTGACAGTGCCATATCCAATTTTTCCTGAAATATAGGACAAGCCAAATGTGTATTAATAAGAAAAATATAATGCATCTTTAAATGCTTACATATGACATTTTCCTGCAATATGTTACCAAGCATGCAATCGGATGCTGCCATCACATCAGGTGTGTATGCATCTTTTGCCAGCCTTATGAAGTTTTGAGGAAGCTCTTGTTTGTCAGATGCACCACAAACCTTCATTAAAGAAAATAAATTCAGAACAATAAACATTGAAATGTTCGTTTATAGTCTGAAGTAACCACAATCACTTATATACCCATCATACATACCAGACATAGCCAACCTGATGGTAGCCACTCCTGCTTCAGGTTCCATCCAGCTGGCTGCAATTGAAGGCCAAATCCCAAAGAGAAGTGAGACTTCTAGCAACTTTGCATACCAAAGTTATCATATTAAGATAAAAACAAGGACAATCTTAGAAAACAACAATAGAATTTCAATGTAGTGCCACTCCACTTCAAGTATCCTGCTATAATCCTATGAGCCTCATCTTTCTCATTCTCTCCATCATGATTAACGATTGATACTAAATACCAAAAACTATCATTCGTAGGTATCTCTTCTCCCATCAATATGAACCATTCCCTCATTCTTTTTGATTTTTTGTTGAAAATACAATTCATGTATTTTGTTTTCGTAAATAGCTTCATGGCAGACCTCCCCGCATAAAACCAAATTGGTTAATTGAAATTAGGGGTTTCTTTTCTTAAACTTTCCTCAACTATTTCCTATAGTTATGGCTCATAAGCTTGATTCCTCGACATTAGCACAATTTGTATTTCTCCCTTGTTTTTTATATATAGGTACCAAAATATTTCATCCATCTAACATATTTCTCGTCCTTTAGCCACATTCAATCTTTGTAGCCTCAATAGGAATATCATCATCTCCTATTTCCTATTTCCTATTTCCAATTTTCATTTTCTTTCATGTATTGTTAACTTTATGTATCTTTACAAGAATAGCAATACGATCTATCTCGAGATATCTCAATTGTTTTTATCATTAAACAATTTACAAAAATAATGCATTTCTTCTTAGTATCATTTCTTTCCTGATGTTTTTTTGTCTTCAATCTTGATATGTAGAATATTATCTAGATCTCTACCCCTTTCCCAACAGTGGCAAGCATAATAATATCAGTTTCTCTATCCTCAGTTTCTAGCCTTCTATACACTAATCATAAGCCAAAGATATAGCTTCACTAACTATGTTCTGAGCTTCTCTCTGTCCTAATTTCATCTCTAATTTTTTTTAGTGTTTTCGACATTTTTTTCCAATCTTTATAGAAGATTATTTTTCCCTTTGATCAACACTTCCTCGTTCCACCACCAACTTTCTTTAGAAATCCATCAGCTTCCTTTAGAAATTACTACAATCTCTTTTGCTACTTTCAAGATAGAATTAGATATATTATACCACATATCATTACTGTCTTTTTCTAGGTTTACTCCGATATCATTTTACCTATAATGAATACTATGTTTTTTTTTTCTCCTTTAAAGTTTGACCATCTAGACCTCGATGCCTTGTTTATCCTAGTCTGCCTCTTTCATGTTTCACATTAGTGTCTAATGCCATCAGCTTATCTGGTCAAGCTGTGTCCAGCTAGTAAGAAAATAATCTACTTTATAATATTAGATACGATTTAAAGTAATTAAATGTTCCTCTTGTATTTGCTACTATGAGACCATGCAACAGTTAACAATCAACCAAAGGTGAGAAACAGAGTGCTTGAGGCCTTTGATATAGGAGGGAAGGAGAAGGGAGTCGGATCTAATCCTGGGGTGGGTGGGGGGGGGGGGGGGGGGGGGGGGGGGCTACAGTAAAAACTAGCCTATTATAAAAAAAAACACTTAATAATCAAAGATTCTACCACCTCCTTCATTCCCTTCAATGCAATACAAACCTTCAACTCATTAAAAGGTCCTGGAATGATATAACACCTTGCCAGTCAAATCATAAAAAGATAACACATTGTGAAAATGTCAGATTCAGTTGCCCGGTTGCTGCTGCTTTTCAATTATCAAGTTTACATAATGGAGGAAATGGTGATTCTAATGCACCATTGTGTAAGATATCTAATCCACAAGCTGTAGATTTCTATAGTTCAAACTGAATTCTAATTAGCACAGTTCTATATTTATTGAATTTTGATGTGATATGATGTCACTGACATCATTACCAATCAAGCATGGAATGCCTTTTTTGCCCACTCTTTGGCTTAATGTGTCATAGAAACTAATGCAATTTCTTATAACAAATTGGATCATCTTACCCGTTTGTCTAGAGTTTTTATAGTCCAGGGACTTGGAGGTTGCTCCTTGGTGGCAAGAGCTTATACTGCATGACCAAAAGATACATGCCAACTGACCATTTAGGTTTTATGAATTTTTTCCTCTCATGCTTATAGCTACCTTTCCCATTAACTAACCATCATAGAGGGTCAATGTTAGGTTGACAGCTGGTCATAGAAATTTGTCAATTATTTTATATGGAGCAATCTTATGCTCCATAATTACGTCAACTTTGATGGGAGAACGTTAGATAATAATGACGATGAATGATCATTATCTATGTAGCGACACGTGAAAGATACGGCAACACGGATTCGGCACGTGATTTGGTGTATTGTAGTGTATTTTGGAGTGTTGTGTCATGTCCAATACCCGACACGACACGGACATGGCATCATTTTTTCGAGTGTTCGTGCTTCCTAGATCATTATCAATCAAATACATTCAACATGAATGGAATCAGCCATGGAGCACGATCTTAAGTTGACAAGGATCACCAGAACTGAGCATTGAAGCATAAAAGAGTTTCTCCTTTACCAATGACATCCTCAATAACAGTAATGAAACTATTTGATGGCGCGAGAAAAAAACTTTAGGTATCCCAAGAAGCAAATGGTAACTTTGTATTAAGAACTTTCGTTCACTTCCTCGTAAGAAAACAAAAAGGGATTTACTGAGATGCAACCAAATGAAGCCTACGACATGTAGATATTAGAGGTGCAACACCTGCGTTACACGAATATGGACATGGATACAGGCACAATATGGTTACGGGATACGAACTTTCAAATAGGTACAAAAGTAGTTACCTATGTTGCATGAATATGGATGGAGACATGGGTAAGGACACGAGAAGGATACAAACATCATTTTGCCATGTCTGTACAACATAGTATGAGAGATACAAACTACTGAACCACAAAATAAAATGATTATATAGAAAGAATGACAAAAGATTATATACAGACAATATCCAGAAACTAGTTTATTAACTTAGGAAGTTACCTGCCCACCGAAATTGAAAATAACTAACTTCACATCATCGCCAATTCCAAGTTCCTTCCTGACCTGAATCAAAATGAATGTTGTGAAGTTAACAGAAAGGCAGAAACACCTTGAGGAATCATTATCTATCGTGATATTGCCCACCTCTGATCGAGATTTGTGTAACCTTCTGACAACCAAAGGCACATCGATTACATCACGGAATGCAGGCACTGCATAACACATTAAATAAGATCTCTCCCCTTAGTAAATATAGAAATGAAGTTAAAAGGAAAAAAGAAAGACTATAGAATGTCATAAAACATACTTGGGCAGTACCCAGGAAGCCGTAGAAGGAACTCACAGTGGGAATAATCTTCTGCTATCTGTAAAAACAATATTAAGAACGAAAAAGTAAGACAATTGGAGGACTTTGACATAAAGAAGATAAAACACCAAAGGGTCATTTGGTATTTGAGGGGAAGGGTGATTCATACTTAATAATATTGGAAGTTATGGACAAAATAAGGAGCAAAGGCTTCATTCTTTTGAAATTCCCGTTACTAGGTGTTTCTGAGGTACAGTTTTCATGCTAAATGTTATATAAATCACATGTTGAGTATGCAAGTTTTTAGATGTGTAAAAGTATAAATCTTGTGAGAAATGAATTGCCTAGTATTATACTATATAACATTCAAAATTTCAAACAGCAGTTGCAAGACCCAGCAGCTTGTACTACAATGAATCCTTCCAACATCGAAGGTTTCATAACCAACAAAGAACTTTCCAGAAAAGAGGCACACTGAAAAAAATTTGTCAGTAGTATGTTCAAAACCTGACTCAGTTGAGCGATTTGGTTACTACTAGTATAGTCAAAGACACACCCAAGGCACGCCTCTTTTTGTTGGTTTTAATATGTTATTTGGTTTTACTTCTTACATTACTAATTTATTTATGTATGTATGTATATTTTTATTATTTTTTATTTGTGTACATCGCTTCGCTCGGACATGTGCCTTAAGTGTGCCTTGCGCCTCGGGAGATATAGACCCTTTGTGCCTAGAGTGTGCCTTGCGCCTCGGGAGATATAGACCCTTTGTGCCTAGAGTGTGCCATGCGCCTTTGACTACCATGGATACTACCAATTGATATTACATTTATAAGAAACAAATGATTAACTTGTATTACAGCATGTTAGCACAAAGTCCAAGTCAAGTTCAAAGAATAATGTACAA
This sequence comes from Iris macrosiphon, assembly GCA_036927795.1. Classification (NCBI taxonomy): domain Eukaryota; kingdom Viridiplantae; phylum Streptophyta; class Magnoliopsida; order Asparagales; family Iridaceae; genus Iris; species Iris macrosiphon. Next base: position 200,752,727 of record JAYESA010000005.1, read on the forward strand.
TTATAACACTTTGATGTGATATTAGACTACAGTAGTAAGTAGTAACTATATGAAACGTTCCTAGTTGTAGAAATATCTAATTGGGTAAATTTCAGGAAACACCCCTGAAGTTATCCGCACTATCAGCATCTCTAAAGTTTTTTTTTTTCATCAACCACTCTTCTCCTTGTCAGGGACCTAACAATTCTGTTAGTTAAAAAACCTACGTGGACCCTAAAGTCATATCTAAGGACAAAAATACCACTATATCAAAATGATTCTCTTTCTTCTTTATTATCCACTTAATCGAACCAAAGATTCTCAATTCTCCCCCATTTTCTTCATCTATTCAAACGGTTCTCTCTCTCTCTCTCTCTCTCTCTCTCTCTCTCTCTCTCTAACTTATCTTCTTTTTGTTGCTCTTATCAATCTTCTCTCTTACCCTCTCTTTAATGAGAAGGAAAATTTTAAATTTAGTGGGTTTGTAGGCGAATGGTTTTGTGATTTTTTTCTTATATGGGTTTGGGATTAGTATTGATCAAGGTTCTTGATAGCGGATACAAATCCCATATCGCTTGGGGCATCTCCGTATTGGAAAGCGGATACCGGACGATACATCAAACGTATCAAGAGATATGACCCCATGGAGGTATAAGAGAACAATTTATATCATATATGAGATATATATAACAAGAATTAGAGCATTAATATATATCTAATTATTGATGAACAATCATAATAATTGAGCAACTCAAAAGTAAATTGTTTAAACAAATGTAAGAGAAGAAGAAAGAAGGCAAGTATCACAATCATTGTCGACTAGCTAGAGAGGGAAATACTGCTTATGTTCTCTCTTATGAGAGTGAAATGCTTTTGCAATTAGATTTTTTGTAAGGGGTTTAATAGAAGGTCAACCAATATGTGCATCGATGTCATGTTAAAAAATAATTTATGGACAATTAAAATGCCAAGTAATATATCACTTAATTTGATTATCAGGTAGCCGATGAATCAAATAGTTCAAGTGCCCATATAATTGCAATTAATCAAATTGCTATTAATATGTAACTAACAACAAATCGTGTGCATAATAAAAATTGCTTATTATAACATTTCTCGATGTCTGATATACCCCATATACCGGTCATATAAGGCATATATGGTTCAATTACCGGTTTTACAAAACAGTTAGGCAAACAGTATGAGTTCACCATTGAAACCTTTATATCCTGAGCAGAGGTAATGATTATTTCTTGTTTAAATTTTGGACTTCAATCAAACACCATACTTTTTTCTTACTTCAACAGGTCTAATAATCTTACGCCTTAGATTCTCACAAGTTCGATGTCGCAATTCTCATTTTGTTATTTCTTTCATTATCAACATTAAAAATATTCACAAAGTCTAATAATATTTGAACAAAATAAAGAACTAAAAGTGAAATAAAAATCTATTGGACATTTGATGAGAATTATAAAAAATTCCATCTTAACGGGAAACGTTCATGACATAAAATCAACATAATTTTTAGTTACTTGTCCTCTAAATGTAAGCATTCTTTAGGTGAGACCCATGAAAGAGTCACAATAGGAACGGAGGGGACATCTTTGTCCTTAAAAAAATTAAAAGTGAACATGTGAAGGAATTAATGGGGCTGTTAGTTCTTTGACGGCGACTGCTGTTGTTTGATGGAAAAGAAAAAGCTTTAGGTGGTTTCCTAATATCGCATGAACCTTTAGGGGGATTTCATGAAATTTACCCTATCTAATTGGCTCTTGGATATTCCAACAAGACTAGTAATGCACTTGATACAATAGCTAGGCTATGATATGTGATCTTATATCAAGTCGTTAGATACCTATTAGAGAATGGGTTGACAGAACATACTCACCCTACAATTCTATGTAGTACTTTACACTTAATAATCGTCAAGTATTGTAGTTTTGCTGTGATGTACAAGTTCCTTAGACTTGAGACACCATAGTTGTCTTGTGCACTTAACTCTATCTTTTGATTCAATTTAATTAGTCTCATTCCTATATAAATAGGTAGATATTCCATACAGTGGTTGGCATATAGCGGCATGTGAATTGCAAAACATAGATATCAAAGAGGACAAGGAGACTAGAGATTTCAAGAGGTGAATCTCGAGTGTGCAAAACATAGATATCTAATTGTATATCAAGAACCCAATCATGGTAATAAATAATCATAATTTTTTTTTTGTTTCCGCTATGCTTATCGGGTCACCATTAGATCAGTTTCAAGAACTGCCTAAAATCCATACAAAAAATCTATAAAGAGGGGGATGTATATGCATGGGGTTGAGGTTTCTTTCATTGACAACTATATAAATAAACCATTTAAAGATATATAACAATAGCATAATGCAAAACAACACCATAACCAATCCATTGCGCCAAGAAATCTACGTTTGAAACCTAGGTTACATGGATACGCGTTAGATATATTTGAAATGACCTCTTTTAAAAAGGTTAGGATAGAAACAATAATATATGCACATGTTGACATAGTTATATACATATTATTATATTAGATCTTAAAAATATCTATATTTGTTCATGACTTTTTATAGTAACTAGGTTCCAAATAGTACTAGAAAAGGCTTGATTCAAAAAAGATATAATTTCTAATATCTCAACTACGGTTGTCCCTATGGAACCTAGACGTGAGAACCATATATGACAAGAGTGCTCGAGAAGTATGTGTATGATACATGTCCGACATGAATATTGTCCTCTAAAATAGTATATGTGTTACTTGGTTTGAAAGCATAAGTATTCTACAGACAAGGAAAGCTCTAAAATAAAAGAAAGAAAACATCAAAACCTATAAACTTTCCACTTTTTAACAAAGCAAGGAAGGGTATTTAAAGCTAAACTTAGTGATTTCATTAAAATTCCAAGTTTCAACAACAAAGTACATGCAGAAGGGTCCACAAATGGGCAAGAAGAATAAGGTAAAGTTGAGCTGCTTGGTGTTTCCTTGGTCGATATGGTTCCATATATATATATATATATATATATATATATATATATATATATATATATAAACTCCACGGAAAAAGTCTATTCCGCTTTATGCTAGTGGCTCTCATCCTTCATCAATGGGTCCTTGGAACAGGGGGGAGGAGGTGGTGGATGTGAGGAGAGGAGATGAGCGAGAGGAGGGTTGGACTACCATAGAAAAGCGATGTAAGGGTAAGAAATTGATGGGGGTAAATCAGAAGAAGCACATGAAAGATGTAGAAAATAATGAACCCCTCAACTCTTTAGTGAGGATTTGGACTTATATATATAAAGATGAGAATGTCACATTTACATATAGGTAAACACTTATTGAGATATTACGTAATAGTACTAATATCTTAACATCCTCTCTCAAGCTGGAGCATAGATGTCAATCATGTCCAACTTGTTACAAAAAAAAAACGAATACAAGGACCTAAAAGAGACTTCATAAAGATATCTGTTATTTGATCTCTGGTTCTTATATGATGAAATGTTATCACCCCATTTTGGTATTCATCACGGACAAAGTGGATGTCGATCTCAATGTGTTTCGTCCTTTCATGAAATACGGGACTGATAGCAATGTGGATGGCTGACTAGTTATCACACCACATATATGCTGCTTCCGATCTTGTTTTTTCTTCCAACTCCTTTAGAAGATGTTACAAATATAACACATTTGCTGTGTTATGAGCAATGACTCGGTATTCCGCTTGTGAACTGGATCGTGATACCACACTTTGTTTCTTGCTCTTCCATGACACTAAGTTTCCATCAATAAATATTGAATAGACAAATGTAGACCGTCGATCTGTAAAACTCGCACAAGATCTTGAGAACTGCTTGCCAATACAGAACGCGTGGAGAAGCCATAAATCTACTCACTACATTTATAGCAAAGAAAATGTCTGGACGAGTCATAACCGCTAAGTAATTGAGTTTCCCAACCAGCCGACGATACTGATTAGGATTGGTCACTAGTATCCCCTCATCTGGGAGTAACTTCACCCTTGGATCCATGAGTTAGGTTGCTCCCTTAGTTTGCATCATCCATGCTTCAGTTAGTATGTTAAGAACATACTTCCTCTGAGACATTACAATGTCTTGATCATCCCGTGTAAATTCGATGTCCAAGCAGTACTTCAATGCTCCCATATCTTTGGTCTGAAATGCTGGTCCAAAAAAATTTTCCAGTCTGCAATACCTGACTTTCATCCTCCCGTAATCGTGATATCAATAACATAGACACCAAGTAGTATTCGTCCAGCTGATGGCCGTCAATAAAATACTGAATGATCCTTCATCTATTAGCACATGCCAAACTGGGTAACAACATGAGTAAATTGACCAAACCAAACACGAGATAATTGTTTAAGGCCATAGAGTGCCTTGCGCAGATAACACAGTTTACCTTCCCTTGCAACGAACCAAAGAGGTTGCACCATATATACTTCCTCTTCATGATCCCCATAAAGAAAGACATTCTTCACATCCAACTGAAGTAAAGTCCAATTATATCGGATAGCAAACGACATGAGCAATCGCACAGAAGTCATCCTGGCAATCAGAGAGGTCTCAAAATAATCTACGGCATAAGTGTAAGAATATCCTTTTGCTACAAGACCAGTCTTCAGGCGATCAAGAGTGCCATCCGATTTTACCTTGATTGTGAACACCCACTTGCAACCTACTGCCTTCTTACCAGAAGGCAAATCCACTAAGTCCCATGTATGATTCTCCCATAGCGCCCTCATCTTCTCTTCCATAGTGGCATGCCAACCAGGATGTTGGAGTTCCTCCTTGGCAGATTGTGAGATCTGAATCCCATCAATAGTAGCCACCAAGGACTGAGTGTGACTCGCGAGCCATTTGTAGTTGTCAACATACAAAAGATGGTCAGGACATGCATGACGAGGACAAGTCAGTAAATCAGACGGAAGTAAATCTGTGGAACCGAAGGAGGACTCTGATGATGACACTGTCTCTACAATTTTGGACATGTCTGGTGATTCCTGTTCTGACGAAGCTGGTGGTCGCGGACCGTGGAACGGTGCGACTGGTGCGATAGGGGAGGGCACCCTTACGGAAAGCTGATGTGTTTGAACCGGATCCAGAAAAAAATTCTCAAATAGATAAATTTTGAAAACAAATTCTTTAACTGGAGAGGATAAATTTTGGAAACAAATTCTTTAACTGGAGAGGATGAGGGGGACTCAATGGTAACATCCCGGGACACAATATACCTCTTCAAAGTCGGGAAAAACAACGATATCATTTCTAATCCTTAAGATATCAAAGAAAAATATGCTTGAGTGCCTTTGGATTTAATTTAGAGAGAGTGGTGCGAGTATCACAAACATAACACAAGTACTCAAAAGTTTTGAGATGTAGAAAAAATGAATACGATTGGGATATAACCTAGAAAAAGGAGTAGTGCTATTGAAGACAAAAGATGGTATACGATTGATCAGATAACAAGTCGTAAGAACAACATCATACTAAATTTTTTTGGGTGTACTGACTTGAAACATAAGTGCTCGAGTTGTTTCCAAGAGGTGACGGTTCTTACGTTCTACCACACCATTTTGTTGTGGTGTGTAAGGACAGAAAGTTTGGTGGATTATCCCATGTCTAGCAAGAGAGAAGTGAACTCACGAGACACATACTCACGACAATTGTCGCTCTGAAGACATTTAATGGAAATCCCAAATTGAATATTTATTTCAGTATAAAAATTGTACCATATATCAAATAATTCAGAACAATTTTTCATTAAGTATATAAAAATGACTCGTGAGTAGTCATCAACAAAGGAAACAAAATATTTAAAATCCAACATAGATTCAATAGGGCATAGAGCCTATACATCAGAATGTACTAAATCAAAAGGAGCTAAAATACCTTTATTCAAACTCATCGAATAAGGTGGCCGATAAAGTTTAGCTAGACTATATAACTCACAATTAAATAGAACTGGAAGATCTAATGATGGACACATTTTCTGAAAAGCTTGGATAGACGGGTGATCTAGCCGACAGTACAACTCAAACAGGTTGAGGGACACGCTGACACAAGCAACAAACGAATTCAATTCAAACAATTACAAGCCTCCAGCCACATGTCCATTACCAATAGTCTTTCCAGTCTTCAGGTCCTGAAAAACACAACCATCAGAAAAGAATGTTACCGAGTAGTGCAAGTCACGAGTAATCCAACTAATGGATAATAAACTGAATAGATTTTTCAGGTGTATGTAAAACTGAAGTGAGTGATAGGTTAGAAGAAAGATGGGTACTTCCTATTCTATGAACTTTCAGAGAACTGTCATTTGCAATAGTAATATCTGTCATACAATCCATAGATACATAATCATGCAACATACCTCCATCGTCTATCATGTGATCAGACGCACCCGAATCTATCACCCATTGCTTCGGTCTTACCATACACACTGTCGAATATCCGGCTGTGGATCCAGATGTAGAGGCTCCACCATGGCACTGAGCTTGAAATTCAGCAAATTATGTATATGTCTTTGCAGTCATCATCACAGATCGCTCTTCATCGTGAGCATCCAATGCAACATTGGCGGTAAGAGCTTTAGGATATTGCCACTGAAAATGTCTTGGTTGATCACAATTGAAGCATGTACGCAGTCGTCCTCCATCACGGCCGCCATTACCTCGTCCAACATCATGGCCAGCATTCCGGCCACCATGTCTACCACAATGACCCCTACGAAATCCATGAACAACACACAAGACAGATCGATCAGCAGGTGTATCACTCGTATCAGTTCCAACTACTTTCGTTGTCTGTATGACATGAAAGTAGGATTCCATCAGAGTTGGAACCTCAGTCCCAGCAATAATCTGAGACCGTACAAAATCTGCATCAGGATAAAGTGAAGCAAGATATGCCATGACATAGAGTTGTTGATGTTGAGTCCTCGCCTAATTGAGATTCGTCGTCAAAGGTAACACGAGATCCACCTCATCAGTCAGGATCTTAAAGGCTCGAAAGTGATCCTAATGTGACTTGTCCCCTTGATCAACTCGGTAGACGCGGACAACCGAGTCATAAATACAGAGACAAATTGTGCTTTCCATCATATGTAGCCGCTAGGACCTCCTATAATTCCTTTACCAAATCCATATTATGAATCATATCCTCGACTTATGGTTCCATCAAGTTCATCAACTATGTGAACAGTCTGATATTCGTCTCCTACTGCTCGTATGTAGGATCATTTGTCTTTGAAGGATTGTCAGTGAGATACTTTGACAACCGCAGGCACCTAAATGTCTTCTCGACCTTCTTGCGCCACATGGAGTAGCCATCCAGACCATCCAGCCACTGATCGACAAGTTGAATCAATGAAATCATCATACCAATGCTCAGTGTCACTACCTCTGTGTTTCCGATAATGGTGTTGTCAACAATGTTATTCATCTCAGTATTCGGCATCCTTCATGTTCTTGATTCGACTATCGTTGCTTGGTGTGGCTCGATATTCACATCAATTCCGCCAATGCATGATGTTCACATCAACTTCGCCAATACTGGCTCGTATATTCTTGACAGAGATTGAAGATGTATCACACAAGCCACGAACAGAGATTCATGCAAAACTAGTTTGCTCTATGTTAAATCCTGATGTGGATACCGAGCCAGGAACAGAGATTCATACAAACTATCACAGTTTGCTCTCTGTTAACTCCTGATGTTGTTGTCGAGGTTTAGAGATTCACACAAACTATCACAATTTAATCTCTGAAGAACTCAACTCCATCATTTTTTGTATAGCAGCTTGGATTAGGGTTTGGGGGACGGCGGCTAGGATTTGGGTCGACGACTAGGGGCGGCTAGGATTTGGGTCAGCAGGACTGATAGTGGTGGCAGTGAGGGTGAAAGCGGGTGGCTGGCAAAGGTGTCAGCTGGAAGGGGGGTAGCGGCTGGCGGCAGTAACTGGAGGGTGGGCGACCGTTAGGGCGACATCGGGCGACTGAGGTAGCAACGGCTGAGGGTTAGGATTTGAGCGGGGGGAGGGGGCTGAGGGTGGATACGGGCGGATGAGGCGGGGATGCTGAGGGTGGCAGCGGGTGGATGGTTTGGAAGAGATGCGGCACCTAGGGTTAGGGATAGGGTTTGAGAGAAAGAGAAAGAAGTTAGGGAGACGACTAGGATTTTGGCTCTGATACCATGCAAAAAATAATTAACCTCTCAACTCTTTAGTGAGGGTTTGGACTCATATATATAGAGATGGAAATGTCACATTTACATATAGGTCCACACTTATTGAGATATTGTGTAATAGTACTAATATCTTAACAATAGATAAGGGTAAAGTTTTGAAGTCGACATGGCCAAAACATGTCCTAAACAATGTCAGTGTGACGAGTAAAGATTGACATATACGTTTAGACAGGGTTGTGAAGGAACAAAATTATAGAGCACCGATACATAGGATTAATTTTTCAAGCAGCTAAAGGAATACGCCTAAAGTGTTTGATGCAATACCACAGAGGAGCCCAGGTAGAATCTCTATGGAAGTACGTAAATCCTGGGCCGATTTGTGTAAATTAGGTTGGTGATTGAAGAGCTGGATTTACAGTACGTTGAACATAAGGTTGTGAATGGGAAGAAGTTGGTAGAGATTACTAGGGATGACTTGGCAGAGACAGAGGAATATTGGAAGAATACTCTCGTTTTGTATGTTATGGGTACAAGATCGTATTTTGGTCAGCTACGTAGGTTTACGATGAGTATGGCAGCCGAAGGGGGGTATGAAAATCTTTTCTCGCGAAAATGGGTTCTATTTCATCAAAATTTGGATTAGTATAGGATTTGGAGGCGTTGAAAAATGTCCCATGGACGTTTGACGACTGTTTAATTGTAACGAGGAGATGGAATCCTGCTACAAACTTTGAGCGTGATTGATTAACGACTATCCCAATCTGGATTAGACTGTCCTGGCTTTTTTCACAATTATGGAGTACCCCGACGATAATGAAGATGGCAAGTGTTATTGGCAAGCCTATAAGGACTTACATTCAAACAACTAGGCGTTTGAGACTAGCTCATGCTAGGATCTTTGTTGAAATAAAGGTTGTTGACACACTCCCGAGGACGATACAGCTAGAGCTACCTAATGGGGTCGGATCACTCAAGAATTTGATTATGAGTGGGTGTCGCCGAATTGTAGCCAGTGTCATTGTTTTGGGCATGTGAATCAGCAATGTACAAAGAGAGGGTGGATAATATAGGAACACAACAAATGGTGGATAGTGAGAGAGGGGAGTGACCTGACATCTCGGGAGTTCATGCAAGGATTGCTATGCCAGATACAGAGATGGGAGTCTAGTGTTGTCATACTAAATATGGGGATGGATGCTTTTGGGAGGTTAGTGCAAACTCCTCCATCTGTGTTGGGTAAAAGAGTGCAGGGCCAGTAAGATGTCAAACTTCAGCTAGAACAGGGGGATGCGTCAGGAGACAAAGTGGCGAACTATCTGGATGTAGGGAGATGAAGGTGGAGCCTTCAGTGCAGCATGCGATAATTCCTTGTGGGCATGGTGGTAATGATTTTAGCAGTGATGGAGGAAGAAGGTCAGTACAATGGTGAGGGGAGACTTGACAGTGGTGGTAATTCTCTCGATGAAGTCATGAGTCAGGAGGCGGAACGTATTAGAGTCAGGAGAAAAACTATGACTGATACTGGCTTGCGACACACTCCGATACTTGATATCTCTAACAATGGGGATACGTCAAATAATGAGCATGGCAAATAGAAGTTGGCTAGTCCTAACCTGCTTTGGGTAGCTAAAGTGTATGTGAAACAGAGCTCGGGGGAGAAGCGGGATTCTACGAAAGCAGGAAGTAGTCGTCAGGAAGGGGTCTTCCATTACCCCAAGGGAGAGCTCGAGAATTAACAAGGGGATTAACCATAGAATCTTATGACTTTTTCACTTGGAATGGAGGGGAGTTAATTTTGTTTGAAGATGGAGGGAAATGGGATTATGTCCAGAAGGTGCAGTGTGCTATTGTGTTCATTCTTGAATAAAAAATGAGAACTCATGAAAATTCAAAGGAGAAGTCCAACTCAATGGAAGTCAAAGCACAATCTAAGTGGGGGTGATATGGCCAGAATATGGGTGATGTGGAACAGTCGTATTTGGATAAGGGAGGTTGTCCATAGGTCGGATCGGACCAACTTATTGTCATCAAGTTCATAATTAAGGGAGGGTTGCAGATTGTTGCAGGTGCGGTTTATGGGCATAATGACCATAACAAAAGACAAGACTTGTGGCGAGAAATAATTGAGGTTAGTGTGGAGGTAGGAGACAAGTGGCCTATGACTATGGTAGGAGACTTCAGATGCCATTCTTTATGCTCATAAAAAGAGGGGTAGAACGGTGTTGGATGCTCTTTTGGCCGATTCTCAACAGTGTCTCCTAGGTTCTGGGTTGTCTTGTATGGCCAAAATGGGACATTTCTGGACTTGGAATAATAGGCCTGTGGTGAATAGGATAAGCTCAGTTATATAGGATTCTTTATAATGGGAAATGGATGGAGGTGCTTTCAAAGTTTCAAACACAAGGGCGGAAGAATTAGTAGCTGCTACTAGCGACCACTCGCCGATTGTTATTCGCCTGACTGCAGCATAGGTAATTAAAAGGCATGTCTTTCAGATATAACAATGTTTGGCCAGGGAATTGAGGGCTATGATGAAGTTGTTTCTCGGGGACTACGTGTGGCTTATGCTGGTAATGTGCAATTTAAATTACTGAGGAAGCTTAAAGCTATCAAGGGTGAACACAAGCTATGGAATCGAGAGAGACTGAAACCTATTCTGAGTGACATGGAGGATTGGCTTCGTAATTTGCAGGATAAGTTGCAGGGTGATCCTGGAAATAGAGTTGTTGCTGCCGGGGAAGTTGGGCTTCAAGAAGATGCTCGACATGAGCGGTACAGGGATAAAGTTCAACTCCTCCAACGTACTAGATGTGGTTGGCTTAAGGAGGGGGACCCGGGGACGTGTTCAAAAGTTTTCCATGCGACGATCAGCACACGGCAGCATAAGAACAATATTCATGGTCTGGTGAACCAAGATGGGAGATTGGTTACGGAGACTAGAGAAATCATGGCAAAGACGGTCATGTTCTACCAGCAGCTATACAACCAAGAAGACTATCGGAGTTTCCTTTGTTTGTTTGCAAAATGCTAGTTAAAGAGGCAAGGAACAAAGTGCTTCGGCAAGCTATAGCTTTGGAGGAGATACATAGCATAGTGACGAGTGCGGATCCCAAAAAAAAAAAACCCAGATTCCGATGGTTTTAGGGCGTGTTTCTACAAAAAAGCATTGGAATGTGCTTAAATCTGATGTTCTGGAGGTGGTGAGGGATTTTTTTTGCCATGGTCGTATCTTGAAAGAGCTAAACCACACATTCATTACTTTAATTGCCAAAGTGGAAGGAACGAGCGCCTTGGAAAACTATCGGTTGATTACTTTAATTGCTAAAGTGGAAGGAACGAGCGCATTGGAAAATAATCTGTTGATTTCTTGTTGTAACTACCTTTACAAAACCATGACGCACATTATGTCGCCGAATGCAAGAAATTATGCAAGAGTTCATCTTACCCAATCAAACAGCTTTTGTGAAAGAAAGGTCCATAGAAGAAAATTGCTTGCTTGCTCACGAACTGGTGCGAGACTTTAACAAACAAGGGAGCATCAAGGCGTATCTAAAGCTAGATTTGCGGAAGACCTAAGATAGGTCAATATGGATTTCTTAAGCCATCTTATATGGTGTACGGGGTTCGATACATGGTGGGTGGACAAAGTGAGAAAGTGCATCTTTACACCTTCCTTCTCGGTATTGGTTAAAGGACAACCTTATGGCATCTTTGCTAGCAATCGAGGGCTTCGCCAAGGTGATCTTCTCTCCTCCTATCTATTTGCTATTGTAATAGAGTTTTTTACATATATGATAGATGAAGTCGTGCTTAACGGTCTTATCACTTCGTTGTTTAAGAGAGTCAAGCTAGTTGTGTCATATCTCATTTATGTTGACGACTTATTAGTGTTTGTGGAGTCGTCAGAGATGAGCTTTTGTGCTTTAACAGATGTGATTGCTACTTTTGAGAAGTGAGCAGGAATGCAGATGAACAAAAACAAGAGATTTTTTTTAATCGTATGTGTGCTAACAAGGATGTTTGGTTACAGATGCTTGGCATTGAGGAGGGCCAGCTCCCGGTCTGTTATCTTGGGCTTCCATTGTCGACCAATTAACTAATGCCTCGGATTTCGAAGAATTGATAAAGTTTACGCAAATAAAGCTTGAAGGATGGTAGGCTTAGTTGCTATCTTTCGGTGGCCGCATTGAATTGGTGAGGTTTGTTATCTCGGCCATTGTCTTATACTGGCTTTAGGCGGTACTACTTCCTACGCGTATTATCAAAAGAATAGAGCGTATGTGTGCAAACTTTGTTTAGAGGGAGGGGACGTATGCATACTATTAAATGGGAGGGAGCTCTATCGTACCAGGGAAGGAGGGGTTGGCCTCCAGTCGATTAAATTACTTCGGGATATTGTCGTCTGTAAATTATTTTTGATATTTCTAAGTAGCAATTCTCTATGGGCTGAATGGACCAAGGGAAGATATTTACCGAATAGAAACTTATAGACGACGGTGAAGAGTGATAATAACTTTTCTGTAACTTTGAAAGCTATCCTAGATCAGAAGGCGCTGGCAAAACATAAGCTTACTAGAATCATTTGCTCAAGAAAGCAGACTAGCTTGTGGTATGATTCGTGGATAAAGCATAGTAGCTTGATTGATAAAGAAGGGTGGCCATCCTTTGAAATTATGGCAATTAGAAGACAATTAGTTGTTTAATCCAAAATAGGGAATGGAATACTGGTAATCGACTTGTCGAACTTCTCCATGCGACGGACATAACTGAAGTGCAAATTGACAAGGAGAGTGAAATAGACTATTGGATATGGAATGATGGCATGGTACGACGTTCGTTTTCGGGATCGCCCTAAAGCAAACTCGGTTTTTCTTCCCTACTGTAGATTGGGCAGAGTTTATTCGGGTTAAAGGAGAGGTATTACGGATGAAGTTATGCATGTACAAGATGGTTCGAAATAGGTTGCTGATTAAGAATAGGATTTCTAAGTTTGGCATTCAAGTGAATGATTTGATGTGTGTTTTCTGCGGCAGTAAATTATTGGAGTTTCTTGAGCATTTGTTCTTCATTTGTCTTGTTGTTTGGGGTCTTTGGTAACATTATAGAGGAAATTTTGGGCTACTGAGGAGCTCTCCAATTGGGATTGACGAGATACTGCGAAAGTAAAGAGCCAACGGCTTGAGGGTGCGACGACTTATAGAAGACTGCAAATATGGAGGAAACGGAACAGACGCATATTTGAAGGGCTTCACACGAGTTCTATAGGAATCCAACACAATATTGAGAATCATAAAGGCATAAAAGCTCATGTATAGAATTGAGAGCTGAGTTTTGTGAGATTTTAAGAGATGTAAATATTTCTTTAGTAATAGAATCACCTTCTTCGATATATATATATATATATATATATATATATATATATATATATATATATATATATATATATATAAGGCGGGTTACGATTGACACAAGTCTGGTGGAAGACAGATAGGTTTGAGATGATACTCCGGATGACCGATTTGATTGCACGGCAGCAAATAATCGAGTTCGGATGGTGCATGATAGGTGGGAGTTTGTGGAGGTTGTATGGACTAAAGGGAGTGCAAAGAAGTTCTAAATGTGTCTGGATCGATTACTGATGGGTCGACTGCTGACGCGGGATCGTCTTGCCCATTTTGGTATCCAGATAGGGGACCAGAGTTGTGTGATGTGTGGGCAGAACAATGAGACCTTGACGCACCTGTTCTTCCTTTGTCCGTTGACGTTCCTAATATGGAGAGTACAGGAAGAGACGTTGCAGTTGCATGCAAGTGGCCAAAGAAATATGGATACAGTGGTTCAGGGGATAATGTCATTGAAGAATAGAGCCATGTGGTATAGAGAAGCTCGCATCAGACTAGCAGCCGCAGTTTGGCACGTTTGGAGAGAGCAGAACAACCGCATTTTCTTTTATTAATGAAATTACCGGTTCCAATATATATATATATATATATATATATATATATATATATATATATATATATATATAGTTGAAGGGTAACCCCCAGTAAGCTGAGGCTCCACGAGCATTCACGGATTAATTAGGCAGGCTCCTAACAAATGTATAACCTCTAAGTAGTCAAATGCCAGCTCAACCCATGTTGCAGATTTAAAGGTTAGTAGATCTATAACTGAAGATGGATCACAATCTTTATGAACATCAACAAGTCAACAGCCATCAAAATGGGGCAAGTAAAGAGCATATGAAAGCTCCATTAAGAATGAAAAAAGTTTCCTAACCGACTATCAACTTGAGGTCGTCGCATCAACCCTCGAAACTCATGCCAACATTCCTAGAGAAGAAATTTATGAGCAAAAGAAGGCCATGTTACAAATTCTAGAAGCATTCTTGTCAAAGAAGTTAGCCTAGGTGTTCAGGAGGGCACAGGCCACCTTAAAGCGGCCACTCAGGCAGTTTGCTATATTCACATCCATATTATTTTTATGTTGTACACCTTTTCTTAGTATAAATGGGTATAAATTAGTAAAATCTAAGGTAGTAATGTCATATGTTATTCACACACAAGTTATGTAGAAATAATTATGAAAATAAACCTTTATGTACTCCATATAATGAATCAACAGTTAACAAGGTGCAAATATCATACGTTATAATTTCTTCTACCCTATGTTACATGGACTCGGATACGTGTACATATCCAAGAGTCAGACCCAGGCCCTTCAATCTGATAACTGAAGGACACACATACTCGGCTAAAATAATACTTCAGCCCCTTAATAAAATTTGAATAAGAGCACTTATTCAATTCATAATTGAAGATGCATATAAAGTTGAAGGGAGCTGAAGGGACTCTTTACATTTATGAGTTGAAGGGATTGTTTGCCTTGAATAAAATGTAAATTAAATGCAAGTTTTCGGTCCCTAGATATTAAATAAAAGTTGTATTTAAATAAAAGATGCATATAAAGTTGAATAAGAGTTCCTTCAACTCTCTTGAAAAATAAACTATACACTATAATTAATAATAAGAGATCCCCTTGAATAAGTGTCACGACCCGCACCCAGGTGTTTGGGTACGAGTGCGTGGTTACGTCCAGCCTACGCCGTAGTGTCGGCGGTAGAACGCTGTCTGGAACTAGTATTGTATAACCAACACCTCATAATATAAAGGAATCAAATATTATACTCAATCACAAAACTAAGGTAGGTGAAAACATGTTATATATATATGTGTGTATAAAGGTTACAGTACAAAATCTTGTATTCATAACTCATACAACTTTAGTAAGTCCGCAAACTTTAACTATTGTCATAACTAGGTCTCCTGCTTGCGGCCTTCTTCGATCCTCCAGGAGGTAAAATCAGGCTCAAAGCTATTTCCCAAAAATCCATAATAGATGGGATATAGGTCCTTCTAAGTGCTACCTGAAATATTATCCAATTAGGATTGAACGAGTACAATTCTAATAGCAGTTTCAATACATGATAAGGACTATAAAACAGTGATAGAAAAGTAGTACATGATGGATAAATAAACTGATATCAAGGCATATTAAGAAATGAACAGCAAAAATGAATAAACAGAGAATATGTCATGTATCAACAAGGAAATCTATAGTCACTAAGTGTTTTGAAATACTAGTTTGATTATGTGATCGGCTTAGGATTGCACAATGGGAGCCGGTTAAACATACGTGAAGTGTATGGTTAGCCTTTGCACATGAATTATATTTGCACAGGATTAGGGTATGATCACATATAAACTAGCATTTTCTCGCCCCGACTAGCATACAAGAATCACACAAATATCAGGTATTATACAAAATCAAAGTCTAAAAACACAATGTGCTGCTGTAGCGACTGCAGCTGCTGCTCCTACACTGCTGCTGCAGTTCATTTTCTTGACACACACACACACACACACACACACACATATATATATATATATATATATATATATATATCCTAGTTAGAGTTATAAAACAAAATTGAAGAGGAACAAGGGTTACCTTACTAATATAGGGTTGAGGGGAGATGTGGGATGGTGAGTGAAGGAGGTGGGGGTGTGTTTATATAGGGAAGGAGGTTGTCAAGATATTTATTATGGTGCTTTGACCATTGTGCCCTTAACCAATTCAATTTGGATTTCTCTTCTTATGAAGAGCAATCCAAATTGAATTTGACTTCCTAATTAACTTAATTTAAATGAAGGTTACAATAAGAGTCCCTTCAGCAACCTTGAATAAGAGTCCTTTCTGTGCAGCAGCAGCAGCAACAACAACAAATTATAAACTTACCCTCTTCTTCTTCTAATTTGTGTATCAACAAATTGAAATATAAAGTTACATTCTTCTTCTAATATGTGCAGTGCAGTAATATAAAAATTAGATAAGTATAGAGCTCCCATAATTTCTTCTTCTTTATCTGCAGTGTCCGATCCTCACCATGCAAGATTCAATTCGGATCTCGTACCCGTGTCCAGTGGCGTAGCCACTTGATCCCGAGGGGGTGCAGTTGCGCCCTCGGATTTGGATTTTTTTTTTAGTTGATATATATAGTCATTCAATCTTTAACGTCAAATGGATTAGAGAAGGAAATGCATGGATAGACGGTGTGCAAGTCAAATGACAACAAACTATACATGCAATCCAATGTACACAAACATTTAATATGCAACCAAAATCATTCTGCAGTTTGAACCTTTAGAGACAGATCTGCTTTCCTTGAAAATGAATAAACAGTACAAAATACAAAAATTTCGTTAGGATCTCCTTGGATTGAAGGAATTTTTTTATCTATACTAGTATATAACCAAAATAGTGATATTACTAATTTTTTCGTGTAACATTCTTTACATAAAAATATCATTATTTATGGTGCGTATGGTCATAGCCGACATGTGAAAATTGACGAAACTTGAATTCATCGACTTTTCACAATAAATTTGGTCCGAATTCGTCGAATTTTACTGTAACGATATTTTTCAAAAAATTGTAAGTATTCTTTGAACATACTTCGGATTACGAAAAGAGTTGCGTCTTTGGATGCGCAACATCCTACTAGTCCAACATTGTAAGTTTCATCCAGTTCTGAAACTGTCAGCCAAACCACAATTATTTTTCATATTTATTATAGTTTATTATTTTTTTAATAGTAAAAGTTGTATCCCCTAGATTAAAATCATGACTACGCCACTGCCCGTGTCATGTTGGGTCGACACGGAAACTTTGCCTTTAAGTGGAGAGTCCGAGCAACATAGCTTCCACCACGATGTATTATTCACCTATTCAGTATACCAATGGTCCTATTCAAAGGGAAGAAAAGCATTCATCCCTTAGGTTACTTGCATGGCATCAGTATGCCGAAGTGGTTTATGTTGACCCTCGATCTAATTGTTTACTGAGTCATCCATTCATGTGTCTGTCATGTGTTGATAAAATAAGTATATATTTCTTTAATTCAAACTTTCCTTGTTTTATTTTCTTTCTATCCTTGTTCCTTTTTATCCTTTCTCAACTTTTTCTCTTTTTCGTGTTATCTAAGGCTATAGTGCATTTGTCCCTTTAATTTTCATTGTTATTTTCTCTTTATTGTGATTGGACTATAGTTATCAAGGTGATTAAAAAATATAAATGTCAAGTTTGCTATGTATTGGTTAGGTTAACAAAGTGATTAACCTTTCACAATATGGAGCACTTCTTTTAATTATTATTACACACACAAAAAAAACTTTACTAATTGTCCTTCAATTCAATATTTTTATCTTGTTTTATATTAGTAGTAGTGCATATATACGTTTATATCAAATCCTTATTATATTTTTAGGAATTTAAGTAGAAGTATGATCAATGATGATTGCCAAAATGGATGAGTGACAATACACTAAAAGATAGATAAGAAATCGGTTTATTTATGGAAAGAGTTAGAGGTGACACCAATTAAGAACAAGATGAGAGAGAAATACCTTAGTTGGTTTATACACGTGCAACGTAGACCAAATGACCAATAGATGCTCCTCTACGGAGCGACAAGGTAATAGGAATGGAGCCTCTACTACTAGTTATACAATAAGAGGTAGGCCTAAACGAACATGAATTGAAGTTTTAAATAATTTGTTAGTGTTACTGAGGACATAACCCTTTAAAAAAGCCGAATGGAAGTAGATTCAAACAGCCGAACCCAAAAATTTGTTGCTCTTGTATGATGATGCAGTTCCCTAAATTTCATTTGTTGAATAGAGTTCTACTCTTAACCTCATCACTCTTTGCAAAATATCATTGCAAGACATGCTGAGCCTAAACAATGTCATTTACTTAGGTAATTACTAATTGGCAAACACCTAAGTAAAAAAGCAATTCACCTAACTGCCTAAGTGGCGGTATAACCACCTAGGAGCTGCCTAGGCATTTAGCATCTATAGCTACTTTTGACTGCATGACTGCTTTGGCAAGCTTGCCTAGAAGGCGAATTGATATGTAGTTTTGATTTTGCAGTTTAAGTTAATGCAAATAAGGATATTTATGTTATGGATACTCATAATATCATCAAGCTCAATTAACTGCAACATTATTATAAAATAGTTTGTAGTAAGTTGCTTCATAAATTTTGATATTATTAAAGTCCATCTCACCGCACCAAAACTCTAAAGTAATAGTAAGGATTGAGGGTTATAAATTTATACTAACACTCATCTTAGATCGAAGGCCCTTTTTTTGTGCAGAAGAGTTGGATCAACGCGACGGTATAATATTATTTTATAAAATCCGCTTAAAATGCGCGCCAGAGAGATTCAAACCTGGGATGCCCTAATCATATATTATAAGAGAAGAATAAAAAGAGAGAATTTGATGATATTATTAGATATGAGTACATTATCTACGTCTCTTTAAGACTAGCTAAAGATAAGGGTTAAAGGTAGGAGAGAGAGATCATGATCATAGAAATGAATGTAACCATCATGTAACAACCTAACCATACTCTTTCTCATATTACAAGATCCGGGACGATACATAAAACAAGTTGGTAAGGTAAGTTATTTGACAGCCACGAGACCTTATCGAGTGAGCAAATATAGTCTAGTCCCCGCAATTTATCAGGATGCAGTCCTAGAATCCTGAAATACTTGAAAGAGGCACAAGTCAAGGACAAATATACTCAAATTGTAGACATTTTTGACTAGCAAAGTTCTTAGATGTTGACTAGGTAGGGTCACCACATGATCGACGGTCTATCACTAGCTTTGTTATTTGTTGGTAGAAGAGAAAGAAAAGCAAGAAGCAAAAGTATTGTCTCAAGGTCAAGTGTAGAATCACAATCCGTAGGCCAACACGACCAGCGAGCTGGTTTTGATACGATAGTTACTCAGAGAACTTAGAAATTTATTACATGTACAAATATGATTAAATGTGATAACCATGCAACACTTCATATTGCAAATAACCTTGTTTTCCATGTGAGAACGAAGCACATCGAAGTAGATTGCCATCTGTTCAACAGAAAGTTATCGAAGAACAATCCAATGAAATCAAGTTTGTTACGTCAACCAACCAGCTAGCAAATCTCTTTACACAACCTCTTGAAAAAATTAGAATGAATTTTATTTGTTCCAAGTTGGGCATGCATGAAAAATATGCTCCAACTTGAGGGGGAGAGATAAATGACTAGGTTATTATTACATAATGGTTAGGTTGTTTATATTCATTCTTATCATCGTGTTCTCTCTCTCTCTCTCTCTCTCTCTCTCTCTCTCTCTCTCTCTCTCTCTCTCTCTCTCTCTCTCTCGTACCTTTAGCCTTTTAACTTTAGTTAGCCCCAAAAGATTAAAAATAATGTACTCATTTATCTAATAAGATAATCCGTTTCTCTCTTCTTATTCTTCTCTTATAATATATTATAGAAGAAACTACATCCATTACTTCTGGACTGGTGCTTGTGGGGCCTATTTGTTTCACTATAAAAGCAGAAGAAACAACTCAAGGTAGCAAGGACATTATATCCGTTCATTGTCTACAAAAGCCAATTGCAACCAAAAGGAACCCATTTTGGTTGCAAAACAACATGTTCCATAGCCTGGCTTGATGAATCAAATTGACACTTTCTTTCGGTATGACCTCTAGGAGAGGGTGAGGGAGTTGGTTCAATTTGTACAAAAACTTGGAGTACTTTGGTCCTCATTTGAAAGAGAACGGCCATTTCCACTAGTATAGCAAGCAAATTGGCAAACAAAGTTTGTTTGGTCCCCAGCGTATGTCGTTTCACCATACAAAATTGGCCAAAAACGACAAATGCTCACAGGAGGACCATGTAATGTTTGCCATTTAAAATTGAACTCCATTACAAATGGGAACCAAACTAGCCCTTAACCCACCTACTTACCCCAACCCGAAACTCAATGTTCTTGGTTCTTAGCATTTCACCAACTTCTTCTATACCCCCAAATTCGGTGACTCCTCGAAGACACTTATATACCATCAATTCCTCTTGTGTTTTCCATTGACAACAACCAGCTAAGTGTTTGAAACGGAATAATCATTCCATTCCAATTTCCTACCCCTTTTACTTTCTTATTATATCCTAGTCCAAATGAGAAAACCTACCCGATAGCCTTGTTAATTGTTACATGTGACTCGTAAGTTACGCGACACATCAAACTTCAAGTTTTGAAGTATCAGAGACCTAGTTATTTTGAGGGGACTTAACATTTTGGAGGTGCTTCAGGGCATGCAAGGACTCATCTAATCCATAGTTTGCAGTATCGGCGAATACTGATCCGATACGGCAAATACCGATACGATTTGGCATGTTCCGATTCGATACTGGCTGATACAGACATTATGAGTCTCTTATCCGGTCAATTCGGCAAAGAAAATTAAACGAAAAAGACCAATCAGGAAGGGTGTAAAAACATAGGTTGTAAACGAAAAAAAAACTTATCTAAAGCATATAAACCAATTGGCAAGGGTGACTACTATTTCATTCAATTTCAAAACTACTAAGAAACAACACTGGAAATACTTAAAATTATGCTTAAATGTAAAAAAATAGATTTTCTAAAATGTTAATAATTTATTAATAATTATTTGCTTTCCGATACCAAAAAATCCGATACTCTGATCTGAAACTGATATTGTCGATACTGTCGATCCCGATACTCACAGGAATAGTCCGATACTGATATCGATACCGATATTGTGAACCTTGATCTAATCATACCAAGAGATATCATCCATAGGCTTAATTGTTGATAATCTCATTTGAAAGATGTCCACTCATGATTATGACAAGCTCTACGTCAATTTTATCAAATGAAAAAAGAGTTCATTTTTGTTTGGTTTTCATAAGAATATGATGTATGCACATACTCGCATACACATTTTGTAGAATATAAGTATCATTAAATTAATTTTTTGAACGGTCCCATCTTGGACATTTGGCCATGTTGGACATTTGGAAATTGACCCATATCCAAGTACAATGGTGATCCACGACAAGATTTACCATTTTTCAAAATATTAATATGTTTTAAAAATTACAAGTAGTTGGATTTTCTTCAACATGCACCTTTGGAAAGGACATAACCTAACTTATAGAGGGTCTTAATAATTGTATCCAACCTAGCGTGCATGTCAGTTTCAAAGACAAATTACAACAAAAGAACCTTCCCTCATATATTTAGGGTCAGCAAAATGAATCATTTATCTCCATTCAGCTCAATAAAGAGTCATCTCCATCCCTTCTCGATTAATAACTATCACATGCATCAAGCAATGTTCATTCTGATTTTCTCTTGATGCTCACAGCAATGTATCCCATTTTCTTAATATATTTTTGTGACAGATCACTAAAATCGCATATGTAAAGGTCGAACACAGATATGAATTACCAAGTCTCTCTTTATGCTTAATGGTTTTTGCTTGATCATGAAAGCAGGAAATAAAAAAAAATGGTTGTTGAAAAAAAAATGTATAATTTTTATTTTCTATTTTAAAACATAAAACTAATTCTGTATGATGACTTTTCAACCTCTTGCAATGTATGCATGAAGATCTTGGCTCCGCACCTGTCTATCAGACATGTGAAAGCCCATCTCTGAGTGATATTAGACTGTTCTATCCACAATTTATGTTATTTCTAAGATTTTACAAATGAAATAATTTCCCAGTCACTCCTTTATTGTATTGCCTCTCAGTTAATACAGTTGTCTCATTTCAGCTACACTTATTCCTTTCAAGTCTACTTATTGCCCAAGATTCTTACCCATAGCTGCCAATGGTATCTACATATAAGACACTACCTTCAATTGCCTCGAAACAAAAAGCAAGGGGGAAAAAAAACTATCAGGCTATCAGCACAATCAACAACTGCATGACTGATACTGCAACTGCTGCATTTGCAGCAGGATGCAACTTATTGTATTAGTCATGTGTTTGCAGGGAAACCAAGGTTCACAGACCGTTCTATGAGTATCAGTATCGGCGATATCGGCAATATCAGCTATTTCAATCGGAGTATCGGATTTTTTGGTATCGGAAAACAAATAATTATTAATAAATTATTAAAATTTTAGAAAAAATATCTTATATATTGAGGTATTATTTTAAGTATTTTTTGTATTGTTTCCTAGTAGTTTTGAAATTGAATGAAATAATAGTAACATTTGCCGATTGGTTTACCCATGATATATTAGTTTTTTTTTTTTTCCTTTTATATGGTTTTACAACCTTACTATGCTTTTATACCCTTGCTAATTGGTCTTTTCGTTCATTTTTCTTTGCCGAATTGACTGAAAAGAGACCCCCTCCCCCCCCCCCCCCCTCCAAATGTTGGTATCGGATCAGGACATGTCAAATCGTATCGGTATGGGCTGTATCGGATCGGTATCGGCCGATACTGCAAACTATGAGGGAAAAACAATATCTTAGAAAATACAGTCGGACAAGTATCATAGTAGAAAATAAACAATGTTCTTCGAAGACAGATCTTAAGGAATATTTTGGTTGAATACACTATTTTCAGTCTGAACACATGCAACCCAAAACAAAAGAAATACAGATCTGAATCATAACTGGCATGCATTGCAGTGCTAAAGAAGAAACAATGACTTTGTTTAAGTGCTTTTGATAGTTGATAATTCTAAACCCATAGACTAGAAATGATAGTGTAACATTACAACACTAAACATTTTGTTTGTTTTCCCTCATTAAAGGATAAGTATTTACTTCAGGAAATGCAATGGGAAATTTGTCAACTTGAAGGTAGAATTAATATATGAGCTAACAAAGAACAAAATGTGGACATCAGCACTATACACTATTACTAACCAATCAATATAAGAGCTAACAATTAGAGTCTAATTCCTATTTAGTCCTGCCAAACACCATTTTTGCACACCAGGAATTGCTCCTAATTCAAGCTTGTCACAAACTGGCATTTTGTTTGAGGAATCAATCTGAGAATAAGTCTAACCCTCCTCTAAGGAATTAGCTAATTCCTTTGAAACTCCAGTTCCTTTTCCAAAAAGTTCCTTAGAAAATCTCCTCTTGGTTTCATTCTTCAAAATATAGGTACGGTCATAACATTTATATGGTAAAAGCTTGTCAAGGGGAAACATGAAGCTTCAAGCACAACTCAAGCACAACTTTTATATGACACAGTACCTATAAGCTATTCTCATTTGCATTTAATTATTGTATAGTGTATCGTAAGATACATTATTACATTGGCAAATACATTGAAAAATTAATATAACATGTAAGGATAGATTCAACACATTAAGCAACAATAAAGAGTATCATTAAACATCCTAAACTATCTAAGTGCAATCATTATAAAGTCAACAACGAAAAGTGAAACTAGAACAATACAGATTATACAACCATCATAAGTTCTTAACATCCATCAATTTATCCATTCAACAGCATAACGTCCATAATAGAAACAATGGTCAATGAACCACACAAAAGAAAAAGGGAAAAACAAATCCAAAAACAAAGCTCAATAAATCGACAAAGAAATAAAAAAAGGTAAAATGTTTGGGAAAAAAAATTGTACTGTATCGGTGTATCATATCGGGTGGATCATTTTGTATCAGGCGATACAAAAATGTATCAACACAGTTTTTCCCCCATCCGATACACCTATATGATCCATATCGGAAACCTTTTGTACCGTATCGTACGTTACTTATCGTGTATTGTACAAGGTTAACAGCATAGCCTATAAGTAAACTACGCCGATCATAACTTGACATAACGTAGTAGTACTGGGAAGTCATTCAATCATTTGTGATAACAGAGCACATAAAGAAGAAATAAAGTTTAAGCAAATTTCATTTCCTAAAAGAGAATGAATCCAGAAAGTAACCATATTATGTAGATCAAAACAAACAAACAAAAAAGACTTTTGGGTACACAAAGGTAGGTGCATTGTGTTAGAACACCTCAAGCAAGTTTAAACTACAGTACCTGCCAGACAATTGAACGATGATGATTTCCAGCTGCCATGACATACTCAGCATATATGAAATCCCAACTGCAGAACAGAAATAAGAAGAAGAAATATACATCAACCTCCAAAGACACGTTAAGGCACTTCAATACAATCAAGTATTTAACAAACAATTAACAGATCCCCAGAACATTATGATATACCTTCATGTACAAAATCTCACCGAATCCCATTCCTTAGTTTATATAGCAACTAAACATAAAGTTATTCTTCCATGATACAGGAAACTTTAGGAATCACAAACGCAGATATTTATTGATATAATTCCAGAAGCCAATATGGCTTCAAAATCAGTAATGACTACTTGCACTTTCTATGAAAAACTCACTTTTGCTTGACTTCAATCTGCTAGAATCAACTGATCAACTCAAAATTCGTGAAAGCTATCTGCTTTCCCACAAATGTCAAAGTAGGACCTTGATAAACATCTTGAGCTTGAAATATAAATAAATCTACTCAAATTTGCATTTGATGATGCATTATGATCATGGAAACTAAGCAGATATACTCAAGTTCGCAACTTCGACGTGTTTTGTATACATAAAAAATTTATCCCACTAAAAGAAATCCATTTTTAACACAATAAAAATGGTGGTAGCCAAAGGGTTTGCCTTGCAGCATATAAAGTCAATGCTTTGATAGTTGTAACACAATCATATAATATTCAATGTCCCTTCTCCCCATCCCTGCATCTCTCTCTTCTAATCTCAAATACTATAAAAATATTTCTTCTTGGTAATTCAAAGAAGAATATTCAAGAATAAGTGTTGGCCATAATTAAGCATGAGCATTACATGTACTACAACTATAATAACTGTATGAACTACTCTGTTAGCCATAAGAACTGTATACAAGTTATACAATTAGTTGTAGAAATAGGAAATCCAAGACAAAACCAAAAGAAAAAAAAGACCTGAAATTCGTAACACAAACTGAACGAATCCCCGCATCTGCTGCGGCTCGACATGCTACGGGGACAACATCTGAGACCTATCTCCATGAAAACAGTAACAAATACAACAGATGAATCAAATGTTATGTAGCTCTCCGTGAAGCAGGGGTAAATGCTAATCACACAGATATAAGTCAGCAGGCAACATCTAAGATACTAACTGTTGGTATGGGATGTAATACACACGATAACATGTATGATGGAAAACAACTGTACCACTAAGTCGGCTTTAATGGAGTTTAGCCACTCCACTTCCGTAGCCAAGATGGATGCCCGAGGAGCTACCGCTGTTTCAGAGTACTGCATTTCAATGCAAAAAAACATATAACGATGAGGATCAGCAAGAAAACATATATCACGTAGATACTTAACAAGCAGGCAAAAATTGTAATTGAGGCACAAAAATAGTATTACAATGTCGATGGGCTAATTAAAAGAAACTAAAACTGCAAATACTTCTTCACAACTGTGTTTTTGAAACTTTACCTTCTCCAAGGAAGCAAGGCGATCCACTGTCAAAGCATCAGCTTGCACTGCTCCACAGTCCAACAAAACCTGATATGCACAAGTTATTATCACAATACCAGCATAGAACTGAATAGAATCTTCAAAGCTACAATTTGTTCCCATAGTTCACCTTGCGAATGTGGAGATTGGGAGACTGAATCTCACTTGTAAAAACAAACTCTGGAGCACCTGTCACCACGTGCACATCGTGTCCAGCTCCGACAAGATGTCGGACAACCTGGCATATAGAAACAGGATTAAAACCCAAATGACGATTTTCCCCTTCAGCATCGGCACACTGACCTCTCGCATGCCAAAGATTTTATCCACATCCTTCTCCAAGACTAAACAAAAAATATTGTATATTTATCCATCCAAGAATTTCTGAAAGTCCTCAAAGTTTCTAGCATATAAAATATATTCCCAGGATTCTATTCATAACTGCTGCCCCCTTTCTTTATATCTAAATCTGAATAAGAAAATTAACAAACGGGCATGAGAACAAAACTCAGACATACTCATAAGAATATAGTATTTTTTACCCATTTGATAAATTCACAGTTTGTATTGGACACGAAACTCCAAAATACATTTATAGCATGCCAAACCACGACTCGTGTCTGTGCCACCGTGTCCGCAATGTGTCATGTCATATTTATGTCCACGCAACATATGTCCATCCAAAGGTTGCATCTTTTACTATTACTAGCATAAATGCATGTCCCTGGCACGTATTTCATACTGTTTGGGAAGAGCAAATGATATATTTTTTATATTTTACTTTTTGATAGAAGCAAAATTATTAAATTTTGACATCTTTGGAAGAGCAAACAACAATTTCCTTTAAAAAAAAAAATTCCACATATAATTACTTAACTATCCATATTAAATTTAATGAATAATTTTAAGTAGTAAACATAGATAAGGGTATTTTAGAAAAAAAAATCTTTTACGGTGAAGCCTCACTTTCCTTATTATATAGTAGTATAGATAGTATAGATTAACCATACCCATCTGTGAAGTTCTCGACTACAAGAGAAAGACGGTTTACCTATCTCAAAGATCACAACTTTGACGCAGCACATACGTACGTACTAGAGGCAGCCAACCAAAACCTTCTCCCTAAACATACCACTAAATTACTAATACACATCTCATAATTCCTCAATTCCAACCTTTTTTTTTCAATCAAAGATGGAATCTTTCAGGGGAATAACGCATGCCCACCTGATTATTTCGCAACTCCGACCATAAAAACTTTTTTCAAGAGAAAGAAAGAAATAAGACCTCAACGACGCGAGTGGCGTGACCGAAGCCGTGGCCAGTGACGTAGTAGGCGAAGATGAGGTGCTTCCTCGAAGCAGAGCCATCACAAACCCTCATCTTTCGTTCGTTTCGTTCGTTCTCTCTCTCTCTCTCTCTCTCTCTCTCTCCAATCGATTGCACTCACAAAACAATCAAGAGGAAGAAGAGTTGTGGAAAGGATGTTGGTTTGCCAGTTGGGTGGGGGAAGTAAATGCCCACATCGCGATACGTCAGCAACACTAGCCATTCCCGGTCACTTTCAAAAGCAATAGAAGGGAGAGAAGAAAATGATCACTTACGTCCACGACACGAGTCGCATGGCCGAATCCGTGTCCGGTGATATAATACGCGAACACGAACCGCTCTCGCTCCGCACCATTTCCTGTCCTTTTCTGCTGCTTCTGGTCCACCATCCTTTCTTTCTGGCTTTTGATAAGGGCACTGCCCATTTTACTTGGGGCTAGCCCAGGATTGGGGCTAGCCCACAATAGAGAAATCTTTACTCATACTAGCCCAAGTTTATACTTGGGGCTAGTCCAGGTTTTTGAAAAAAAATATTGTTCTGAAACCTAGCTTTCCCCCTCAGCCCGACCGGAGCTTTCCCCCCTCAGCCGACCCCCTCCCGCCGGCCGATCTCCGCTGTCCTCCTCCTCCTTGTCGATGGCTCCCAAAGTCTCGAAAGAAGCAAGGTAGAAATCATCATTCTCCTTGTGCTATTGTATTTGAAAAATTGTCCAAAAATTATAAGAAATCATCTTGCATGTTGAAAATTTTGAGTTATTTTCTTTCAAATGAGGGCATACTAGTCCTTGGCGGAGTCTAGGATGTAGTTTAGACATAGAAGTCGTTTGGAACATGATTTTAGGGCGTACAATGTCGAGACTGCTCGACATTGTCGAGCAGTATCGAGCGGGACTGTAGAATTTCCTACAGTCCCATATAGATTTAGGACTGTAGGAAATTCGACAGTCCTATATATATATATAGGACTGTCAAATTTCCTACAGTCCTAAATCTATATGGGACTGTAGGAAATTCTACAGTCCTAAAAGATTAGGACTGTTGAGAAAACTGCAGTCCTGTATACTTACAGGACTGTAGAAATGGCTACAGTCCTGAGGAAAAATTCACTTATTATGTTAAAATAGAAAATAATTTTTGTCTGTATCTTATAGTCATGCCCCTGGAAAGGACACTGTGGATGAAGAAATGAGAAGACGCCCTACTGCGTCGATGCGTAAGGAACGCACAGTTTCGCAAGGCGTGACTATCCGCGAGGCCGAGGCACGCCCTGAAGTGAGGAAACGTCCATTGACGAAGAAGATTGCCCAAAGAGACGTGCTCCTCCTAGTTCTTCCGGCTCTTCTTCCTCCTCCGATGAGGACATGCCAAATGTTCCAAATCGGCCTATTGATGGTTCTGGACCTTCTCAGCCTGCAGATAGTCCTGTCGAGAGTCTTCAACAAACTCTCGGAAACCGGCCTACTGATGGTTCGGGACCTTCTGAGCAGGCAGATAGTCGAGTCGACACTCGTCCAAACGGTTGCTCTATGTTACCGTCGATCGAAAACCATATTGCATACCAAATATGGAACAATCCGGTAGGTACATTACGTTATGATAAATTTATATATAGTTGTAAGTTCAAAGTTCATTTTACATGGAGGTTTAATTTCATCCAATTGTTGACTTTTCAGGAGAGTGGTCGTTTGTTGACGGTGATCAACCATGGCAAAAAATGCAATACATGGAGGTATGCATTATTGGGAGATGATGTGAAGGCAAAAATCAGTCCCACCGGTCTACAATATTTGGCTAGCTACTCATATACGACGGTGGATAATGCACTGATTTCAGCATTTGTAGAAAGGTGGCATCCAGAGACCAACACTTTCCATCTACCCAATGGGGAGTTGACGATTACCCTCGATGACGTCCATCATATATTGGGACTTAGGGTTGATGGTCGTCCCATGCAGAATCGTACTTTTGATGACTCCAGCATCGACTATTACGACTATATTGTGGATCATGTATCCGGGTGTCTGGGAGTTGATTCCACTAGTTTTACTAGTATTCGAGAATTCAAGAAGTCCTATGGACTTCCTCTAAAATATTTGGAGGAGATATTCGCTGAGACGGCCCCCGAAATTGATAATAGCGATAATGTGGCCCGCGGATATATGCAGTTCATCTTAGGGGCTGTCGGCATTACCGATAAGTCTGGAACGTCCATAAATGCGAAATATCTCATCAATTTGGACAACATTGATACAGTGGAGCAAATTTCTTGGGGAAGCGGTATACTGGCATACCTTTACCGCGAGCTTGGTGCGGCATCCCGTGTGGGTTCGAAGACTATTTCCGGATGCCAGACTCTACTCCATGTATAGATATATCTTTGTCAACTTGTTTACATAAATTCAAATTGTGTTATTTTTTTTTGGACTAATATATTTTCGGTAACGTGTAGGCATGGATATACGAGCACTTTCCAACCCTGCAGCGGGCGAGCCTGAACCGAGGGTATGACGAGAACATGCCTAGAATGTGCCGATGGAAGCCAAGTAAGGTAGATGCCAAACGTTCTCACACATTGGCCGCTCTACGGCATGCACTCGAAGAAATGACGACAGAAGAGGTGAATTTAGACCTAATATTGTACTTAATTGGTATGAATTTACTACGTTATGCTAAATGACGTTATGCTACATTTTATGCGGTGCAGATTGTATGGGATCCATACCGTGATTTGCGACAGACTACCCGTCCGTTGCAACCAGTCGCCTTATATCACGGTGTTATCATTTGTCATGAGATCGAGGAGGCTTATATGCCGGATAGAGTGCTACGTCAGTTTGGCTACGTACAAACTGTCCCAAGGCGAACTTTGCAAATGATAACTCCTCCGTGCGGTACAAAACCGCTAAACTATATACCTGCACATTTCAACTGGGTATCGCACTTCTTCACCGAGTGGCAACACCACGTCATTAGAGATACCGGCCGGCTAGCAGCAGTCAATATGGCGGAGTGCAGCGACGACTACCTCGCCTACTACGCCGGTGTCGGACTACCGACCTTGTTCCAACGCGGAGGGGATATTGTGCGTGTACCGTCAGATCTTCCTCCCAAATCGGTCTTATATACTGCACTGGTCAAGATGGTGAGCCTACTTGTAGAGTTTAAGTTTGATATTTGTAACTGTGGCTAACAATTATTTTCATTTTTCATGAATAGGCAAGGAAAGTTAAGAAGTTGGGAAGAAGCCTCGTCAGTTGCCAGGGTTCCAATTATATGACAATCAATGACGAACTCCAAAATATCGACAACGCTGAAGAATATCCTTTCTTGGATACTAGAGAGCAACGCACGAAGAGGCGCCATGACGTTTGAACAATCATTTTGATTTGTAAAATTATAAAAGTTGAGTTGTAAACGTTGTAAAAGTTTGATTGAATATGACTTATGACGATTTTGAGGAATTGAGTTGTAAAACTTTAAACTATAATTTTGCCTACTTGTGACAATTTGAGTTAGTTTTGCTATGTTGTGACACTATGAGTTTATTTTGCCTTGTTATAACTATTTTGATCTGTATACTGTGCATATTGGTCAGTGGGTTAACTGTATATTTTGATCTGTATACTGTCCAAATTTGACAGTGGACTGTAGCCATTTTGACAGTCCAAGTGTGAACTAGGACTGTCACAATTGTGACAGTCCTAAAGTTTACTAACTGTGAAATTTGACAGTGGGATATAAGTTTAGGACTGTCACAATTTTGACAGTCCTAGTTTAAACTAGGACTGTCAAAATGGCTACAGTCCTAAAGTTATAGCCCACTGTCAAAAGAGACAGTGAGTAAAGTTTAGGACTGTCACAATTTTGACAGTCCTAGTTTACACTAGGACTGTCAAAATTATGACAGTCCTAAAGTTATATATTTCCTCAAAATTGACAGTGAGTAAACTTTAGGACTGTCACAATTTTGACAGTCCTAGTTTACACTAGGACTGTCAAAATTGTGACAGTCCTAAAGTTATATATTTCCTCAAAATTGACAGTGAGAAAACTTTAGGACTGTCACAATTTTGACAGTCCTAGTTTACACCAGGACTGTAAAAAATGTGACAGTCCTAAAGTCCTGGCAGTTTTCCATAATGACAGTCCTAAGTTATTAGTAGCAATGCGCAATATACAATCAAAATCTTCATAACTCTTTTCATTACAATAGGTACAACATATAGTTCAATATACACTTAAACATACATGGATCAACACAATATACATCTTCACATGGGGCAGTATCAATCGATTAAAATATCAAAGTAGTCGTCCGACATAATTTTTGGATCCTCCATCTTCATCATCTTCTTATAGGCCGCCATTGCATCCATGTAGGGTGTCGTCCATGCGATCGCTTCCTCAGGTGCGTGTTTATACCAAAGCGTAGAAGGTGGCGGAATAGGAGAATGAGCGATCAACCTTGGGATGACGAAGTGTTGTCCGACAAGCCCAATGCAACATAGAGTGGATACTCGGTGTTCGGCCGGGGGGGCACACATTGGAAAACCCTGTGAGATAATTACAATAGGTAACTTATACCTATTAGAGAAGACGTAAGCAGCAGGCGGGACATCCATGTAATGCTCTGGTCCGGTAACTGTTTCCGTACAAGGTATGCCTGCCAACAAATCTCCAACAATTTCTTCGCCAAGTATCTGACTATAGAAGGCTAGTCGCGACTCCAACTCCTCGTACAGCTCTGCCCTAACCTGTCGCCATCCTGCTTCCACTGAATAGCCTAGTTGTCTTGCTAGTGCATAGTATCCACAGTGGCCATCCGCAGGAGCATCATCAATAGTCCAAACGAAGTTCCGTATCTCAGGTAGGAATTTTTCAATGTATAGACTATAAGAAACAGAAAAGTTTTGAACACCCTCCGCCGTGACTGCATCTATCGTTTTCTGTTTCTTCCCCCTTCGAATAGTTAGCTTAGGAGTTCGAACAAGGGACTTCGCCTCCAAACTGCGTTCGACAAGTTCAAATAAGGATTGATCTCTTTTAGTTGACTCCTCCTCCTTCTTTTTGGCTCTACTCTTTCTTGAGTGTGGTCTTCCCTTAGGAGTTCGAACAACGGATGGCTCTTGCAATCGAGTAGTTGCCGGGACTGCAATTTCTTGGATTTTAAACTCAATGGATCTTCTCTCAGGTTCCGTTGCGCCACACCACCTTGCGTGAAGTAGTTTCACTTGGGGTAACGCAAAGAAATCATCTTGTACTTCCACCGCCGGCATTATCGACAGCTGTCGCCAACGTTGATCAACACCGTCTATTGGAATAGGTATAGATTCACGACGGTATTCGTTGATTTCATGTGCACACGGAAGTCCGAGTGAATGTCGATATGAACAACCGCAAACCTCGGGATCATAACCCACCGACTTCGACCTACGAATCTCCTCAAACAATAACCCCAAGGCCTTGTGAGATACCACATGGGTTAAACCATCCAAGAGGTTTTCTTGCTTGTATTCATGCTTTGCAATATTGAGGCTCAACTCAAATGATGCTACAATATCGTTCACCGTGGCAATAGTTATCAAATGAATCGATTGCCAAACAGAGACAAAATTACCGACCGATGAGCGTAGATATCTTTTTAAACATGAGTGTGCCCCTTCGACCCAGTTCGTAGTGATCGTGCCATAATGCTTCACCATGTTGGTCCATGCTAACACGAATTGCTCTTTATGTGGTCCTAGCCAAGTATCTTTGATATAAGATATGCATGTCGGGTTGCTTGGCTCCCACTTTTATTGGAACATGTACCATGCTGCCTCGTAACTGTCTGTAGTACTTGCTCGCCATACAAGACTCCAATCACTGTAGAATTCTTCGAAGCGAAGCATGTCTATTTTACCGTCCACAGTTTCAAATTTTTTCTTGCATTGAGCATGAATATTTCTATTTATATGCCAAGTGCATAGTAGTCTATGCGCATGAGGAAATACAATATCTATAGCATTTATCAACGCATATTCTCTGTCAGTAACAAAAACAGACGGCTCTTTGTAACCTGTGTAAAGGGATTGTAGTTTCCTCAACGCCCATGTGTAATCCTCTACTGTCTCACTCTTCATAAAACAAAAAGCGACTGCAAATGTTTTTCCCGTAGACGTAAACCCGACAACATGCAAAAGAGGCATCTTGAACTTGTTGGTCTTATATGTACAATCAAGGACTAACACGTCTGCGAAGGACCGAGCCATATGTGTGCAATCAGGATGAGCCCAAAACAATGAAAGGAGTTCATCAGTTTGTGGATGTCTTCTATGGTACTCCACGTAGTGATGCTCGCCAAGCAACTTCAATACTTGCTGCATCGCCATTCTTCCTTTCATACTATTACATTTCGCTCTGGCCAAACTATTATAGATCGTCCTCATGGTAGACTTGTTCCCATCTTGTTTTTGTCGCACAGCAGAAAAAATTTGTTTCGGTGCAACTCCTGAAAGGAACAGTTCTTCAACCAACTTTTTCTCATCCTCCTTCAACCGTGCCACGTAGGTATGACCCGTAAGCGTCCCTGGAATAGGATGATTGTGTCTTCCATTCTTAACTTCGATTATCCACTTCACATCTTCAACTTTTACAATCAACACCTTCAATGGACAACCACATTTTCTCGTCCCAACATTTTTCTTAGGGATTTCTTTTTCAACAACACCCTTTTTTTTATGATCCCTAAACACACCTCTTTCGCATCCAAGCTCAAGATATTTTCGGCCCGGCCGAGATCGGATGGATCTTGCAATGACAATAACTACGTTATGTCGTCTCCCAACTTCTCTGCACCACTCTATTGCTTCTTCATGGCTTGCAAATTCAATATCCGTTGTGAAAATATCATCCACATCAACACCAACGGCAGGATGTACCACAATCTCTGAACAAGGTTCCTATAACCAATATAAAAAAATATATAAATTAATAACTTCATATAAATATCAAGGACTGTCACTATTTTGACAGTCCAATTTTTATATAGGACTGTCATAATTATGACAGTCCTACTTTTAAGTAGGACTGTCGAATTTATGACAGTCCTATATTTATATAGGACTGTGTAATATTTGACAGTCCTATATTTATATAGGACTGTCTAATGTTTACAGTCCTAACTCGTGACTGTCAAATTAGGGTTATCGTTTTACGTACCGTACGTGCTTCGGAACAACCAACTTGTTCTTCGGAACGTCCGGAGTGCATAATTAATGAATTGGACGATCCGACTTCGTCATCGAACATTTTTTCATGCATTGTTCCTACATTAATCAAAAGAAACTAAATCTTTTTCGCACAATTGCAAAACTTATTCAACGTAGCTTGTCGAAGACATACCGTTATAAGTATTTTCCTTGGAGTATCACCAAAGTTAAATACTCCTCCAACCACAACTACCTATTTCCAAATTTAGGTTTGGCCTTGGTGGAATGAGGGTTTCTTAAGTCTAGGTGGAATGCCAAAAATAGAAACCCATTCCACTTTTATACTTTGGTGTGGGGCAGCCCCAAGTGTGGCAAACTTGTAATTTTGGGAAATGGACTGTCAAAATTTTGACAGTCCTAATAATTTTTAGGACTGTCATATTTTTGACAGTCCTAACTAGGTTAGGACTGTCAAAATTGTGACAGTCCTTCCTACTTTTAGGACTGTCGATATTTTGACAGTCCTTCCATGTGGTAAGACTGTCAAAATTTTGACAGTCCTGATTATAACAGTGGGCTAGCCCCGAGTAACTTTCATGATGGCAAAGTTGTAATTTTTTCTAATTTTTCAATGGGCTAGTCCCAAGTAAATTGTGTAGTGCCCTTATAAATTGCCTTCGTTCTTCTCTCTTCCTTTTTTTTGTTTTGTTTTGTGATAAGGGCACTACAAAGAACACTCAGGACTGTACATTCCTCTTTCCCTCAAAATTTACAAATTTGTCACTCCTTAAACTTATTTAGGGCTGTCAACATCAACCTATATAAGTAAAAATTATTTCTCTTCTTTCTTTTTCACCTTCAAATGAAAAAATCTTTCATTCTCTCCAAGTCTTAAAACCTAAACCTAACTTTGGAATTTGATAGTTGTGGTCCCAAATGGAAGAAAATTCTGATTTGGTAATTCTCCAACGAATATTCTTTCGGTATGTCTTCGACAACATACGATGAATAAGTTTTGCGATTGTCACCAAATTATTTAGTTTTATTCGACTATTGTAGGAGCGATGAATGAAATTCTCTTCGATGAAGAAGTCGGATCATGCAATCCATTAAATATGCACTCCGCTCCTTCCGAAGAACATGTCGGTTGTTCCGAAGCACTTACGGTACATAAAATGACAACCATATTTCGATAGTCAACAGTCATCGTGTAAGAACTGTATAAACTACGACAGTCCTATATAAATATAGGACTATCATAAATTCTACAGTTCTATATAAATATAGGACTGTCATAATTTCGACAGTCCTATAGACTATGTGGACTGTCAAAATACTGACAGTCCTGAAGATAAAATGCTGACCAACGTATTTTCTTAAAGACTATAAATTTTTTGACAGTCTACTCAATACTTTAGTCTGTACAAATTGTAATAGTCCTAATTTGGACTGCTAATTATTTGAAGTTATTAATTTTTATATTATTTTATATTGGTTATAGGACCAACCTTATACAAATATTGTGATACATCCTGCTATTAGGGTTGATGTGGAGAATGTATTCTCAACGGATATTCGATTTGCATCACACGAAAAAGCATTAGATTGGTGCAGAGAAGTTGGAAGACGACATAATATAGTTATTATCATTGCAAGATCGATCAGATCTCGGCCGGGCCGAAAATATTTAGAGCTGGACTGCGAAAGAGGAGGTGTGTTCAGGCAGCATCGGAAAAAAAAGGTGTTGTTGAAAAAAAAATCTCTAAGAAAAACGTTGGGACGAGAAAATTTGGTTGTCCATTTAAGGTGTTGATTGTAAAAGTAGAAGATATGAAGTGGATAGTCGAAGTTAAGAATAGAATACATAATCATCCTATTCCAGAGACACTTACGGGTCATGCCTACGTGGTACAGTTGAACAAGGATGAGAGAAAGTTGGTTGAAGAATTGTTCCTTTTCGGAGTTGCACCCAAACAAATTTATTCTGTCGTGCGACAAAAAGAAGATGAGAATAAGTCAACCATGAGGACGATCTATAATACTTTAACGAGAGCGAAATGTAATAGTATGAAAGGAAGAATGGCGATGTAGCAAGTATTGAAGTTGCTTGGGGAGCATCACTATGTGGAGTACCATAGAAGACATCAACAAAATGATGAACTTCTTTCATTATTTTGGGCTCATCCTGATTGCACACACTTGGCTAGGTCCTTACAGACGTATTGGCCCTTGATTGTACATATAAGACCAACAAGTTCAAGATACCTCTTCTTCACATTGTTGGGTTTACGTCTACGGAAAAAATATTTTCAGTCGCTTTTTGTTTTATGAAGAGTGAGACAGTAGAGGATTACACTTGGGCATTGAAGAAATTACAATCCCTTTACACAGGATACAAAGAGCCCTTTATTTTTGTTACCGACAGAGAATATGCGCTGATAAATGCTATAGATATTATATTTTCTCATGTGCATAGACTACTATGCACTTGGCATATAAATCGAAATATCCAAGCTCAATACAAGAAAAAATTTGAAAATATAGACGGTAAAATCGACAAGCTTCGCTTCAAAGAATTCTACAGTGATTGGAATCTTGTATGGCGAGCAAGTACTAAAGACAGCTACGACACAGCATGGTACATGTTCAAACAAAAGTGGGAGACGATTAACCCGACATGCATTTCTTATATCAAAGATACTTGGCTAGAACCACATAAAGAATAATTTATCTTAGCATGGGCGAACATGGTGAAGCATTATGGCACAATCACTATGAACCGGGTCGAAGGATCACACTCAAGTTTAAAAAGATATTCACGGTCATCGGTCGATAATTTTGTCTCTGTTTGGCAATCGATTTATTTGATAATTATTTCCACGGTGAAAGAGATTGTAGCATCATTTGAGACGAGCCTCAATATTGCAAAGCATGAATACAAGCATGAACAACTCTTGGATGCTTTAATCCATGTAGTATCTCACAAGGCCTTGGGCTTATTATTTGAGGAGGTTGGTAGGACAAAGTTCGTTGGTTATGATTCCGAGGTTTGCGGTTGTTCATATCGATATTCACTCGGCCTTCCTTGTGCACATGAGATTAACGAATATCGTCGTCAATCTATACCTATTCCAATAGATGTTGTCGATCAATATCGGAGACAGTTATCGATCATGCCGATGGTGGAAGTTTACGATGATTTCTTTTCTTTGCCACAAGTGAAACTCCTTCACGCAAGGTGGTGTGTCGCATCAAAACCGGAAAGAAAATCCATTGAGGTTAAAATCTAAGAAATTGCAGTCCCGGCAATAACTCGATTGCAAGAGCCATATATTGTTCGAACTTCTAAGGGAAGACCACACTCAAGAATCAGTAGAGCACCAAAAAAAGAGGTGGAGTCAACTAAAAGAGATCCATCCTTGTTTGAACATATTGAACGCAATTTAGAGCAAGTTGAGTCAAAGTTGGTTATCGAAAGTGTGGTAATCTCGAAAAAAGAGAGTAAGCTTACTATTCAAAGGGGAAAGAAACAGAAAACGAACGATGCAGTCACAACGGAGGGTTTAGATAACTTCTCTGATTCATATAGTCTATACATTCAAAATTTCCTACCTGAGATACGAGATTTTATTTGGTCTATTGTTGATGTTCCTAAGGATGGCCATTGTGGATTTCATGCACTCGCAATACATCTTGGCTATTCAGTTGAAGCAGGATGGAGACAGGTTAGGGAAGAGCTGTACGAGGAGTTGGAGTCTCGTCTACCCTTCTATAGGCAGATACTAGGCAAAAAAATTATTGGAGATTTGTTGGCAAGCATACCTTGTACGGACACAGTTACCGGACCAGACCATTACATGGATGTCCCACCTGCTGCATACGTATTCTCTAATAGGTATAAGATACCTATTATAATTATCTCAGAAGATATTAACAATACTTTCTTTCCAATGTGCGCTCCCCCGGCCGGACACAAACTATCCAATCTATGTTCAGTAGGGCTTGTCGGACAATATTTTGTCATCCAAGGTTGATCGGTCATTCTCATATTCTTCCACCTTCTACGCTTTGTTATAAACACGTACCGGAGAAAGCGATCGTATGGACAACATCCTACATGGATGCAATTGCTGGCTATAAGAAGATGATGAAGATGGATGATCCCAAAATCTTGCCTAAGGACTACTTTGATATTCTAATCGATTGATACATCTTATACTTTTGTATAATTTTATAATTTTGTATGCAATAGAAATAGAATATAACATCTTGTATTTTTGTAGCGTGATAGTGCAATAGATAGTGACTATGAAAGAAATAAAATAAAGTATTGTATGTTGTGCAATAAGTCATGTATGTTGAGCTTTGGTATCTTTTCCAACATATATATATATATATATATATATGTTGAAAGTCCAAATTTTTATAGTCCCTGTATGTTGTGCAATAGATAGTGTCTCTGCACATTTATATATAAAAGTAGGACTGTCAGGATTATGGCAGTCCCATAAGCTATTAGGACTGTCAAAATCTTGACAGTCCTAGTTTTAATTCCCTGTCTCTGCATATTTATATATAAAACTAGGACTGTCAGGATTATGGCAGTCCCATAAACTACCAAGACTGTCAAAATCTTGACAGTCCTAGTTTTAATCCCATGTCTCTGCACATTTATATAAAACTAGGACTGTTAGGATTTTTACAGTCCCATAAGCTATTAGGACAGTCAAAATCTTGATAGTCCTAGTTTTAATCCCCTGTCTCTACACATTTATATATATAACTATGACTGTCATGATTATGGCAGTCCCATAAGCTACTAGGATTGTCAAAATTTTGACAGTCCTGATTTTAATCTCCTGTCTCTGCACATTTGTATAAAACTAGGACTATTAGGATTTTTACAGTCCCATAAGCTATTAGGACTGTCAAAATCTTAACAGTCCTATTTTTAATCCCCTATCTATGCACATTATATATAAAACTATGACTATCGGGATTATGACAGTCCCATAAGCTACTAGGACTGTCAAAATCTTGACAGTCTTAGTTTTAATCCCCTGTCTCTGCATATTTATATATAAAACTAGGACTGTCAGGATTATGGCAGTCCCATAAGCTATTAGGAATGTCAAAATCTTGACAATCCTAGTTTTAATCTCCTATCTCTCACATTTGTATAAAACTAGGATTGTCAAAAATTTTAGAGTCCCATAAGCTATTAGGATTGTCAAAATCTTGATAGTCCTAGTTTTAATCCCCTGTCTCTGCACATTTATATATAAAACTATGACTGTCAGGATTATGTGTCATGACCTGCATCCGAAAAATCGGGCATGAGTCGTAGGTACGTCCAGCCTACGCCACAGAATTGACAGTAGAACGCTGTCTAGGTCACAACTATCTATATCTCAAATAACCTGTCAAGATAACCTCTCCAAAGGAGAACAATATTACAATATATACATAAACTCAATCACAATAACTAGGGAAAGAGTAAAAGCACGATAAGGTATTAACAAAGAAACAAGAACCAAAGAGAGCAAGTACAATATCCAAAATATACAGTCCAAGTCTAAGAGTCTACAATATCTCACAATAGTAGCAAAATAAATAATACAGTCATCCAAAACCAACTGGGAACAAACCCAATAAAACCTACCTAGCTATACTAGGGCGCTAGCGGCGTCTCCTCAGCTAGGACGGGCTCCTCCTCTATCTCAGGGTCAAAAAAAATCA
This sequence comes from Iris macrosiphon, assembly GCA_036927795.1. NCBI lineage: Eukaryota > Viridiplantae > Streptophyta > Magnoliopsida > Asparagales > Iridaceae > Iris > Iris macrosiphon. Next base: position 200,793,158 of record JAYESA010000005.1, read on the forward strand.
TCGACATCTGGCCTGTAGTAAGTCGGACAAAAGTCCTCAGGATCCTCTGAAAAAATATATACAGTCAGGATTGGAGCGAAATACATAACTCTGAAAGCAACTCCAAATACATGATAAGGTGTATATGACTAGCAATAAAAAAGAATACAAAATGCACAGAAAAGTAAATACATGGTAGAACTGATAAAGTAACTGTAATATAAAATTGGGGAACAATACAAGTAGTAGAGAAGTAACTGCATATGAGAAAATAGGAATACTATCTAAGTGCCTTGAGCACAAGTTCGTTATGTGATCGACTTGGGTTGCACATGATTTATTCTACGATAACTCCGTTATGCGTGAGTTGCATAACCGAGATATACATGAATACTGTTTGGATTTGATCACATAACCAACTTCTACTCCCCTCCCCCACTAATACTCTTGGATCCAACCACGACATGCTACGTACATGATAAATAACTCGCGCACATGAAAGCGAGAGCACAAGAAGCACATGAAGCACATGAGAATCAATACTCGAAGTACATGATGAAATATACGTGATAGAGTACCCGCTGAACACGGTATGGGGGAAAATATCTCATGACGGGATCCAACTAGTACCAGCTCGTGAAATAATGTGTCAGAATCAAGTATTAACAGTTCTAGAATAGGTGATATATACGCTATCATGAAATAGAAACAATCAGAGGTACGTACTCGCCTGACGTCCTGAGCAACTAGTAAGGATCGAGATCCGGACTGGCATCGCAAAGACTTATTATGAAAAATAAGGTTAAACGGGGTTCTAAAGAGTTAAACAGATATAAAATAACTAAAAACAAGCTTCTAGGGTTGTTCTAGGTCAAACGGGTCAAACCGATAAAATCTAGGTCAAAAGTCAACCCAGAGTCCAAAATATCAACTCTAGGCCGAAACTAGGTCAAAGGTTGACTTTGGCGGTCAACTGGGGCAATTACAGTCAACTCTAGGTCAAACTAGGGTGCCCCTAAAATTCTAGGTCAAAACTAGCTCATTAAGCTAGTAAACCCTCAAACTCGCCTCTTTAAGATACCGAGATACCCTCGGTATCCGATATATCAACCTACGCTATACACCCCGCCTATACCCTCTAATATATATCCTAACATGTATATATATATATATATATATATATATATATATATATATATATATATATATATATATATATATATATATATATATAAGCATCACTTATCCTAAACACGGGCAAAAATCAAATACCTCGCCCCGATACCTAATACCTTGAGTATCTCAAGGTATTGAGATACCTCTAGCCTTACCCCTCTCTAACTCTAACTAACTAACTAACTATCTATATATGTACTTATATATATACTACTATATGTAAACATCAAAAAAAATATATATATATATATATATAGGTTGATAGTGAGATAAGAGAGAAGGGTAAGGTAAGGTATTGGATTTCAATACCTTAAGGTATTGGATACTAGGTTATATATATATATATATATATATATATATATATATATATATATATATATATATATATATATACCTATTGCTGCTGCTGCTGCTACCTACTTGTTGCTGCTGCTGCTCCTACTTGCTGCTGCTGCTGCTGCTACTTCCTCTCCCTCTCTCTCTATATGTCTCACTCTCTCTCGATCTCTCTCAACTCACTCTCTCTTCCTCTCTACCAATCTCACTCACTCACTCATATCCTCAACACTCACACATACTACACACATACATATATATAAACGCACACACACTATACATATATATATATATACACTTATATCTCTGTACACACACACACACACACACACACACACACACATATATATATATATACACACATACACACACTTACACACACCTATACACACTCAAACACACTCACCCCCAAAATACACCAATGCACACATACTCACCCATATATATATATATATATATATATATATATATATATATATATATATATATATATATATATATATATATAAACTCAAAAATCCTAATACACACTCCATAAGTCTAAACCAACCCGCGCACAAGTCCGAAACCTAGAAACCAAGTCGATATGGCCATTTGGTCATTTCGACGAACACTTGGAGTGCGGCTCGCGATACCTCGCAAAACGCACGCCAAACCTAATCGAAATCGACCCAAAATTTACTCACGAGTTCTAATCGATGTTTAGAACCTCACAAAAATGCTAACTCTCCGATTCTAGGTCCGTGACAAAATTTCACATGCACGTGGAACCTACGGAGAAGGAAAACCCCCAAATCGTTTGAAATGCCCAAAACTCTGCGATACGACCTTGCGTGTCCGAACGGAGACACAAACCTACCCTCAAGATACCCAAGCACGTCTACCTAGTTCCGTCTAACCTAGGGTAACACCCAAAATGGGCCAATCTCGGATTTTACCCAAAATTAACACAAAACCCTAGGTCAAAGTCTCCAAACCTATCCAAACAAGTTCTAACTTCCTCCCATGGGTATCTCTAAGGTCTAGAAAGGTTCTAAACAACTAATTATACTATATTAGAGTAATCTCAAAGAGAAAAATTAGGGTTTACCTCTTGGGAGTTAAAATCCCAAGGTCAAAGTCTCCAAAAAATCCTAGAATTTACCACACCAAGTCTCCAAGCCTCCAAACCAAGCTTCTACACCAAATCTAGGCTTTACACACCTTGGTTAGAAAGAATGAAAGATTATGGTTTACATTAATGAGAGAAGTAAATGAAGGAAGAGAGGGAAGGTGAAAATACTTACTTGGAATTGGAGAGAAGTAAATGAAAGAAGTAAAGAAAGAGAATGGAGGGAGGAAAATGAAGTGGAAGGAAATAAAAAGGAAAGGGGGGCATATAGGAGAAATAGGGTTAGGGTTAGAATCCTAACACAAAGACCACAATACCCTCAACTTAAGTCTTCCAAACTAGGATTTTAGGTTTATGATTTCTTAAACCAATCTAACTAATCCAAAACAACCCAGCTAGATAATTAAAGATAAAATAACTATTCTACACCAAGGATTGAGTCTGACAAGGGTTTGACAAGGGTTTGACAAGGTCCAATAGGGTCTGACATGGGTCCAAACTAGCCAAAATCCTAAAACAACCAATGAAAATAAATACATCCAACTAATTAAATATAAATACAAATATTTATGATCAATATATAATTTACCAAATTAAAATAAAAAAAAATCCTATTTTTAGAATTGGGTAGTGACAAGCCTACCCTCCTTAAAATAATTTCGTCCTCGAAATTAAAAGATAAAACTAGGACAGGAATACAAGGAAAAGAAAGAACCATACCTCAGGGCTCGAAAAGATAAGGGTATCGCTCATGCATTTCATCCTTCCTCTCCCAGGTCGACTCACCTGGAGAGTGATGCCTCCACGCGACGCAAACCAAGGGAATAGTCTGGTTCCTCAACACCTTCTCCCGTCGATCCAGAATCTCCACCGGCTGCTCTGGATAGCTAAGAGTAGGGCCCACCACAATCTTTGAGTGATCCAATATGTGACTGGGATCCGCCATGTACCATCTCAACTACGATATATAGAACACATCATGAACTCCCTCTAGTATAAGAGGCAAATCTAGCCTATACGCCACAGCGCCGACCCTCTCAAGGATGCTGAAGGGTCCGACGAAACGTGGGCTAAGCTTTCCGCCTCCACCGAAGCGAATAGTGCCCCGCGTCGGAGAAATCCTCAGGAATACCAGATCACCAACCTAGCACAAACAAGGTCTCAGCACTTAATCTAAAACAAGCAATCACAAGCAAACACAAGAACAAAATCTAAATTTTAAGCTATACCTCAAACTCTAAAGATTTTTGGTGGCTATCAGCCCAATGCCGCTGTCTGTCCTGCGCAACCCGAAGTATATCTCTAATGAGCTTGACCTTCTCCCCCGCATCCACCACTATCTCCGAGCCAAGCAAAGCTCTCTCGCCTATATCATCCCATGATAACGGAGTGCGACACCTCCGTCCATACAATGCCTCGAATGGTGACATCTCGATACTGGCTTGGTAGTTGTTATTGTTAGCAAACTCTACCAAGTGTAAGTGATCCTCCTATGAGCCTCTGAAATCCAGAAGACAAGTACGAAGCATGTCCTCGAGGGTCTGAATGGTCCTCTCTGACTGATCGTCTGTCTGCTGGTGATATGCAGTACTAAACTTGAGCTGAGTGCCCAAGCTAGCCTGCAGACTCCTCCAGAAATGCAAGTAAAGCGACTGTCCAGGTCTGATACTATGCTCACAGGAACTCCATGCAGTCTGACTATCTGGCTCACATATATCTCTTCTAGTCTCTCTGTAGACATACCCACTTTGAATGGCAGAAAGTGGGCCAATTTGGTCAACATGTCTACGATGACCCAAATTACATCATTCCCTCCTAGAGAACGGGAAAGCCCAAAAACAAAATCTATGGTCATATGCTCCAATTTCTACTCCGGAATGGGTAACGGCTGGAGCAACCCTCCTGGCCTCTGCCTCTACGCCTTCACATGCTGGCACACTAAGCATCGAGATACGAAGTGCGCTACCTCCCGCTTCATCCCGTACCACCATACATGCTCTCTCAGATCTCTATACATCTTGTTGGCACCTAGATGCATAGGGTACTGGGATCGATACGTCTCCTGAAGAAACTCCTCGTGCAACGACCCACTCGGCACACGCAACCTGGTACCGTGCCGTAATGAACCATCATCAGTAATGGTGAAGTTATCTGATACTCCAATCTGAACCTGCACCCTGATGCTCCTCAGGGACCCATCCTCAAACTGTGTAGTTCTGATCCGATCTATCAACTATGACTGAATCTGCAGTCTCCACATCTGCATCTCAACTCCAGGCACTATCGTCTCAATGCCCAAGCTCTCTAGATCTGCCAGAAGATAACGATTTGTAGTCTGGCACATAGCTACCAGATACCTGCTCAGCGGATCTGCAACTACGTTCGCCTTTCCTGGATGGTACTGCACAATATGTCAAAGTCTTTTATTAACTCCAACCATATCCTCTGCCTCATGTTCAGCTCTTTTTAGGTAAACATATACTTCAAACTCATGTGGTCAGTAAAGATATCCACACGCTCTCCGTATAAATAGTATTTCCACAACTTCAGAGCAAATATGACGCTGCCAACTCTAAATCGTGGGTAGGGTAGTTCTTCTCATGAGGATGTAATTGCCTGGAAGCATAGGCAATCACCCTCTCATTTTACTGCAATACACAACCCAGTCCCTTCCCCGATGTATCACTATAGATAGTGAATCCTCCAGACCCCAATGGCAACGTCAATACTGGAGCTGTCGTCAACCTACTCTTCAGCTCATCAAAGGCGACCTGGCACTCCTCTGACCAAACAAACTCTACGTCCTTCCGGGTCATCCTAGACAACGGCTCTGCAATCCGGGAAAAATCCTAAAAAAATCTCCTGTAGTAACCTGCCAGCCCCAGGAAACTCCTGACCTCTGCTACTGAACTCGGAGCACTCCATGCCTCAACTGCCATGATCTTCCTCGGATCCACCGAGATCCCCTCTCCTGTCACCATATGACCAAGAAATTCAATCTTGTCAAGGAAGAACTCGCACTTCGAAAGCTTTCCATAAAGCTTCTCCTTTCTGAGAGTCTCCAGCACTATCCTTAGATGTTCCTCATGCTCCTCTGGGGTCTTCGAATACACCAAGATGTCATCTATAAACACCACCATAAACCTATCCAGATGCTGATGGAACACCTTGTTCATCAGATTCATGAACACTGTCGGGACATTAGTCAACCCAAACGGCATCACCATGAACTCATACTGTCCATACCTGGTCCGAAAAGCTATCTTCGGAATATCCTCCCTCCTGACCTTCACCTGGTGGTAGCCTGTCCTCAGATCTATCCTGGAAAATACCCTCGCTCCGCTCAACTGGTCAAAGAGATCATCAATACGCGACAACGGATACTTGTTCTTGATTGTGAGGTTGTTCAGAGCTTTGTAGTTGATACACATCCGTATCGACCCATCCTTCTTCGGCACAAAAAGTATCGGATCATCCCACGGAGAAGAACTAGATCTGATAAATCCCTTATCCTGGAGCTCATCCACCTGCTTCTTTAACTCTAGCAGCTCACTGTTGCTGACTCTATGGATGTGCTGGGATATCGGCTCTGCGCCTGGCACCAAGTCTATAGAGAACTCCACATCTCTGTCCAGAGGTAACCCTAGCAACTCCTCCGAAAAGACATCCATGAACTCCGCTATCAATGGATGTGGCAACCTCTGCTCTACCACCAGGGCTCCGTAGAAGACTTTTTCGCTCTGCTCTGCTGCTCCTCTGGCAAACTCAAACTCTGGCTCTCCCGGCAGACTAAACAACACTCTGCCTCCACGAAAATCTATACTAGTACGGTGCATACTCAACCAATCCATCCCAAGTACAATGTCATAGCTTGGAAGTGGCATTATGAGTAGGCACACACTCAACTCCCGGCCTCCCAAGGTAACTCTCTGGTCTCTGCAGACATTACTGACTAGGATGATGCCACCCCCGATCGTGATCTTGCAGAGTCTAGCTAAAGGTTCAGCAACAAGATGGTATCTAATAGCAAAAGATAAAGACACAAAGCTATGGGAAGCACCAGAATCCAATAAAGCAAGTACTGAAATAGAATCAAGAAGAACAGAAGCTGAGATCATATCACCAACGGGCTCGGCCTCCTCTACGGTCAGGGCAAAAGCTCGCCCCTGCTGTCCTCCTCGGTACTGCTGCTGTTGCTGGGCAAACCTCTGCTGCTGAGTCTGCAAAGGCTGTCCTCTCCGCTGTACTACAGGTGCTCTGGCTGGTCTCCTCTGAGCAGCTCCTCCATCCTGAGCTGTACGAGCGAGTGCTGAAGGGCAATCCCTCAACAGGTGATCTGCCGTACCACATAATAAGCATCTGCCCAGCCTCTTCCCGTAAATATCCCATCCGTGCCCCGGCTTCCTACAGAAAGGGCAAGTGATGGGTTGCCTCGGACCCTACTGCTGTCCCTGCCTCTACTGTTGGGGCACCTATTAGAAAGGCACACGACCCTGACCCTGGTGCTGCTGAGTTTGCTGGAACGACCTCGTCTGCTGGAAATGGGGCCTCTTGGCTGGGCCTGTACTGTTTCTTGCTCCGGAAGCATCTCTACTCCTCCTTGACTTCAGTTCCAAGTCATCCTCAGCCCTATGAGTATCACTCACAATCTTCTCGAAGGTCTTCTCGCGGTCACTCCTCGTCAAGGACTTGACCGCCATGACCAAACCCTTGTGAAACTTCTGCGCCTTTGCTGCTTCGCTCAAGCCCTCTACAAATCTGGCCAGACGGCAGAACTCTGCTGCATACTTGTCCACCAGCATGCTCCCCTGGACGAGTGCCTCAAACTAGCTCTCCAAGGCACTGAGAGACACATCCGAAAAGAACTTCTTATTGAAAAGCTTATTGAAAGCCTCCCAAGTAAGTCCCGGTACCCCTATCCTCGTGTCAGTACGGTACCAAGTAAGGGCAAGATCGAACATCTGGCTGTCCGCTGCCTCTATCTGCATGCTGTCTGGGATCAGTGCCAGCCTGAAGATCCCCTCGATATGCTCGATCCAGTCATCCGCGTACAGGATCCCCTCTGTATCCTGGAACTCCTTGGGCTGTATTCTTTGAAAGTCAATGATGTTGCCCGGCCTAGGATGCTGTGCCTGCTCTGCCTGTGGCTGGATCTGAGCCACTCTGTCTACTGCCGTCATAGCCACCTGGTGGGCATTCGCAATGCCCAACCTCATCACGTCTACCTGTCGGTGCTGTATGTCCATCATCTCCCTGAAGAACGCGAATAACTGGGCAGTGTCTACCGGTGCAGGAGGTGGTGGAGGTGTCACGCTCTGGTTCCATGGATAAGGAATCGAGACACGTGGCAATGGCCAGTAGTGTACTTCGGCGGGCTTTCCAATCTAATGGGCCCGTCGGAGTACACTTAAGCTGTGAAGTACAATGAATAACCCATCACATAACACAAGTATACTCAATCTAAATCTCATCCACAGGCAGCAATATAGAGCACAATAGAAGTAAATACAACGACTAATGTGCAGGAAGGAAATATCCAAATAAGTATCAAGTACAAATACTAGAGTAGTCACACGGGGACAAACCCGCTAGTACAAATATACTGGAATGAAAGTAAGCAATAAGATAACTTGGGACGGCAGCAGGTAACTAGGTAATGATACCGTCCCAAGGAAAGAGTCACTACCAGTGATCAGGCAAAGTCCTCAGGAATGACCTCGTCCTCGGCAGTGAGTATAGCTGCTAGATAGATGCCCGGTCCGTACTCCTCCGGGTAATCCTCGTAGCCTACACCTGGAAGGGAACCAGGTCCTCAGAGGGACGTAACAAGGTACAGAAATACAACATGCCAGGTAAACAGATAGTACAAGTGCAACAACAAGGTAATCTAGCATAACCAAACAAGTACGACACAGTTTAAAGACAATGTTCGACGCGTGGGCTTTCTAATATAAAACTGTAGCTCCGGACACGGAAACACACGGCACATACCGCAGCTACGGGCAAAGAGTCACACGGGTGATACCACTACACCAGATACAGGAAAATTAACACATAAATATAAGCGCATGCAGAGTAGCCCAAACGTCTAGTAACTGTCTTCCCCTTCCCAAGCGGTCAACGATTGTGCGCTGAACCTGAACCTCTAACTACAGTCTCGACACACAGAAATAACTTAACAGACTCGACCCTAAGGTCATCCCAGTCTCTGGTCATGATGTCAGTATCAGGATACAGGAATCTGGCACGATCACAGTGTATGAGAGTGTCCTGGGGTATCGATATACTCAGGTACGCATATCGAGATGCTACGAAACATCTAACAAACCTTCTAAGACGTTATAACGTACGTCTTTACCCGGTTGTAATCCGGACGCAAAGTATCGAACGTCAACAAGTACGTGCACAAAGTACATAACGAAACAATGAATATCTGTAAATTGAAATACAAGGTGGCAAGGTACACTTGCCTGCGTGCGGCTGCTGATGACGGGGATCTGGTACCGCATCCAAGTCCTCGGGTCCCGCTGTACCTAGAGAAGAGATACAAACCAGAATTAATAATCTAATTTACGACAGACAGGGATGCTACACACATCTACACCCAAACTCAGTCTCAGCTACGACTCACAGGGATAAGTCACTAGGGGGTTGACCATAGTTGACTATCGGTACGATACGTCAAATCACCTAGTCATTTGTACCACATCATCAAACCATCCTCAAAACACAGTTTAAGATTTTAAGTTCCTCGTTTAATATCGTTGTTACCAATCACCATATATGCTGTATAAGTAATGCTTCTCTTCCCAATTAAACACACAAGTATAAATCATCAACCCGTGCTCCTAAACCCTAACTACTGCACACAACCATAAGTATCAAGGATCCTCATTCTTACATATATAATGTGTTAAAAAGAAAGAACCCTAACAACCCACATATAATGACCCTAATCAACATACCTACACGTATAGCTCAAAGGAACACTACACTACACTACATAGACTCTAAAACATATTAATCCTTATTAACATAACCTCATCCATATTCATATTTAATCATCATTAACCTCAACCTATATATACCTCAATCATATATTTTAATTACCACATTACACTAGCCATCCACATATATAATCCAAAAACCCTAGCTAGCATAGCAAATATATATATCCCTAACTAAAACGTATATTAAATCAATACAAAGAGAGGGGGAGGGAAAGAGTCGACCGCCATGCGGCGAGGTTGCTGGCTGGCCGGAGCGTGGCCGAAGGTAGCGGTGAAGAGGTAAGGGTGGTGGTGGTGGTAGTGTAGGCTGGTAGTGGTGGTGATGGTGGTGGTAGTGGTCTGATAGGGAGGAGGCCGGAACGGGGGACGACTCGGTCCAGCGCGGGGGTGGCTGTGCACCGGAGCGGGGTCGTACAGTGGCCGACGGGGGTGGCTGTGCACTGGAGCGGGGGTGGCTGTGCACGGTGGCCGGTGGGGGACAGGCCGGAGTAGGCTCAGTGGCCGGTCGGGATACTCTCAGGTGAGAAAACAAGGGAAGTAGATGAAGAATAAAGGAAGAAGAAAAAGAATGGAGGAAGAAGAAGTTTGCATGGTGAATAAATGAAGGAGTGAGGAGAGAGAGAGAGGAGTTTTCCTTGGGATTAGGGCCGATGGTGTGTTGTGAGGGTGGGGTGAGGGGATGTTTTATAGAGGATTGTGAAGGGGATGGAGGGTGGTGATGAGCCTATTCAAAATAGAGGGTGGAGATTTGTCATGAAGAAAAGTGGGTTTCTTCATGAAGGGTGGTGAATGGATAGGTTAAATTAGGACCCCATTTTGTGACTCCATTGCTCATGGCCAATAGGGTAATGACACATAAATTCATTAATTGCAACTTAGCCCCTTAAATTCGGGAAATTGTATGAACACATAAAATGACGCAAAAATTGTGGAAAAAATTGTGTTTAGTAATTTTCATGGTGAGAGGGTGTTGTGCGTTAGGCACGGGTTTAATTAAAATGGCATTGGGATAAATTAAGGATTAAAAATAGAATTGACAAAGTTCGCATCCCCGATTTAAATAGAAATAAAGTGTCCCACGAATTTAAATTAAATGGGGGCACTTGGGGTCAAAATTCGAAAATGACACAAAGGCCAAAAATGGTGGGGGCTTGGAGTCAGTCTTGGACCCTTTAGTTGGTCCGGCTCAACGGGTTAAGTTGGTATCCCAAAATTTAGGGTAACGACACAGGTGTCCGACACGAAATTAAATATGGGTTACGATTTTCGGAAAGTTGCGCAATTAATTTAGAGCATAATTAAAAACTGATTTTAAGTGACGGAAAAGTCCAGTGCCTAATTTGGCGAGTCAAGTCAAAAGTACAATAGCCCGGTTGAATTTATGGGCTGATATTGGGCTCCGATTAGTTTAGGAATGATAGGGCACGCCCAAGGTTTTAATTAAATAAATTAAATACCAGATAAAATTATCTCCACTCTAAACCTCGACATCTGCTACCAAAAACCAAAAATTTTCCAAATCCACCCTAACTATCTACAGAATAAATCGAAGGGGTTTACAGGAGGAGGTACACTTGGAGTTCGGCTCGCGATACCTCATAAAACGTACGCCAAACCTAATAAAAATTGACCTAAAATTTATCCACATGTTCTAATCGATGTCTAGAACCTCACAAAAATGCTAACTCTCCGATTCTAGGTCTGTGGCAAAATTTCACATGCACGTGGAACCCACGGAGAAGGAAAACTCCCAAATCGCCCAAAATGCCCAAAACTTTTCGATATGATCTCGCGTGTCCAAACGGGGACACGAACCTACCCTCAAGACATCCAAGTACGTCTACCTAGGTCCGTCTAACCTAGGACAACACCCAAAATGGGCCAATCTCGGATTTTACCCCAAATTGACACAAAACTCTAGGTCAAAGTCTCCAAACCTATCCAAACAAGTTCTAACTTTCTCCCATGGGTAGTCTTAAGGTCTAGGAAGGTTCTAAACAACTAATTACACTATATTAGAGTAATCTCAAAGGAAAAAAAAAATTAGGGTTTACCTCTAGGGAGTTGAAATCCCAAGGCCAAAGTCTCCAAAAATTCTAGAATTCACCACACCAAGCCTCCAAGCCTCCAAACCAAGCTTCTACACCAAATCTAGGCTCTACATGCCTAGGTTAAAAAGAATGGAAGATTAGGATTTGCATTAATGAGAGAAGTCAATGAAGGAAGAGAGGAAAGGTGAAAATACTTACTTGGAATTAGAGAGAAGTAAATGAAAGAATTAAAGAAAGAGAATGGAGGGAGGAAAATGAAGTAGAAGGAAATAAAAAGGAAGAGGGGGGGGGGGGGGGGGCGACCATATATAGGGTTAGTGTTAGAAGCCTAATACAAAGACCACAATACCCTCAACTTAAGTCTTCCAAACTAGAGTTTTAGGTTTAGGATTTCTTAAACCAATCTAACTAATCCAAAAATACACAGCTAGATAATTAAAGATAAAATAACTATTCTACACCAAGGGTTGAGTCTAACAAGGTCCAATAGGGTCTGACACGGGTCTAAACTAGCCAAAACCCTAAAACAACCAATAAAAATAAATACATCCAACTAATTAAATATAAATATAAATATTTATGATCAATACACAATTTACCAAATTAAAATAAAAAGAAAATCCTATTTTTAGAATTGGGTAGTGACATTATGGCAGTCCCATAAGCTACTAGGACTGTCAAAATCTTGACAGTCCTAGTTTTAATCCCCTGTCTCTGCATATTTTTATAAAACTAGGACTGTCAGAATTTTTACAATCCCATAAGCTACTAGGACTGTCAAAATCTTGACAGTCATAGTTTTAATCCCCTGTCTTTGCACATTTATATATAAAACTAAGATTGTCAGGATTATGGCAGTCCTATAAGCTACTAGGATTATTAAAATCTTGACAGTCCTAGTTTTAATCCCTTGTCTCTACACATTTGATAAAACTAGCACTCCTATAAACAAAAATAACCAGTCAAAACTAGGGCAGCCAACTTAAACAAAACATAACCAATTAAAAAATTGAAACACAAATTTACAACCAACTTCAAAGTTTAACATGTCCAGATTATAACCCAAAAAAACTCGTAACACAAACTGTAGCAACGTAGCAAAGTTTCATATCAATTGAAACATGGCCTAAAATTTATGCTGCCTCTTTGTACGTTGCTCCCTATTTTCCAAAAAAGAAAAATTTTCAGTGTTGTCGATGTGTTGTAGCTCCTCATTGATTTCCATATAATCCATACCCTGGCAACTGACGAGGCTTCTTCCCAACTTTTTTGCTTTTTTAGCCTATTGATGACATCATAAAATTTGTTAGGTTATAAACATTTGCATATCTTCAAACTGAAAGTTGGTTGCCTCACCATCTTGACCAATGTTGTATACAAGACAGATTTGGCAGGGAGATCTGATGGTACATGCACAATATTGCCTCCGTATTTGAACAACGTAGGTAGTCCGATACCAACGTAGTAGGTAAGGTAGTCGTCGCTACATTCCGTCATATTTACTGCTGCTTGTCGTTCAGTTTTTGCCACTCAGTGAAGAAGTTCGAGACCCAGTTGAACGTCACAGGAATATAGTTTAGGGGTTTTGTACCTCTCAGAGTACTTATCATTTTTAATGTGTGCTTTGGGACTGTTTGTACGTAGCCAAACTGACGGAGCACTCTATCAGGCATATAAGGCTCCTCGATTTCATGACAACTTATCAGATCATGATATAAAGCGACTGGTTGTAATGGATGACGGAGCACTCTATCAGGCATATGTATCCCAAACTATCTACAACGCATAAAATTTAGCATAACGTAATTTAGTAAATTATTACCAAACATAAAAAAATTAGGTCCCAATTTACCTCTTCTATCGTCATATCTTCAAGTACATTCTGTAGGGCGGCCAATGTGTGTGGACGTTTGGTATCTTCCTTAGTTGGCTTCCATCTGTACATTCTAGGAAGGTACTCGTCGTACCCTCCGTTAATTTTAGCTCGCTTCAGGGTTGAAAAGTGCTCGTATATCCTGCCTTCATGTAACCAAGTTAAAAAAAATTAGTCAAAAAAATTACAACAAAAATTTTAATTATGTATACAAGTTGACAAAGATATATCTTTACATGGAGTAGAATCTGGCATCCGAATATTGTCTTGGAACTGACGCGGGATGCCGCACCAAGCTCGCGGTAAAGGTATGTGTTTGATGATAAACAAAAGAAATTGAAACTAGGTTTATATGAAACCCTTTTTTTTGTTTACAAACAAGAAAAAGAAGTAGAATTAATCATATACGAGGATGTTAAGTACAAAAAATAATTCTGGAAAAATATTGCTATAGGAGTCTGATCTGCGGTCGATCACTTTGTCCCTTGGACCACAAGACGACGAAGAAGTGCTGTAGAAGAAGGAGAAGAAGCTTTAAAGATTGTAGCAGGGATTGAACTCTCGTTGCCCAAGTTGTCAATCAATACTCTCTGTATGTGCTCTCTCTTTGGTCTCCTCTGGTTCCGATCTCTATTCTCTCTTGATCTTGACCGATCTTGACCTTCACCTCGACCTTGACCTCTTTTTTTTTTGGCCCCTGTCTCCTGTGGCTGGAGGTGTCTATTTATAGAGTTTGGTCACAGTAACTGACCAGTCGGCGTAGAAATTGAACAGCAGAGAGAGTTGCACCTTTTACGCAGCGGTTATAATAACTGCTACCCATATCTGAATGATCTCCTGAATCCGCGTATGACGCGTGTCCCATTATGAGGTAACGCGTATAATCGCTCATCGAAGATCATGGCATGCAAGCCACGTAGGTAACTGCCCCTCGTGTAGAGAAGGTTGGCATAAAAGCCAAATAACTATCTCGTCGGCATAAAAGCCAAATAGTTATCTTGCTGGCGTAAAAGTCAAATATCTGTGCTGTTAGCGTAAAAGCCAAATAGCTGTCTTGTTGGCGTAAAAGCCAAGTAGCTGTCTTGATGGCGTAAAAGCCAAGTAGCTGTCTTGATGGCGTAAAAGCAAAGTAGCTGTCTTGTTGGCGTAAAAGCCAAGTAGCTGTCTTCATGGCATAAAAGTCAAATTCTGCGTAAAGCTTGATGCTGCATAGATAGGTAACTAGCGTAAACTAGCCAGTTATCCTTCCTGACTGAGGTCTTGAGCGTATTCTGGGCTAAATAGCCTTATCACGTACCTTTGCAAATATAGCCTGAGTTGGCATATTTTGAGGAGATAGCATACGGCGTACTCCTATAGTTGAAAATAGCCTGGTTGGCGTATTTCGAGGAGATAGCATACGGCATGCTCCTATAGTTGAAAATAGCTTGGTTGGCGTAATATGCAGGGATGATGATATGAGCGTATTACCCTAATTTTAGCTCTCCCAGTCATTAAAAATAGAATCAAATCTCGTACATTAAATACAGAGATCTGCCCCTATCTCGCGCATTAACTACAGAGATGTACCTCGAGTTCTGTACGAAAAATAGCTTTTGACGTGGCATCTGATTTCGTCTCATCCTGAGCGTAAAAACTTATCTCTACCTGTATAGAATTGGCAGCATATTCCTTGAATGCATAAAAATGACTTATATCAAAGATTATGTCACTAAACGACGGTCTGGGTCTCTGTGCAGAATCATCATTACAGTCGTCCTCTCGATCGTCGTATAGTACTCTTTGTCAGGAGTCAGGTTCACTGCTTCGTCTGACAGGTTCATTCGAGGAATACGAAGAGTTCCTCGTACAACTTCCTGCTGCATTAAAAGCAGA
Organism: Iris macrosiphon; assembly: GCA_036927795.1. Lineage (NCBI taxonomy): Eukaryota > Viridiplantae > Streptophyta > Magnoliopsida > Asparagales > Iridaceae > Iris > Iris macrosiphon. Next base: position 200,808,569 of record JAYESA010000005.1, read on the forward strand.
CACATTTTACGCTGAAGTGGCGATATAGCAACCTTTTTACGCCGAAGTAGTCTGGAAGTACTGCTTTACGCGGGTTGTTCTGGAGCCCTGTTTTACGTTGAATAGCGTTGAAGCTCTGTTGTACGCCAATGGCTCTGAAGTCATATCTTACGCCACACAGTGCTGGAGCTCTGTTTTACGCGGGCTTCATGCATGTTGGCGGGTTTTACGCGTATAATTCCCCAGTATATTTTTCATGCTTCTATAAGACCTCCTTCAAAGTTTTCAAATTCCTTGTAATTTGAAATACTTTGAATGAAGCATAAAATGATCAAATTTGACTAGTTCTGCGAGACTGATTTCTCGCGAATTTTTAGGAATTTGTTAGGATTTGGTATGTTCTCTCCTACCTATATAAAGGCGAGTGAGTGAACCTGTCTTTCCATACGTTCTTCACCAAAAGAGATGATTGTCGAGATCCATTGGGCTTACTTGAGGAAGAAGAAGATCATGTTCTTCCAGCATGTAAGGAGCTGTAAAAAAAGGCGTCTTCGAGCAAATTTCCTCTGCAACGATGGAACATGGAAGGATATCATAGCTTCCTTTGCTCGGGATGATCAGCAATTTTATATGGCGATTCGTCCAGGAGAGAGGAAGGGTCACATTGGACCACACAGCTTGCTAGCTGTATTTTCTTCCATTATGGCGTTGGGCGAAGGTAGGCAGTTTGGCCCTGTCTTCCAGTATTGTGTTGGGTCTGAATCCCTAACACAATTCTAGGGCATGTCTGCCATGGCGTATGGAGGGTGGGCTTGAATAATGTGGGCCCAGTTTTGTATCCTCCCGCCATTAATCATTTTTTTGTTTATCGGCCGTAGAAGCCGATGAAATACCGTAGAAGAAGAAAAAGATCTACACCAATATGAGAACCTGGCACAACAGATTCTTGGCGTGATCTTAAATGAGAATAAGAAACCCTTTATAGAAAAAGGATTTTCATCATATGTAATCATGAAGATGAAAAATCCTTTGTAAACTGGATTTTCATCATATGTAATCATGATTAATAGACTTGTCTTCTTTTACGTGTAGCTGATTTGCCATATTTGCTGTGAGGAAGTCTGATAATATGCAGCTTTGGTACGTCTGAATAATTTTACGTTGACTCTGATAAACGATTATCCGATCATGTCCCGACTTTTACGCGTAATGAAAGATGCGTAAAAAGCTCCGTTGCATTAATTTGTTTTGAAGATCCAACTGTCATGCTATTTTTGGACGAGGAGTCGCATAAATTTTTTGAACTGTCACTTCTCTGATACGAAGAATTTTTGTTCAGACCATCATCTTCCAGAATGGTTTCCCCAAAAATTTCTTAAAATAGGGCGAGAAATGTCCACCAAACAGGCCATACTTGAACTTTTAGATTAAAAAAAAGATTCTAACTAGACTTCGGATAAACTTCCAATGGCCTAAGAAGAAGATTCATCTTCAATGCTGACCTCTGTGTGTTTCAGGCACTTAGAATATTTTATAGCCAAACAAAAGCATTTTCTGCGTAAACTCTTGTAATTGGCCATATGTAGGTTTGGAGCGTAGAATCGTAGATTTGTAACCTCTGAGCGTAAAAAGCTTCTGAGCGTAAAACCGTAGATTTGTAGCCTTTGAGCATAAAAACTGCTGAGCGTAAAACCATAGATTTGTAGCCTCTGAGCATAAAAACTGCTGAGCGTAAAATTATAGATTTATAGCCTCTGAGCATAAAAGCTTCTGAACGTAAAATCGTAGATTTGTAGCCTCTGAGTGTAAAAGCTTCTGAGCTTAAAACCATAGATTTGTAGCCTCTGAGCGTAAAAGCTGCTGAGCGTAAAACCATAGATTTGTTCTACGTGTAAAATCTGGATCCACTGACTGTCCATCTTCTTTTTCAAATGATAGGCTGACGTGGTCCCATATCATAACCGACTATTAAATATCGGATTTGGTTAGGGATTCGAAGAGTTATCTGAACTCTATAAATAGCCCAAGGTCTTGAAAGAGAAACCCTTTATCTGTCTTTTGCAAAACCCTTGCTTTCCAAAAACCCTTCTTCTTCGTCTCTTTTCTGAGAACTCAGATTCGCCATAGCACCTAAACAGGCTTCCACTGCTAAGGAAAAGAAGGTCGCTTCCTTATCTCACTCCACTGCTCAAGCACGAGCAACCCCCATTAGGCTGAGCGAGTCCCGATCTGAACGCAGTGCTCCACCGTCAAGCTGTGCTCCGGACATTACAGGTAGAGATTTCGAGAAGAAACAGAGAACCCTCCGCACATGTTGTACGTGTATGCGAAACAATACGCCCATATTTGTAATGTGTCAGCGTAAATACTCCATCTTTTCGCAGTCTGGCATAAAAACTCAGACTGTCGAAATTTGGCGTATACTACAAACTTTGAGTTCTTCGTGCTGGATATAAATTCTGGCGTAAAAACTCAAAATTTGGCAATCTGGCGTAAAAAGCTCAGACTGTTAGATTTTGGCGTATACTGCCAACCTTGAGTTTTACGCAATTGGAAATAGGTTCCAGCGTAAGACTCAAGTTTTTGCAGTCTTGGCGTAAAAGCTCAGACTGATAATCTTTGACGTAAACTGCAAGAGTGTAGCGTCTAGCGTAAAAACTGACTTGTTTTCTTTGTTTTTGTAGTAGACTTGCAGATCCCTCCTTTGGCTGAGATGATGGGCTCTGCTGCCATGATGCTGAATTCCAATTATCTGGAGGACTTGTCTCATGTGACATTCCCCATTTCCGGAACCAATTATCCTCAAGAAAGGGGAACTCTGATCTCGTCCCAAGGAGAACGCATGCTGCTGAATATGATCAGTGGGAAGCCCCTGACATACATAGATGGGACTGAGTATAAGAAACCAGGTTTCTTATTCGGGGATGTTATCGACAAACAATCCCAGACTAAGCCCAAGAAGGAGGATTGGGTGTTTACTGCTGAGGGCACGGTCATGTATCTGCCTAAGATGCCCAGAGATTACCCTATCTCGGTATTCTTTCATGCCATACATCCTAGGGAGATGATGTGGACTCTGACTCCAGATCTTCACGGCCGACCGGGGAAGATTTTATATAACAAAGGTTTGAACCGAGGGGCCTATATGAACAGTCCTTCAGGCCCTGTTATGCCCTTTAGGGGATTACTGCCGGGTAGCATCCCGAGTGAGGACACTTTATTGATCCAGCTGGTTCAAATATCGACTTTCTGTAATGACTTTATGGGGCAGGGAGGAGTTTCCCCTAAGGTTAACCATCGGACCAGTGGATGGCTTAGCCCCGGGAATCTTCGATGGGCCAGTTTAACTGCCTAGGCCCTGAAGCACTTCCAGGTGGAGATGGAAAGTATTGGTTTGTTTGCGGCTGTGAGTGCCACTAGTGGTGGGCTACCTGTCAACCCCAACTTGTTCTTAGCCTTGATGGAGCGATACAACTCGCTTACAGGGACTTTTGCCACTCCGCTAGGTAAGTTGGGCTTGGCCCTTCATGAGATGGCAGAGATTTAAAAGCTGCCAATGGGGGACACTCCTTATAAAGAGTACGTTCCCACAAACAGGGAGCTGAGGGATACAAACCCTCGGGCAGTGGCAGTGTACCAGGAGCTGATGTGCTACTATCTTGCCTGCACCACCTTCTACAATGAGCCCTCTGATTTGGCTCATATCAACAAGTGGATATCCTACCTCTTCTTCCATCAGGCCAGAAATGCTAAGCTGAACAAGGTTGTAGATAGCAGAGATAAGCCCTTGAACCTCCTGAGCATGCTCAATGCCAACACGGTCGATGACCTCATTGAAGACGCAGGGGCTTCAGATTATACTCTCGATGAGGAGATAGGGGGTTATCCTGTAGGCACTAAAGCCTTCAGTTATATGAGGCATTATCGCAAGCCTCTGTCAAGGAAAGCTCAATTGGCTGACTTCCTCTTTGTCTGGCTACGCCAATGGGTAGTGCCTGGCATCGCATCTGCGGATCGGATCCATCGTAACACCTTATGGCCCACAGTACAATTGGTATTCGGAGCAAGACTGGGCCTGCTTCCTGCCATGGTATGTAGAATACAAGCTGGCCTGAGGACCCTTACTGATGGACTGCTAGCTGATGATATGCAGCGTGAAGGATTTTCCAGAGTGGAATTACCATTCCTATACCTTATGGGATGGTTAATCCTTCATAACACCAGGGTGATGTCTTCCGGCTCTGCCAGCAGTTCGAGAAATAACTTCTTGTTGAACTACAAGAATTCCTTTTGGAATGTGGCGACCGTCATAGATTGTCGGCGAGCATTAAATTTTGCCCATGGTTGGAAGCTCTTCTGTACTGTCCCCCCCGTACATATCAATCAACAGGGGACGAAACTTCAGGATGGGGGCCATGGGAGGACCATTCTTTTTTCTGAAGCCTTTTACTAGTTGGTCTGCATTTGACCTTCATATTTGCTGTACAGAAGTGAGGACCACTGCTACTTGGAGTCTTATCTGCCTAGCCAATTCGCCAGGCAATTTGGGTACGACCAGTTGCATGTGGGGAATCCCATCACCAGCTTCAAGTCCAAAGGTGGACTTATTGATGGAGCCAGAGGATGGTGGTACTTCATCACGGGCTGTACTGGTGCAACTTTTACTGTGCCCGCGACTTCTATCTCCACGGACTTGTGTATTCTTTACTCGTACGCGCAATTCTATGCGTCCATCAATACCTTCCATCACGATTTTGATGTGTATGAAAGTTTCAGGATGCCCTCCCATAAGTCTACTGCAAGAGAGAAGATTCCATCCATCTCCTCTGATGAAGGTGAAGACCCTACCGGGGCAGACGAGTTCTTGTTGATAATACCAAGAGGCATAATAGCTCCGCCAGCAGAGCCTCTCATTATCTCCAATAAACGAACGGCTTCCACTCTGAAAAAACCTTTCCCCCACAAGAAGAAGACTGTCAGAGGTTCGAAGAGGACTTCCGCCAAGGGGGCCTCTAGGAGTGAGCCTGTCGTTTCCCCTGTTGGGGATGATTCTTTGATCAGAGGTCCTTCGGCTTTTAGAGAGGGAACTTCCATAGTTCTGGCTGACAGTGCCGACGATTCTTTGCTCGAGACTGCTGCCGCTACTATCGCTACTGGTAGTGCTTCAAGGTCGCCTTCGAGGCCGAGTATATTAAGAATACCTTTATCCGATAAATAATGGGAATAACCCCTCATTCGTCTGTAAGTATTTTTAGCAAGATTCCTCCCGATGAACCTCGAGTGGATCTGGGTGACGACTGGGATGACTATCCTCCAACGTCAGTTGGCGCACCCTCTTCTCTAGGTATGACAGCTTGCTTAGCATTATTAAGAAATGATTTAGCTGTACAGGCTGCAGACGCAACATACATACCATCGGCCATGGGTAATTGTTATCTTTACGCTTCTTTCAGGAAAATTAACATCAAATTGATATTAACCTTCTCTTGTCTTCTTTTCAGGCGAAGACATCTCTGGGGAGGGCGGAGTTGACGCAACCTCTGACTTTGTTGCGAATCCGGCTGATGAAACGGCGGTGTTCGACATCGAAGAGGCATGCTTTGAAGCTGCCGATCTTTCATCCGCAATATTCTCGGATGTCATCTCGCCAGTAGCAGTCCAAATAACATCAGGGGAGGATGAGCCCATTATCACGACTGTGCCTCCTTCGTTGAGTATGCCACCAACTTCAACCATTGTTGGTATTCTTTCCTTTGTCGCACCATCCGTTGAAGCAACGGCCGTGGCAACATCCTCTGCGATCATTCCTGAAAGGAGATTTTCCGGTATCGCAGCCATTCCCAGTGTGCATCCGATCTTTGATATGCTAGTTGAACAATATACTAGCATATTCTACCGTACTTTGAAGGAGCTGATATCCATGGTGCTGGAGAAGAACCTAGGCTTTGATACTCTGCTGACGTCCTCCCAGCTTACGATAGCGCCGATTAGAAATTTCAATGACGCTGAAAAAGCTGATAAGCTAGAGCAAATAGTTAATGGTTTAGAACAACCCATTAACGAATATTTGCAACTATCTCGAGGCAACGTCGACGATATGGTTCAAGCTGAGTACGACTCCTTGACTGCGGAGCTTGCTGAGCGGATGGAATCTCTAACCAAATCCATCCAGGAACAGCAGTAAGAGATGGATGAAGAGCAGGCTATCTTGGTGGAGGTTATTCCTCAGCTAGCGAAGTGCCAGGCCGAATGTGAGGAAAATAAAGCTAGGGTTCGCAAATTGGAAGCTAAACTCGCTCAGGCAAGGGAGTGGGCTCTCAAGATGTCGGCAGCTCGAGATGTGCTGAAGGGCCAAATGGATACAGCTCAGCAGAACTTGGCACATACGGGTGCCATCCGTGCCGATTTTGTTAATGCTCGGTCCAAACTATCTCGCTTGAGCGATGATGAGGCACGACTGGAACGGGCTCGCGCTAACATCTTGAACTCCAGGAATGAGAGGATGGCTGCTTTGGCACAACAGATTCATGATTTAACTGCTCCTCCCCAATGATATACCTTTTTACTTATTTTTGTAATCTGCTATTCCTGGAGATAATAAAGACGCTTCTTCTGACTTTGTGGACCCATCATTTTTTAGAATATAAATGATAGGCTAGGATGAAAGCGATATCAGAGGTAATATGGACGTGATATACTTTCGGTAAGTTTCAGCTGGATATATCTATTCAGAGGTTGTATGGATATGATAGAATATGATCCAACTAAATTTGTATATAAAACACTATCAGAGGTAATATGGACGTGATAGGTTTTAAAGTTCCAAATTAGTTAAACATATCTATTCAGAGGTCATAAGAACATGATATAATATGGTCAAACCAGTCTTTGTACGTAGTATCGTCAGATTGAGATCTTCATTATACTCCATTTAAGCAAGGGAGATTAAGCATAGTACTTGAAATTTGCCGTTGATAGGAGCCATTATAAGATCTCCATTAGGCTTAGCTAATCTGTAAGCACCGTTTGAAAACGTCGTTTCAATCCCATAAGGGCCCTCCCATTTGGGCTGGAATTTACCCTTACTTTTGTGCGTAATGATCATTGGCCTCTTCACAGCTAAAACTAGCTCACCAACTTTGAACACTTTTTCCTTCATTTTTTGATTAAAAGCTCTAAAAATGCGTGCCTGGTAGAATGCAATACGCTGTTGAGCTTGAAGGCATTTTTCGTCTAATCCTTCTAGCTCTTAAAGTCGTAGTCGATCATTATTTTCCTGAGTCAACTCATTATCCACTGCTATTCTGAGTGATGGAATTTGGATTTCAATGGAGAGAACTGCTTCATACCCATAGACTAATGAGAATGGGGTACAACCCGTCGGTGTTCGTACCGTTGTGTGGTATGCCCAAAGGCATTCTTCCAGCTTCTTATTCCAATCTCTTTTGTTCGAAGAGACAAACTTCTTCAAGAGTTTGATGATGGTTTTGTTGAAGGCTTTCGCCAAACCATTAGCAGCAGGATTATATGTCGTTGAGGCCATATTTTATATCTGATTCTTATCGCAAAATCGGTAAAATGCTTGGCTGATGAATTGGGGCCCGTTGTCATGAATTATCCTTCGGGGTATCCCAAAGCGATAAATTATATGGTGCTTGATAAAGCTGATCACGTTGGATGTCTTTACCTCAGCAAGGGGGATCGTCTCCGCCCATTTAGAGAAATAATCGGTGATAGCTAATATGAATCGATGTCCTCTAGAAGATGACGGGTGAATCGGACCAATGATATCCATACCCCAGGCTTCAAAGGGCCATGATGCAATAGTAGGATGTAAATACTCAGAAGGCTGATGTATAAAATCTGCATGAACCTGACAGGCTTTGTATTGTCTTGCATACTTCACTGCATCTGCAATCATAGTAAGCCAGTAGTAGTCCATCCTTTTGATATTATCCTATAATTTAGGACCGGGTTGGTGTGCTCCACATACACCGTCATGAGCTTTACGGATAACCTGCTTTGCATCATCATCGGAGAGACATCGTATCAGTAGTCCATCGTATGTTCGACGATATAGACTTTGTGAAGGAGCATCAAAATAGAAGCGTAATGATCGTCTTTTGATAGATACTGCATCTTTAGGATCCTCTGGTAAGATTTCGTATGCCACGAAGTCTATAAAGGGACTTCTCTAGTCTCTCTTAGGAGGAACCGCGTTTATAGCGTAGCTGTGTTCCATGTGAAAATTATTTTCACACAGAATAGATCTCTGTTGAGAAGGATCACTGAATTATGCCTTCTTATAGGAATAGCTAGATCTGCAGCTAGACTGGCCAGAGCATCAGCTTCCAAATTTTGAGATCGAGGCACATGCTCTAGATAGGGTCCTTTAAAAGACATGGCTATCTCGATCGTTGCTTGGTGATAAGGAATGAGGTATGGATTGTGGACTTCATATATTCTTCTGACCTGATTGACGATCAGCTGGGAATCACCAAAAGCTTCCAGGTATTCAATATCCAATTCTTTAGCGACTTGAAGCCCTGTTAGTAGAGCGTTATACTCTGTCACATTATTAGAGCAGGGTTCGCTAAGAGAATATGCTCGATAGATAACAATTTTATCAGGAGTTACATGATAATTCCTACTCCTGAAACCACATTTCCCTTGAGACCAGTCCTGGAGGCACCATCGACGAATAGCTGCCATGTATCACCTTCCATTACAGAGTTATATTCTGCAACTTTATCGAAAATGTCCTCGTATAGTTTGGAGGTTTCCGAAATTGGATGAGCAGCTAAGAAGTCAGCCAGGGCCTGACCTTTTATGGACTTCTGAGGGATGTACACCATATCATATGGTGTTAATAACATCACCCAAGTCGCGAGTCAGGAATTAAGGATACTCGACTTATTCATCAATACCCGAAGAGGATTGATTCTGGAGATAATATGAATAGTTTGGCCTGTGACATAATGTCGCATTTTCTAAATGGCAAACATTAGGGCCAAGCATTCTTTTTCCACTGGATTGTGCCGGTGTTCAGCTCCGACCATCATCCTGCTTAGATAGTAGATAGCCTGTTCATGACCCTTATTATTCTTCTGTTCGAGGAGAGCCCCTAAAGAATGATCCATTGCTCGAATATACAGTAAAAATGGTCTTCCTATGACGGGAGGCACCAGAACTGGAGGATTAGTGAGATAACGTTTGATGTCATTAAACGCTTGCTGACATGCTTCGTCCCATACGAATGACACACCTTTCTTCATCAGGCGAGAAAAATGTTGACATCTCCCGGAGAGGTTGGATATGAATCTCCTGATATAAGCTAGATGACCTTGAAATCCCCTGAGTTCTCTCAGATTACGGGGCGGTCGCATTTCTAGGATAGCCTTTACTTTATCAGGGTCAACTTGAATGCCTTTAGCGGTAATGACAAATCCCAGGAATTTGCCACTGGATACACCGAGAAAGGACTTTGTGGGGTTCATTTTGAGTTGATGTTGGCATATCAACTTAAACACTGTCTTCAAGTTTTGGATATGAGTATCCTTGAGGCAGCTTTTGACAGTGATATCGTCTACGTAACATTCTACCATTTTGCATAGATGCTCATGGAATATGTTACTCATAGCTCACTGATATGTAGCCCCGGCGTTCTTCAATCCAAAAGGCATGACTGTGTAGCAATATACCCCTAGTGGTGTACGAAAGGCAGTATGCTTCTCATCTTCAGGATTCATCTTAATCTGATTGTATACTAAAAATCTGTCCATGAAAGACATGCGCTCAAAGCCGCAGGTATTGTCGATCATGACGTCTGTGATGGGAAGAGGAAACTCATCCTTGGGGCAAGCCGCATTTAGATCTCGGAAGTAGATACAAATGTGAACTTTCCCACTTTTCTTCATGACTGGGACAACATTGGCGACCCAATCAGGATGTTGTTCTTCCCGGATGAACCTGCATGCTACTAACTTCTTGATTTTAGCTTCAATGGCATCCATCATATCCGGGCGGAACCGGCATTAGTGTTGCTTTACAGGCTTTGAATTGGGCAGTATGTTGAGTTTATGGGTAGCCACTTTTGGATCAAGACCTGGCATATCCTCATAATTTCATGCAAAGACATCGATATATTCTTTTATCAGCTGGATCATTTCTTCCTTTTCTTCTTCGGAAAGATTGTTACTGATAAATATTGGCTTTGGTGAAAATTCATCTCCAATATCGACTTGGATAACTTTATCTTCAGTGGGTGGTTCTCTCTGCTCGAACCGGAGTTCCCATTGTGTATCCATTCGCTGTACCCAGGAGTTATTTTCAAACGGTTCAGATTCTTGTTCCTCTGCTTCGAGAGAGTCTATCAATACCATATTTACTGACAACACTCGTTCAAGATCAGCACATAGACCGAAGAACGATGAAACATCCTGAGAAAAGGAAAAGGTATCCTCACTTGACTCATAAGTTGCAAGAGACGTGGTATACCCTAACCCGAAGTGAGTTCGTTGATGGTAGGTTTCACCATGCAACGACATTCACTTGTCTTTTCCATAGTTGAGGCATGTCATGCTTGTTATGTTTCAACAACATGTCCTCTTGAATGAAAGTGGTGTTAGGGACCACTTCCATCACACTATGACATTGAGGACATACCACAGGCTCTTTATCCGGGGACTTGAGCTGGGTCAAGCATACATCCGCCTGCATTAAAGCTTCACTCAAGGCTTGACGAGTGTCTTTGGATAGCCTAAGTAGCTCAAAAATGGACAATCTGGCTGGAGTATTAGCCAACTGGGCCAAGATGTCAAAGTTATATGGTTTCTCTAAACCTTTCTTCAATTCCAAATCATGTATTAGATAGTTCTTCTCATGATATCAAAGCTACCGAGACGCATAAGCTATCACTTTTCTATATTGCATCAATACACACCCCAGTCCCTTGCTAGATGCATCAAAATATATTGTAAACCCTCCAGAACCTACTGGAAGCGTGAGAATCGATGCCGAAATTAGTCTCTTCTTCAATTCCTCGAAGGCTGTCTGACACTCTGTTTACCAATCAAACTTAGCCTCCTTGCGGGTCAAACGGGTCAATGGTATTAAAATCCTTGCAAAGTCTGCCATGAACCTCCTGTAATATCTTGTCAATCCCAGAAAACTACGCACTTCAGCTACCGTCTTAGGAACTGGCCAAGTTTTTACTGCCTCAACCTTCTTCTAATCTACTGTCACTCCTACTTCCGAGATAACGTGTCCTAAGAACGATATATGATCTAACCAAAACTCGACTTGCTGAGCTTTGCATACAACTAGTATTCCCTCAAAATATGTAAGACCTTTCGAAGATACTCTTCGTGCTCCTCTTCGCTACGGGAGTAGACGAGAATATTGTCTATGAAAACCACCACAAACTGATCGAGGTATGGCATGATACGGTTCATCAGATCCATAAATACATTCGGAGCATTTGTTACTCCGAATGGCATAACTAAGAATTCGTAATGCCCATATCGTGACCTAAATGCTATCTTGGGTATGTCTTGCTTTTGAACTCTTACTTGATAATATCCTAACCGGAGGTCGATCTTGGAGAAAACCTTATCTTTGCTCAACTGATCAAATAAATCATCAATTCTTGGTAATGGGTCATTATTCTTCATTGTCACTGTATTCAGCTGCATATAGTCAATACACGACTGTGTTGACCCATCCTTCTTCTTTACTAGAACCATTAGCGCTCCCCAAGGTGATCTACTGGTTCAGATAAACTTTTTTGCCTTCAGATCTTCTACGTGTTGATACAACTTGTCCATTTCTGATGGTGCTATCTAGTAAACCTTACAAGATATTGGTCTTGCTCCGGTGATCAATTATATACAAAACTCTACATCTCTTACTGGGGGTAACCTTGGAAGTTCTTCTGGGAAGACATCTAGAAACTCCTTGACTATCTCGGAAAGTTGTTCTTCTGCTATTACTGCCACTGTGATCTTCTCTTCATGTTAGTCTCCCACATATCTTCAAAGGTGAAGTCTTCTGTGCCTGGGATACTAAATAATATCCTACCCCTATTGTAATTTATCATAGCATAACTGTCTCTCATCCAGTCAATGCCTAGGATAATATCAAAGTTATCCATAGTAAACTCGATCAACCGTGTAGGTAATCAATGTCCGCACACTACGACTGAACATGCTATACACACTCTACTAACTTCTACGAGCCCATTAACAGTGAGTATATTCAACCTCTTTGGCAATGTCTCAAACTCCAATCCAATACATTCGTAAATCGCGCAGATATAAATGAATGAGATATACCCGAATCAAATAATGCTACAGCAGAAAAAGATGTGACAGATGTTACCTGCCACAACGTCGTCTGATGCCAAATCTTCTTCTAAGGACAAAGTGAATGCTTGCCCTTGGCCTTGTTGCGCTCTTCGTTGTTGCCTCCCTTGGAAGCGTTGTGGTGGCCTCTGCTGGCCCAGCTGTTAATTCTGCTGCTGTTGGTACATCTGAGCTTGCGTCGGTAACGTACGCTGAGCTAATGGCCGTACTGCTATCACTGGCCCTCTGTGCTGAACTGCCCCTAGTGCTGGCAATGCTGGCAACTGTTGGACTGGCCCTCCTGGACTCTGCATCATCGAATAATTGACAATCCGGTGATCTGGACTACTATACCTCATACACAATCTATTGGTTTCCCTACACACATCTCTAGTGTGGCCTCTCTTGAAACAATAAGTACATCCCATCGGTGCTTCTTGGCATTGCTGTTGTTATTGCTGCCTCGGCAGCTGTCGAGTTGGTGTTGTCACTATCGAAACTGCTGTCATCCGCGGTGATGAATCATGGATACAAATTCCAGGTGATTGTGCTGATGTTCGGGGTACTCCTTCACCTTTTTTACTCTAAGCATGAGACCTCTTTTGGCCGCTCATCCTTGCCGACAACCTCTGCATGGTAAGCTCGTGTCTCCGAGCTGCTATTAATACTTCCTCATAAGTTTAGTAGTTATGCCCCTCTACGAGCTATAGAATCTCCAGATGAAGTCCTTGTGGAACCTCATCGTTCTATCTGATTCTGTATCCATCATGGTCGGAGCGAATCTACTCAGTCTACAGAATTCTGCTGTATATCCGTCCACAGTCCTACCGGCCTGCTTGAGACCGATAAACCTCTGTTGAAGCTCATATTGTTCGACGAATCCAAAATACTTTGCCCAAAATCAAGTCCTGAAACTGTCCCAAGATATAGGATGCCTCAAGCCAACCTCTACTGACGTCCACCAGGCACGGGCAAGGTCTTGAAGCTGCAGTCAGGCCTGGTCAGTTTGTTCATCAGCTAGAACCTTCGCTGTTGCCAGAATAACCTCAATATCTTGCAACTATGTATTTGCTATGATGGCCTCCTTCGTGCCATCGAAGTACATCAAGTTAAGTCGGCAAAGTCTAATTGATGCTCCTGAATCAGTTATTCTACCTCTCTCCAGATCCGTCTGTAAACCCTAACTCAATAAGGCATTCTACTTTTGTTGTCAAAATTGCTGATGTTGTTGCACCACAATCTGATTCTACTGCATAGCCATCATTCCCCGGAGGATCTATAATAATGTCAAGGTGTCAAGTACCGCTGGTACTACTGAGGGTACGGGGATCTCAGGGGTTGGTTGCTCAATATGTCCAACTTTTGGTTCTACTGTGCCAGCTTGCTTAACTACTGGCTCTATCCGTATCTGACTCTGAACAGGTACTACCTCCCGTTGTTGCCCAGGGAAACCCTGTCCTATCATGCATGTGGCTCTAGCAACTGAAAAAACCCTAAAGAAAGGACAAGAAACATTAATAACATAACAGGAATGATTAAGTAGGCAAGCAATTTTAACAGTTCAAGCATTGATATCAATGAAGACAAAGCAAGATATCAAAGGGGACATATTTGATTGAGAATCTTATGACTATAACACCCCATAAGTCTAAAAATACAGACCTACATAGGCCACCACTAAAACTTTATCACGCCCCAGTACCGAAATACGGAGACGAATATGGCCAACTACCCCGTACAAGGTATAAAATGTCGTACGACGGTCACGGCTGTAACTAGACAAGGGAGTGCATTATGCAAGAAAGCCACTTAGGGTCAAATAGAATATCTAATGTCTCAATCAGTCAAATGAGGATAATAAACATAGATATATATGATAATAAAGTAAGGCATCCCAAATGCCCGACCAAAATATTCTAGAAACTAGCTGTACAAAATGAGAAGCTAGCAGAGTAACAAAAGTACATGATCATGATCAGCTGCAGTCTGATAATTTAAATTATGTAAGAAAATTAAATATCCAGATTTATAGCTAACAAGTTTCAGTGGCTAAACACCCAAAAGAGACAAATATACAATAACGAGCAGTGATTAAGAAACCTACTCGTGTCCCTCAGTAGCCATCCGTCTGGTGCACGTCATTGTTCAGAGGAAAGTAAGCTGGATCCTCGGGTGCTGGCTCTAAACCTGGCCATGCAAAACCAGTGGGGTTAGACCCTAAATAACAAGTACCATACAGGAAGCACAAATAAAGGAACAAAACCAGTGAGAAATAAATACACATATATATAGTTCTATCTCATAGTTTCGGTCCATAGCCTACCATGATACAACAATCTAACCCTACAACCAAACAAGGACAAGGGTTAGACCATCGCACCATTATAGTCTATCTCCCTAAACTATTTAACAAAAGATACAATACACAATCAAGTTTAGTTAAATAATCAGCCAATTACTTATACGGCTTATTAGGTGGAGTCTGGGTTATCCAAGAGATATATGCGTGTCACGCCCCAGTCCCAAATACGTAGGACTAGGACACGTAAGCATGCCAGCCGCATGGATATGACAACTCCAATATATGAAAACCATAACCCATACGTACGCTGTAATATGAATATAAACTCACATGTGGTATATATAATGTCACAAGTCACAGATATGCTAATCTCATCCACACAACAAGACATAGAAAAGAAATACTAAGCTAGAATAAGGAGTCTGAAATATCCAAGATAATAGTCGGGTGGAGACAAATCTACTACCAAAGACTATATCCAAAACTAAAATGAGAGAGGAGTATAAAGTCTCCAATATAAAATAATGTGAAGACAGAAGTGCATCAGCTAAAAGAATCCATCGCCAGATAATCAACGATGCTTAGAAGGTAAGACCTCCTCGACAGAAAATAATGCGTCAGGTCCAGGCCCGTACTCCTGCAAATACTCAAGAGCAGATACACCTGGCAGAGGACCAGGTCCTCAGAGGGACGTAACAAGATACAGAAAATACGAGCCAACTTGAATACAGAAAACATGCATATAATTTGAAAATAAATAAGTACGCTGTACAAGACCATCTATATGAATGCAAATGAGGACAACTTTTCGACGTATGGGCAAGGGTAGGCTACTCGATCTACCTCACAACTCACACACACGTCAATGGACATCAGAAATCGATATACCGCGGGGGTAGCGACCAGCGAGACTCCAGAAATCGACATACCGCGGGGGTAGCGACCAGCGCGACACACGCCCGTAGTGCGAGCTATATACTACGGTTTACCAGAGTGGTTAAAAGCCCATACGCCTAATAATTGTCCTCTATGATACTAGGTGCCATGTGTGTGTCAACATATCTAATACATAGTAATGATTGGAGAAAAACTACACATGCAAGAACTATACAGAAATGAAATAAATAAATAGAAATATAAATAGCATGCAAAGTACTGTAAATAATTTGGCAAGGTATCTTGCCTGGTAAGAAAGCTGCAAGGTGTACTGTCCATAAGTCAAACGCACAGGATCAAAAGCTATGGCCGTAGAACAATGTCTCCGGATGCTGAAATAAATATCACCAATGTTTCCGAAATGAGCAAAATAGCTAAAAAGCACATCCCTTTCGTCCAATTTGGACACAGGGGCAAAACGGTAATTTCGGGCAAAAGTGGGGTCCACGGGTGGCCCACTTTGCACCAAAAAATGTGCCAAGGGTAACAGTCTCTAAATGGGACAAATTATAGGTCAAACAACTCTAAATGTCAATACGAACCCAACGGTATGTTCAAATATGGATTCCGATGAGCCGAACAAAATTTTGTCCAAAAAGTCAATTGTGGGGCCCGCCAATTGACGATTTGGTCAACCGTCTCAGAATTGCGTGAAAATTGGGTCACAGGACCAGCGCGTTACCACGAGTCTAGTGACGTAAGTTTCGTCGCAATCTGACAAGCGTGTACAAAATACGCGCGAGTTCCACAAAAATTGCGACACGGAGTGTGTCCGCGGATACGGCCTGATTCCGGCGCGCACACGCGTCCGAATCAGTCTCCACGAATTTTCACGTATCCGGTTACGCTGCATGCACCATTCGGTACACTTGGTACATGGTGGGGCGGTCCCGTTTGGCGGGGCGCGCTCCGTTTTCCAACTTTTAGAAATCTGGAAAAGTGGGTTCGTACAGTTTTGTGATAAATTTAACTATATCCACAACAGCTAATAATATAGGATTATTTAACAAAAAATAAACTAGGTCAAGTGTTCTACATGTATCAAAAAGAATCACCGAATTCGGATCTCTGTGGTGGGAGATACGAACTCGGCAATATGGGTGGTCACCGTAGTTTTCTGCGATCCCAGAATTGGGTCTGCTCGCGCCCACTTTGGACGCTATTTTTCGCCTAGGAGTACACGTTTTTCGAGGTTGGCTATTATACAAATATGGAAGAGGGTTAAGGGGTGAGCATACCGGTGAAGACGGAACCACGTTTGGCTGAGCGAGTCGTCGAAAAACAACTCCAGAGCGAAGGTGCCTCGTGTGGGAATCTGCAGAGCGCGAGGTCGGAGTCGTCGGGATGGTTTGGACGGCCTGACGGTGTTCTCTGGCTGCGGTGGCGGCTCTAGATGAGAAGAGGGGGTCTGGATATTTTAGGTTAGGGTTTTAGATGAATTAATGATATATATATAATATATATATGGGAGAGAAGGGAAGGGGTATCCGCGGGGGGGGGGGGGGGGGGGGGGGGTTTGCTGTTGGTATTGGTTTGTATGGAAATTGTAATAGTTGGCTTTGCGTGGAATTGCTAAAGGGTTTACTAGTGGGAATTTACTAACAAATGCTACCAGGGACGGCTGGGTATTCCAAGCAGCGGGTGGGCTTTAGAAAGAAGTGATTGTTTAGGTAGGTAGGAGTTTAGGAAGTGGATATGAATAGTAATTAGTTTATTAATAGTATTATTTTCTTTTCTTTTCTTTTCTAAATTTCTATAAAACATATATGTATATATATATTTATATATACGTATATACTCATAGGAAAAATCTAGAATTACACCAATACATAATATTAAGCTAGCAACTGCTCAAGGGTCTCCTACATGAAATAAATTCGAGAAAATTTTTGATGGTCCCAAAAATCCTCTAAGTGTCCGAACACCTAAAATAAAAATTATTAAAAATCTATTTCTCCTAATTAGCCACTAAATACTATATTTAAATTATTAATTAATAAAAAAATAATAAATACGTTTTTTTTTAGAAATAGGGGTTTTACATTCTACCCAACTTACAAAAATTTCGTCCTCGAAATTGACACTAACCCATTTTCATAATGATAACTATAACTATTACACTACATTGGTATCTAGTAGGACTCCTAAAACTCATGGTTTGCCATTCTAACACTTTCTCATCTATTGTCCATCCACTATTTTATCATCCTCTAACTCGTCTACACTACCCAACTTACAAGATTTCTACTAGTAGTCACATTCTTTGAAGCTATTATCTAGGTTTGTAAGGCAAATATATTTATTGGGTCAAGAATCTTGGGATACCTGTCTAGAATCTCATAACTATGACTTTTTCCCATAACCGTCAAGTATCATAGTCTAATACTGCCACGCCACCTGGCCAGTATGGCTACAAGTAATTCGACTACTCTACCAAAATCGTCTGGCGGCAACTGTCGCTACCTCGTCGGCGATTTGTCATAGTCATCAGTTCGTAACAAGTGCCTTCAACTCTTTCCTAGGCATAGTCTAAGTTTTTAGGGAAACAATTAAGGTCTTGACTAACTATTAGGGGCATGATCTGTCTCAAATGATCTAACAATTCCTACTATGCTGCATGATGCTACTTAAAGGTTAAACTAATAAAGAATACATATATTGCTATAGTGCATATACATATTAAGAACTCATCCTTAGCTATCAAGCATTGCTAACACATTTATGTTTTAACTAACAAAATAGGGGTGAGGTTGATATGAATCAAACAATTCATAATGGCACGAAAGATACGACTATGATAGGAAGAGTTAAGCACGATATAAGGAACGAATATAAAAGGAGAAGATGAGTCACCCCAAGAGGGCGAGATAAGGATAGGGGAAGAATACTACTACTGCTACTCACGTCATCCATTAGCATCGCGTGTATGCCACCTGGGTAAAATATACATGCCTCCTCATAACTGCTAAGCTACCATATATATAATTCTACAGCTATTTGTACATCTAAGATCTTGTGTCACAATGGGGTCATGAGTATGCAAAGACAATTATAACTAAAAGGTCGTACCTGTATCTATGGCTTCCTGTGTCTGCTCTCCCATACTTGTCATAATGAGTGCTTGGCCTTGTCCTTGATTGATCAACTGGGGTCTAGTCCCCTCCATTTGTGCAGACTGTAGAAGCAGTGGTGGGTCACTTTGGTCTTCTATACTTGAGGGTGTATGTGGTGTTCCTGATTCTAATGCCATAGACCTCTGGTTCTGCTGAGGACATCTTCGGGTTTGATGGTGATTTGATCCACATATCATGCACAGCCCCAATCGACGATGACAGTCTCTATGAATATGACCTATCTTACCACAAAAGTGACAAGTACGGGGGTCCTTGGTTGGATATGGTGCGACATTATCTGGTTGGTGGCGTGTCGAAGGGTGTCTAATGGGTCCTCCTTGCTGTGTCTTTACTGGTCCTTGGTGACTTCTCTGTTGAATTCTGTTTCCCTTGCTGATGGCCTCCTGGATCCTGGCCTCTGTCAATAACTCGGCATAAGAGATCCGGGACTGTGAGCTAGTATAGTGCTGGAGCTCCTGAGTCAGCCTGCGGTGAAACCTCTTAGCCTTCTCCAAGTCATTAGGTATTAGGACTGTGCCATACTAACTGAGACGGCTAAACTCTGCGTCATACTCATCAACCGTCTTGTCCCCTTGCTCCAGATGGAGGAACTGATCATACAATGCGTCCCTTACAGTATCGGGGAAGTACTTCCTCTCAAAGCATTCCAAGAATTGTTTCCAAGTCTGACGCGTACCCAACTGGCGCTCCATTGATTCCCACCAGTGATGCGCGTTGCCTTCTAACTGAGTCCTCATGCCTATCATCCATAGGTCAGTAGGTAGTTGTGATGCCTCTAACAACTTTTTGGTATTGGCAATCCAGTTCGTGGTCTCCTCTGGACTCTCATTGCCCTTATATGGCTTAGGGCCCATCTGCACAAAGTTCTTGACTGAACCGACCCGAGCTTGTGGTACTGAAGCTAGTGCCTGGGTTGGTACAGGGGCTAGTGCAGCCATTCTCTCAAGTGCTGCCAGAAATTCTAACCTCTGCTCTGCTGTTTGCTGCCTTTGTTCTTGTATTATCATCTGGAAGAATTGGAACAGCTGCGCTTGGCCATCTTGCGGTGCTAGTGGAGCTGAAAAAGTCCCATTAGGTATCATAGAAGGAGTTGATGGAACTTGATTATTAGTCAGTCCATCCGGTCCGGGAAGAAGAGGTATCGTTGAGGTCACTCCTAGTGGTTGGTCGTCGTCCCCTGGAGACGTGTTGTCCCCGGTGGCGGCATGCCCGTTATGCAAATTCATCTCTCTGCAAGAGATGGACGAAGGATTAAGAAGAGTACATGAATCAAGCAGGATGCAAGAACTTAAGTAGGACATGTTGGAAGGAAGGTAAGTTATAGTCAAGTGTGGATGAGATCTAAAATTCTAATCCTAGGTGCAGGCCCGCTCGGTACAGTGACGTAACCGAAACGGCTAACTCGACCTGCATGGGCCACCACAAAAACATGTCACTCCCCAGTCCCAAATACGTAGGACTAGGACACGTAAGCATGCCAGCCGCATGGATATGGCAACTCCAATATATGGAAACCATAACCCATACGTACGCTGTAATATGAATATAAACTCACATATGGTATATATAATGTCACAAGTCACAGATATGCTAATCTCATCCACACAACAAGACATAGAAAAGAAATACTAAGCTAGAATAAGGAGTCTGAAATATCCAAGATAATAGTCGGGTGGAGACAAATCCACTACAAAAGACTATATCCAAAACTAAAATGAGAGAGGAGTATAAAGTCTCCAATATAAAATAATGTGAAGACAGAAGTGCATCAGCTAAAAGAATCCATCGCCAGATAATCAACGATGCTTAGAAGGAAAGACCTCCTTGACAGAAAATAATGCGTCAGGTCCAGGCCCGTACTCCTGCAAATACTCAAGAGCAGATACACCTGGCAGAGGACCAGGTCCTCAGAGGGACGTAACAAGATACAGAAAATATGAGCCAACTTGAATACAGAAAACATGCATATAATTTAAAAATAAATAAGTACGCTGTACAAGACCATCTATATGAATGCAAATGAGGATAACTTTTCGACGTATGGGCAAGGGTAGGCTACTCGATCTACCTCACAACTCACACACACGTCAATGGACATCAGAAATCGACATACCGTGGGGGTAACGACCAGCGAGACTCCAGAAATCGACATATCGCGGGGGTAGCGACCAGCGCGACACACGCCCGTAGTGCGAGCTATATACTACGGTTTACCAGAGTGGTTAAAAGCCCATACGCCTAATGATTGTCCTCTATGATACTAGGTGCCATGTGTGTGTCAACATATCTAATACATAGTAATGGCTGGAGAAAAACTACACATGCAAGAACTATACAGAAATAAAATAAATAAACAGAAATATAAATAGCATGCAAAGTACTGTAAACAATTTGGCAAGATATCTTGCCTGGTAAGAAAGCTGCAAGGTGTACTGTCCAGAAGTCAAACGCACAGGATCAAAAGCTATGGCCGTAGAACAATATCTTCGGATGCTGAAATAAACATCACCAACATTTCCGGAATAAGCAAAATAGCTAAAAAGTACACCCCTTTCGTCCAATTTGGACACAGAGGCAAAACGGTAATTTCGAACAAAAGTGGGGTCCACGGGTGGCCCACTTTGTACCGAAAAGCGTGCCAAGGGTAATAGTCTCTAAATGGGACAAATTATAGGTCAAACAACTCTAAATGTCAATACGAACCCAACGGTATGTCCAAATGTGGATTCCGATGAGCCGAACAAAATTTTGTCCAAAAAGTCAACTATGGGACCCGCCAATTGGCGATTAGGTCAACCGTCTCAGAATTGCGTAAAAATTAGGTCACAGGACCAGCGCGTTACCACGAGTCCAGTGACATAAGTTTCGTTGCAATCTGACAAGCGTGCACAAAATACGCGCGAGTTCCACAAAAGTTACGACACGGAATGTGTCCGCGGATACGGCCTGATTCCGGCGCGCACACGCGTCCGAATCAGTCCCTACGAATTTTCACGTGTCCGGTTACACTGCATGCACCATTCGGTACACTTGGTACACGGCGGGGCGGTCCCGTTTGGTGGGGCGCGCTCCATTTTCCAACTTTTGGAAATCTGGAAAAGTGGATTCGTGCAGTTTTGTGACTAATTTAACTATGTCCACAACAGCTAATAATATAGGATTATTTAACAGAAAATAAACTAGGTCAAGTGTTCTACATGTATCCAAAAGAATCACCGAATTCGGATCTCTGTGGTGGGAGATACGAACTCGGCAATATGGGTGGTCACCGCAGTTTTCTGCGATCCCAGAATTGGGTCTGCTCGCGTCCACTTTGGACGCTATTTTTCGCCTAGGGGTACATGTTTTTCGAGGTTGGCTATTATACAAATATGGAAGAGGGTTAAGGGGTGAGCCTACCGGTGAATACGGAACGACGTTTGGTTGAGCGAGTCGTTGGAAAACAACTCCGGAGCGAAGGTGCCTCGTATGGGAATCTGCAGAGCGCGTGGTCGGAGTCGTCGGGATGGTTTGGACGGCCTGACGGGGTTCTCTGGCTGCGGTGGCGGCTCTAGATGAGAAGAGGGGGTCTGGATATTTTAGGTTAGGGTTTTAGATGAATTAATGATATATATATAATATATATGGGAGAGAAGGGAAGGGGTATCCGCGGGGGGGGGGGGGGGGTGCTGTTGGTATTGGTTTGTATGGAAATTGTAATAGTTGGCTTTGCGTGGAATTGCTAAAGGGTTTACTAGTGGGAATTTACTAACAAATGCTACCAGGGATGGCTGGGTATTCCAAGCAGCGGGTGGGCTTTAGAAAGAAGTGATTGTTTAGGTATGTAGGAGTTTAGGAAGTGGATATGAATAGTAATTAGTTTATTAATAGTATTATTTTCTTTTCTTTTCTTTTCTTTTCTAAATTTCTATAAAACATATATGTATATATATTTATATATACGTATATACTCATAGGAAAAATCTAGAATTACACCAATACATAATATTAAGCTAGCAACTGCTCAAGGGTCTCCTACATGAAATAAATTCGAAAATGTTTTTGATGGTCCCAAAAATCCTCTAAGTGTCCGAACACCTAAAATAAAAATTATTAAAAATCTATTTCTCCTAATTAGCCACTAAATACTATATTTAAATTATTAATTAATAAAAATAATAATAAATACGTTTTTTTTTTTAGAAATAGGGGTTTTACAATGCGTATAATAGGAATCCTTATATCGAGCCATGTGCTTGCAAGGCTAGCTGAGCCATGAATCATCGCATTACATGTAGTATTTTTGTACCGGTCCCTCGTAAGGCCATCGTGCTAAGATCGCATAGAACACATAGTATAATATAATAGTCGGATATTGCCATCCACTAATGAGGATTTAAACAATATCAATGGGGGTCAGCCTGCACACCCAGACAATTATTTTGGGGGTGGCTAGTTAAGCACGATCTCGGGATTCTGTCCCTCCCAATGCTTACATGTTTTAGTTGTCTAGTTAACCCTATTATACTAAAATCTCATAGTATGGTCACATAATATTCTTTTATATGTCGTACCATAGTACGGACACGCTAGATACGAATCTACTTTGTCATTTGGCAGTCCAATTTAGATTTATCCCAGTGTGATGCAACAATCAAACCAGTCATAGCCACGCTTGGAAATTGACTAAATCATTTTGTCCATGCTTGAAGGAATCATTTTATCACATGTCGCATAGCACGTAGGTACCCTCAGTGTAAACATGTAATACAATCACGTAGGAACACTTAGCACGCAGGAACATATAGCACATAGTAAGTGTATCAGCACGTATATAAATGGTCGAGTCAAGTCATCAATCATAGTAAATCACATGAGTTATATCATATTGTAACAAAGAAAATACACATGGCTCGTGGCGGCATAGTCTTCTGGCCGCATTGGCGTATGGAGTATGGCCTTAGTGAATTCCCATGCGTTCAAGGTACTATATGTCTGACTTTAGAATGCATGCATAGAGCAGTCATGTGTCCAATAAGATGGGTACATACTAGAGGGGTATATGTTGCTGGGCCGTATGGTACTCCATCATCCCAGAACAACAAGTTCGGCCATGGAAAAGCTCCAAGAAGCCAAAAACTTGGTCCCTTCATAAAAAAATTATTTCAACTTTAAATCAAGTGAACCAAAAGCCAAAATGCCTGAAATAGAATGCTCTATCACCTAGAAAAACTAGTTTTTCTAAAATACCATATTTTAATAGATCAAAAGTAAAAAAACTTATAGAACCCATGAAAACCCTAAACTAAATAAATGTAGATCTACTCATATCTACCCGTCAAAAATGAAAACTCCAAACATAAAAGGGTTTAGAATCATAATATACACATATTAGACTAATACAATGAAAGAAAAAGAACAAGGATTAAAATCTAAGGATTTTTCTATATCATGCAAGGTGTACTTGCCTAAAATAAAATAAGGGAAAGAAATAAGAGAATAAAGGAAGGGAGAGAAAGAATTTGGGTTATATAGCTAGGGATTGAGGTTTAGACCATGAGTTCTCTCTTAACTTGAATCAACCCATAAAATAAACCATGAAACACACTAAACCAAAGAATGTATATAGTCTTCATGCAACCTAATAAACATACAAGCAGAAAATAATACGTCCCAAATACGTATATTGGGAACGGGGAGTGACAATTATTTCTTATTTCAGCATTATGTCTTAGTTTCACTTTCCCTTATCTATTTGACCAAATTTGTCTCTAGTAAACTTGTGTGGCATGCATAAATAATTGAGGATTTAGACTTGTGACTTTGTAATAATGTGATAATATTGCCATGGGATTATATTTTTCTTGTCAATATCTTCCTTAGGATACTGTGATTGAGTATCTACCTATATTCAAATACTTGTATTATTGTGATGATGATTTGTGTTGAGGTTTAGATAACATACTACCGTCAATACTACGGCATAGGCTGGACATACCATGTACTCATACCTGTATATTTGAGAGCGGGACATGGCATATTTTTAGGGTGGCCCATATATGTTAGTCGTCATAGTTATTGCGATGTCGTAATAATACTTAAGATTAGTATATTACTATGAGCCTACAAATGAATATTAGATTATAAAGAATAGGAGAGTGTTCAATCACACAGTAGGAATTCCAAATCTCTGATTTTCAAAAATCTTGCTATCTTCTGCTTAAAGTTCTGATTTTAACTATCTTATCTATCTTTTGCGTAAATTTTGTCCTCCATGAATATTATCTTATAATATGCCGTATTGATAATTCCTTGCGATAATTTATATATATCTTCTAAAATTATCCTCTCTCTCTCTCTCTCTCTCCAGAATGGTTAAAGGCGAGAAGGAGACCATGGGCCATAACATGGATGTTGCCGCTTTCAAGGGTCATCATCCTCCCGACTAGTGATTCAGGAGATATAAAGACTCTTCCTCCTCCCCCACCTCTTCCAGCCCAAGGGAAAATACCACCTGCACAAACTACCAAAAGATTACCTATGGATGGGATAAAAATATTTGAGCTATTCAGAGGCATGATGGTGGCATAGACGGTGCAAGCCGGGGCTTAGTGAGAGCAGACCACAATTATGAGGGGTGGTATGGAGAATGCCTAGCTTATAGTGTGGTGCCCCTCTCTTCACTCGAGGGTTGAGTTAGCAATCATATCAGTATTGATTGATCGAGACAGATTGAATCAAGACCCTTCCTCTATTTGGATTGGCTTCTTTGGAATAAGGTCTCATATGTCATGTCCCGATCCCGGAGGACCATAAAGTCACCACTAGATGTGATCCCGCACAAGCCTAAGTTGCTTTCGCAAAAGGAACGAACTTGCACAATAATAAAATAGAATGTTCAGAGGTAGAAGCTGTAACGACCCGCTCCGCTCAGCTCAGCAAGATAAAATATTGGTGCAAACGACGTTCGAATTTGGCTCATTCAGGAGATGTGCAATCTTGGCTTATATAGAGGCTCGCTCAGAGTCCCGCTCGGCCGAGGCAACTCCTCGCTAAGGTGGGTAGATTCGATGAACCTGTCTTTGCTTGGACTTCACTCCTAATAAATTGGATGTTACATGCTAGTTCACTAGACAAATCACTTGGTGTATGCTAATAAAATGAAATGAACCCACATATCTAAGGGAATAATCCCACTCTTTATCTGTTGCATAGAACATGGAATATAAACTTACTACTAGAATTGGAATCCTCGCACTACCACCTTAGACTATGCCGTAGTATTACTTATGTTTTTAATTAGACTATCTTACCTGCGAATGTAGTTTTCAACTTTTGCACTCTTGCAATGCTTGTTACATAGAATATGTCACTATTTTTAGAGCACTTCACGAATATGGTTTACTCAGTTGAGACAAGAATACTGTCAAAATAGTCGTTCATAGTCAGAGGTAAACATATAAAGTTTTTGGGATCATTAGGTCGCCAAGGCAGTTCTCGGACCGGGAGTTGCATAAAGATAGTAAAGTAGAAAGAAGATATAGCTCGGGGAGCACAGTACATTTAGAGGGATTGGCTCGGAGACCCGATAAATTTTGAGTTTCAGAGAAAGTTTGAGTAAGTTAAAAAGATTGGAGAAGAGACTTGCATGGTCACGGACAACTTGTGCACAAGGTTTATGGTTCCTATTGCTGGGGCACTAGGACCGATTCAATCCCTAGCGAAACTTTGGGCCGTGCTAGCTGAAGTACTAGCACTAAGGGATTCGGGAGTTTGTAGCAGAGCTCGCTACTCGCGCTACAACCATCACCATCTAAACCAGGCTATTTTCTAGGATGGCTTGTGGTGCTAGTGACCTCTTCATATAGATTAAGTCAGCTCGCTAGCGGTAATCCACGTGCGAGTCATTAGATTTGAGGCAAGTGATGGATGCACGACACACCATATATTATAGAATGGATGCACGGAACACTTAGATATAAGTGAAGGTAAGGTAAACTCTATTACTTATTATTTGACACTCATATATATGGCTAGGACATTAGTACCTTATATTTGCTATATTTTATGAAGCTATTCTAAGGCAAGATTAGAAAGATAACATAATAAGTTAGTGCATAAAACATATTAAACATTATTAGTTTTATTGAATGGGAGAGAAGCCTCCCCCACTAGTGCATCTAATGTACTGATACCCCCACCAGATTGCTTGTAGGGTGCGAAAGTGACTCGTTCGGTGCGGAGTTCATTTGGACGTGTCGATGCGTTGGAGCCCATTCTAACGTCTTGGATGTAAGCAATGACCGGACCTTGAAGCTCACATATACGGGACATAATGTATGGGACATAATCTATTATATTATTCTCCAAGTTGTAAACCTTGGGCATGTTTCATTATAATAGAGAGAGATTGTAACATTTTGCCTAGCGCTGTTGTAATCTATATTTTATATCAATAAAGAGACTCATTTTCTTGTATATCTTGTGTTGTTTCAACTTTTCTACTTAAGGACTATTTGTGCGACTATGTAACAAGCATTTTAAATCGGCTGTTTCGGTGCTTGCCTTGTGGGAATGCAACTTAGGCTCGTACGATATCACGCCCAGCAAGGACATCGCGAAGAAACGAACATTTCGAAGTAAAGGCTGAAATACCCTCATAACTCCTGTTGGGAGGACTGTATCAGGCGGCCACGGCTCCTCTTGATTTTCGTCAGACTCCTTAGCCAAAGAGAGAACCTTCAAAAAAAATTGAAGAAAGAAGGAGCAGAAGAAATGACCCTCTCTCTCCTCTCCTTGGACAGCCTATTTATAGGCTCCAAAGCTGTGGGGGGAGGGGTGATCGAGGCAATGAACCAAGTATTGGGAATGAATATGATGCCTCGATTTATGTGATCCACTTTTAACTCCTTAGAAATTGTTACCCCGACAAACGTGTCAAACAACGGCTCAGAATCCCAAGAAATTTATTTGAAGATCGAGCCAAATCTTGGCATTTAATTCAGATTTAACAGCGTGGCAGACCCGTCCATGCGACAATAAGTTCATCCATCAAACACAACTGAAGGACTTCCATGTGACAGACAACCCATGCGTTCGAAAGATCTTTTTCTATGCTTCTTATTCAAAGTATTCCAAACTTATCTGTTTGAAAACTTTGAAGAGAGTCTTATAGAAGCATAAAAAATCTCAAAAGTGCCTATGCGCCTTAGCGCTCATGTGTCTAAGAAACTAAAGTGCATGCGTCAAAACTCAAGTGGCACATGGCTAGTTAGATGCATAATGTAACCTCAGTCAAGTGGCACATGCAGAACGCCGACACTTGCCTTTCCTAAGTTTTTCCACCAGCCGAGGACCCCACTGCCTCTGCGTCTCCTCACTTATGTAGGCAAGTTCGAGGATTACTACCACAAGACTCGACATGGTCTAGGGTACACTATACAACCATCTACTCCCGAAGACTCGGAGGAGGAAGGCGAAGTACATTCTCACTCTTCAGAATCCTCCACTTGGGACTCTGATACAAGCATATGGGACATGCTTAAAAAGACGCTATCTATCAACATGGCATCCGTTTACCCAGAAGAAGAAGATGAAGACCCACTTGAACCCTTCGAGGTTAAGCCATGGACCTAACGCTTGGACGCACATTAGGAGCTATAGTTCGAGCAACGAAAATCTTCCACTGAGGACGAGGTCGTACAAGTCAGCCTAGGCGATGATCTGCTCCTAAACCTATCTTCATCAGTAAAAGTCTGTCTGGTGGATATCGTGAATTCCTACTGTAACTCGTAAGGGAGTATATCGATGTCTTTGCCTAGAGCAATGAAGACATGTCGGGATTGGACCCCTAGATCGTAGTCCATAAACTCAACATCCTGCCAAACACTAAGCCAGTAAAGCAGCAACAATAGCCGTTTCGTCCATATATTATGAACGCCATCGAAGCTGAGGTAAACAAACTAATTGCTAGTGGCTTCTTCCAGGAAGAACAACATCCAGATTGGGTCGCTAACATTGTGCCCGTCATCAAGAAGAACTAAAAGATTCGAATCTTCATAGACTTTAGAGATCTAAATGTGGCATGCCCGAAGGACGAGTTTCCTCTTCCGATCAGCAATATAATGATCGATAACACCTATGACTTCATGCATATGTCCTTTATGGATGGATTTTTGGCTATAATCAGATCAAGGTGTCCCCAGACGACAAAAAGAATACATCATTCCGAACACCAATAGGGGTATATTGTTGCACAGTTATGCCCTTTGATATGAAGAATGTAGGTGCTACATACAAGCGAGCTATGAGCACTATCTTTTGCGAATATTTGCATAAGAGTGTTGAGTGTTATGTCGATGACATCGCTGTCAAAAGTTACTTTTGAGATGACCACCTCTAAGATCTAAGGACGATATTTGATCTAATACGGGCACACTAGCTGAAATAAACCCTACCAAGTCTTTCATGGGTGTCTCTAGTGGCAAGTTCCGGGGTTTCATCATAACTTCAAAGTGCATTTATATAGAATCTGAGAATACCAAACCAATCCTTGAAATCCAACCATCGAAGAATCTTAGAGAGCTTCGCTGTCTTCAAGGAAGATTGGCATACATTAGGAGGTTCATATCAAACCTTTCTGGATGTTGACAGCCGTTCACTCAGCTCATGAAGAAGGAAGTCTCCTTCGTCTGGACTGATGAATGCCAGTAAGCATTCTACGACATCAAGAGGTACCTTACAAGTCCCCCAGTCTTGGTGGCCCCCGTTGTGGGAAGACCCTTCTTGCTATATGTGCGTGCAATGGATCACTCCCTCGGTATTCTACTAGCCCAAAAAAGTGATATGGGTCATGAGCAGGCCATCTACTACCTCAGCAAAATAATGGTCGGCACGGAGCACAGATACAACCCCATTGAGAATGAGTGTTTAGCTCTGGTCTTTGCCATTCAAAAAAACCGATATTATGTGTCAAGATAGACCATTCATGTAGTCTTGTGAATGAACCCCCTCGGTTTCTCATGACCAAACCAGGGGCGTTCAATTCTCTAGAAGGTCGTCAAGGGCCAATCATTGGCTAATTTTCTGCCTGCCCATCCAGTACCAGAAACATCAAAACTCACCAACGAGATTCCAGACGAAGTGGCAGACTCCAACGTGACAAGCGTAGAGGCCGTTTGGCGAATGTTCTTTGGCGACACTTCAAGAACAAGGCCCAAAGGCAATATTTTTGCTGGAGTCGGGATAGTGCTGACCTCCCCGGACGATCTGGTCATTAACCAGGCTTACTCTCTCACAGAGTCATGCTCCAACAATGTGGCAGAGTATAACGCTCTCATTATGGGGCTCCAACTCACCAAACAAGTAGGAGTAGACTACTTAGAGGAGTACGATGACTCCAAGCCGATAGTCAATCAGGTCCGGGACGAATATGAAGTCCGACATAAAGATCTAATTCCTTAGCACCAAGCCACACTCAGTATAATCTCCACATTCGACGGGTTCTTCATAGAACATGTGCCCCAACTACAAAATATCTAGGTGGATGCTCCGGCATGCCTTACGGTCTCCTGGCCATCCCAGTCAATATCCATTAACTCATCACTGTGATCGGATAAGAGATGGTTTTCCCAAAAATAGCCTCAGTATGTCTGAGTTATTCAGTCAAGAAAGACACCAGCACCCAGGACTGGAGACTCTCATTCTTAGACTACGCAGTCTATAAAATTCTCCCCGAGGACCAGAGGGAAGCTAATTCCATCAAGAGACGTTCCCTCCAGTTCTATTATAATACAACTACTAAGATGTTGTATCATCGTTCCTATGATGGACTTCTGCTATGATGCTTATTGAATATAGAAGCAAAGCAAGTACTTCACAAAGCTCACAATGGTGTTTGCGGCGCACATCAAACCGGACCGAAGTTATAGGATCGTCTTTGGAGGATGGGTTATTATTACCCGATAATGGTGGCGGATGCCGTCGACTACGCAAGGAAATACAAAATATGTCAAATCCATGCAGACTTCATCTACCATTCCTCAGAATTTCTACACCCAACAGTAGCATCTTGGCCGTTCGAAGCATGGAGAATGGACATCATTGGACCGATTAGTCCACATTCGTCCAAGGGATATCAGTTTATCTTGGTCATCACCGACTACTTCTTTAAATGGGCAAAAGTCGTGCCACTGGCTGAAGTAAAGACGTCAAACGTGATCAGCTTCATCAAGCATCATGTTATATATCGCTTTGGCTTGCCATGAAGGATAATCTATGATAATGGTCCACAGTTTGTGAGCCACACCTTCTACCATTTTTGTGATATAAACCAAATCTAAAATATAGCTTCGAACGCCTACAATCCAGCAGCTAATGGGTTGGCAAAGGCATTCAACAAAATAATCATCAAGCTCCTCAAGAAGTTTGTGTCATCCAATAAGCGTGACTGGAATGAGAAGCTGGACAAATGTCTCTGGGCCTATCGCATAACGGTCTGGACATCGACTGGAAGCATGCCATTTGCCTTGGTCTACGGGAGCGAAGCAGTCCTCCCCCTCGAGGTCAAGATTTTCTTTCTCCGAGTGGCTCTCTCCAACCAGTTGACTGTTGACGACAACCACCGTCGATGACTACAAGACTTAGAAGTACTCGACGAGAAACGTCTTCTAGCTCAACAGCGTATTGAGTTATATCAGGCACGCATTTCAGGTGCCTTCAATAAATGTGTCAAGGAAAGGGTGTTCCAAGTAGGCGAACTCGTCCTAGCCGTAAGAATACTAATATTTATGATGCATAAGACAGCCGGGAAGTTCCAAGCTAAATAGGAAGGATCGTTCATCGTAGAATCTGTTTATTACAATGATGCATACCAGCTCACAAAGCCTAATGGGAACTTGCTCATGAAGCCTATCAACGACAAGTTCCTCAAAAAGTACTATATCTAATCTAGACCCGTACTCCTCTCATCCCAGGATAAGATGTAAAGTATTTATATTCCCCGTTATTCATTAAGCGCATAAGCCATTGTCTATATTCGGGAGTCCTGAATACGCAACAGATAATGGATCCTCAAAAGCTCTCCAGTGGAGCAGCCTCCAATAAACCACTCTATATTAGAATTCCTTCGGGACACTAGCTCACGTCCATATCACCACTAAATTAAGGTCCTAATATATTTTCCATGTTTTGCCATGTTCACATTACCTCTGGGCAAAACTTCTCGTTTGACAATACCTCTGGTATCGGTCGCCATCCAAGCTTATGACCTATACTCAAGTTTAATTACATCAACGATGATAAGTCCATAAACCTATCACGTCTATATCACCTTCGATAGGACTTTATTTTGAACTTATTGCTTGCACTCAAGTACGCAGGAAGTAATAGGTCCACTAAAGATCCTCCAGTGGGATGTCCATGACAACTACGGTATTGTACTACGTCCATATTATCTCTAATACCATAACCAAGTTCACAACATATACCATGACAAATATAAGAAGACATTCTGAAAAAGGAGAGACTTTCTCATTAATATTCAAAATAGTGAGTACATATGATGGAAATCCATTTTCGAAGATTTTTTTATTAATATTAAATATCATGAGTACATATGATAGAAATTAATTTTTAAGGATTTTTATGAAGTCTCGCTGATAAAAAAAATTCCATTAAAGGTGCCCCTCCGTGTTGTTTCTGCTACTGACATAAGTGAAGCCGGCGGCAGAACTCAAAGCATTATGGGTCATCCCTCCATAGTGCAACCTCAGTATGTGGAAAAAAATCTATATTGATGGATAGCAAAAGAGGGAACAACTAGGTGCTCCTCGGCCAAGAGGAAAGACTGGACGCAAGGAATAGCAATCAATCCAAATCCAGTAATCAACGTCGCTGGCTCACAACTGGTAGCAGGGCCGCATAAAGAGGAGAGACGCAACTAGCATGCTGTATAAATAAGGGCGATTCCACCACCCACGTCTCCTTGATCAGTTCTTGGCAAACTGTCGCATAAAGTTGGTCTTTTTCACGAACAACGAACGTTATGATATTCTTCCATGCTCCATCATAGGCAGCACGAGCGAGGACAAAACCTCCACAAAAAGAATGAATGTACATTATCAGAATACAAAAAAGTTGTACCTGGTTTAGACGACTTGTCATGCGACTAGTCATGTCAGAAGACCGCGCATAATTTTAGATGGCCTTTCATCCATGCGGCAGAGCTCAGAGGAAAGGATGCACATGTCTCTTTATCCATGCGACAAGCCATGATGTGTCTCTGCGTATCCTTATACCTCATATTGGGGAGACTGCATCAGGTGGCCACGGGTCCTCCTAATTTTTGTCAGACTCCTTAGCCAAAGAGAGAACCTTAAAAAAAATAAAGAAAGGAGCGAAAGAAATGACCCTCTCTCTCTGGTAGTCTATTTATAGGCTCCAAAGCCGCGAGGGAGGATCGAGGCAATGAACCAAGTAGTTACAGGAATGAATCTGATGCCTCAATTTGCGTGGTCCATTTTTAACTCCTTGGAAACTGTTACCCCGGCAAACGCGTCAAACATCGGCTCAGAATCCAAGAAATTCATTTGAAGATTGAGCCAAATCTTGGAATTTAATGCAGATTTGACAACGTGGCAGACCCGTCCATGCGATAATAAGTGTATGCCTTAAAGACAACTGAAGGACTTCCATACGACAGACAGCTCATGCGTTCGAAAGATCTTTTTTCCATACTTCTTATTTAAAGTATTCCAAACTTGTCAGTTTGAAAACTTTAAAGGGGGTCTTGTAGAAGCATAAAAAATCACAGAAGTGCCTATGCGCCTCAGCGCTCATGTGTCGAAGAAACTAAAGTGTATGCGTCAAAACTTAAGTGGCGCATGGCTAGTTAGATGCATAATGTCACCCCACTCAAGTTAGAGCATTTTTTACTCTAACATCAATGGTGCTGTGAAATGCCTCGATTCTGAGGCTAATAATTGGTGTTAGAGCGCAGTCACCGCCATAATTATCTTTTTTATTTTACAGCCGTACAATGCCACATGTATGAGAGACACAATCTCTGGTCCCATGCGTCCCAGACTCCATACGTCACATGCGTCTTTGGTCCCATACGCTCCAGACACCATGTGTCTCTGACTCCATGCATCTCTGGCCCTATGCGTCCTAGACTCCATGTGTTTAGTATGGCAATGGTCCTCAAGTCAAGATATTTCTGTTAAAATTGGAGAAATTTTCTATAGGCCAACTGTCAATCTTACCGAGTCATGCACACCAAGTATGATAACCGACCAGATTTTTAGTAACAGCAGATCCCAATAATGAATCCACGTGGAAATTTGACTGTGACATGTGTCCCCGGTTGAAACCGCACCATGTTGAGGATGGACGCATGGCAGCTCCAGCTTCCGTGTGCTTATAGCACATGCACGCATGGGCCCGTCAGCATGACGACAATAAATAGTAGGGTTGCGAACCCACTAAAGGCACAAGGAGACATACATACACACAAACACAAGAGAGAAAACAGTAAAAAGTATTATCATTCTCTCGTCGGACCATCAACGGAGTAAAAGAGTCACTACATTACTCGATCTCCATCGTCACATTCTCCAGAATAAAAAATAATTGTACTTAGATTTTTTGTCTAGGATTTCTTTGTACACTTTTGTTTGTTAAACACACATAGTTTGTTTCGACTTTGGATCAAAGGCAAACGCTTCTTTTGAAAACATCTTCGAAAGCCACATGTTTTACTATTTCATTCAAGCACACAGTAGGGAGAATTCCATGTACTATATCGATTCATTTCTATCTTAACAAGCGCAACGTACTTCATTGATCCATAACCATTTCTTTCTAGGGACATATTAATAGAGCATTAAGTGGATGCAATTCTTCTTATAAACATGATATTGGTATTTCATGTTAACAAAGATTTATTCTTAGGAGCATTTTATGATAAAGAAAATAAACAATAAAGAGCATCACTTATTCTTACCCATAGTCGACGATTTGTCCCTGCAACAAGACAATAGTTAAACAGTTTATAAATGTATAAGTTTCTTGTTCATCTTTGCATCAAATGTT
Source organism: Iris macrosiphon (assembly GCA_036927795.1). Taxonomy (NCBI): domain Eukaryota; kingdom Viridiplantae; phylum Streptophyta; class Magnoliopsida; order Asparagales; family Iridaceae; genus Iris; species Iris macrosiphon. Next base: position 200,843,332 of record JAYESA010000005.1, read on the forward strand.
AGGCTTGCACAATGATATCCTAGCGTGAGACCTATCAACATGATGGCCCATGGTCGTCTTCCCATGATTAGCAGCTGTGACATACGGTTTTGCTCTGCACTAATATACTCGAACATTAGCAGATGTGACTCATGGTTCAACTATTTACTAACATAAACGAATACTAGCAGTTGTGGCTCACGATTCACCTCTTCACTAATAGACTTGGCACCCCCTGATCGCGAGGACTACAAGCCTCAGGGTGCCATATTTTCTCCTAGGCCGAGCGATCCTAGTTTCCTGGGAATTGATCGAAGGATTATACCCTTGTGCACAAGGTTGTCCAGACCAATACATGAATGCAACTTCTATCTGATAAAAACTCTATAATGCAACAATTATGCGACAAGTAACATTTTTATGTATTCTCTTCTTTTCATTCGATCAATAAAGCCAATAGCTCTTTCTTTTCTCTTTTCTCTTTTCTCTATACGTCCAAGCCGTCTCTTCTTTTTCATTTTTTTCCTATACAACAATACAAGTTATTTCATACAATTCTATATTTTTAATATACAATAAAGGAAACATGTAATTATTCTTACTTTACAAGCATGGCAACAGTTATATCCATATTGAATAACATTATCAAGAAATTCTACTATTTGATAGCATACAATGTTGGGCATACAACATTCTCTCTCTTATAAGCATAACAATATTTCTTTCAATTGCAATGACAGTTAATTTATTAGCATATGATCTTCTTTCTATCTGAACAAGTATGGAAAAGGTTCTTTAGCTATGTGAGTAGGCACATTCTCTTGTTTAAATATACCGAGTCATGTACTATTATTCTTAGTGATTACGAGTCTCTTCTTAGCAACAATCAGGCATTCATTCTTATGGATTATTTATTAAGCTTGAAAGAATCAGAAAGTGAAGTCTTGCCCACTCACCATGATTAATCATCTCATATCCCAAAAAGATAGCTCTTCACGAAGGCTTCCTCTCGAGCCAGCAAACCGATATCTCTATCTATATATTGTGCCACGAGGAGTGGGGCACTACATAATTAAACATCGAGAAAAGGTTATGTCCTCAAAACTTAAGGAGAAACTTACGATATCCAAAGTATCGATAGTCCTCATCCCTTGCCATCATCAATCGATAAAACTCTTTATCAATAATGTAGCGATAATGCTCGTGACGACAAAGGGAAATAGGCCCTTACCGTCAACATTTCCAAATAATCCTCTTCGTCGGATCCGAAGCCAGCTGAGGCCCCCAAACTGAAAGAGACTTACTCTTTCGATGACGATGATGTGATAGTAATCTTCGACGTGCTGATAAAGGACAACAAGCTCTGGCTCCTCGACATCAAAAGCCCCGATGAGGCGGATCAGGTCGATAACCCCAGGTACTGCCACTACCATCGGTTTATCAACCACCCAACACGAGATTGCTACGTGTTGAAATAATACATCCATCATCTTCTTGAGTCCAAAGCTCTCACCTTAGACTTTGAGGACATGACGGTCACCGCCAACATGATATCTCTTCAGTTCGGGGACTTTCCAGTAGCAGAGAACCAAGATGGGGTCGTCCCGATCCCGAGGGCAATAATGGAGGTTATTAATCTTCCTCCAGCTCACAACCAAGCAGCCAGACTGGTACCTCTTAGCACACCTCGGGGTGAGGTCATGTGGGTTTACCCAGATCTTGTCCAAGGTATGATATAGCAAGCAGTACCCTCTGCCACTAAGTCCAGAGGAAAGAAGTCTAAATCTTGCCACATGGTTTCTTCTTCCATCGAGAAAGCTGTGAAAGGAGCGACAAGGTCGAGGCTGGCCTACCAGAATGACTATTATTCTCTCGTAAATGTCATACCGCTAACCACCGCACCTGGCGCATCGAATCATGGTCCGTCTCAGCCTCCCGAAACAGACAAACAAAAGTAGACTCGCTTTGATAAGCCTTTACGGAAGAATACAACACAGGGGTTAGAGAAGCCCTACAACTTCGATATATTGGTGCAACTCGCCAATAATCCAGCTAAACTATCTCTCTTTGAGCTCCTCCGTCTCTCCAAAGATACGCGCGATGCTCTAAGCGATGCATTACAGAACGTCGACACTTACCTGGCCCAGGTCAAGCCACCGGCCGAGGACCCCGCTGCATGCCCTACTGCAACAATGTGATGGAGGCAATACCCAACATCACGTTCTCGCAACAGGATATGTTGCTGAAGAACAATAGGCACGATCGTCATCTGTACTATACAGGGTACATCGGGGCTATTAAAATGGACCGGATGTACATTGACCCTGGTTCTTCCATCAGCATCATCCTGCGCAGTCTATTTCAGACCCTGGGAATCCCAATGCATTGGTTGGAAGCAACCTATACACCATCAGTAACTTCAATGCTGGAAGGAGCTACCCTCTGGGTAAGATTCGCCTGAAGTGTCAGATCGACGATCTACGAACAGAGGCCACTTGCTACGTCATAGACATGGACGTGTCCTACAACATCTTGTTAGGACGTCTATGGATACATGAGTACATGATTGTACCATCTACTCTGCACCAATGTTTGAAGTACGTAGACGATCACGACATCGTCAGAATAAAGTTCGCCGATGTCGATTCATTCAAAGGAGTCGAGGCATATTACTCTGACTCAATCATGTACAAGTAAGTCCGCCAAGACGAGGGTGGTAAAAATGTCGACAATAAAGCAAAGCAGGTACCACACCAGAAGAACCTTTGAGGGTCCATCTCAAAGGACGGGCTCCTAACACCACTTCTCCCCTTGTGGTAAAACTCCATAAGAAAGCGTCGAAAGCTCTTTGTCACGCCCCAGTCCCAAAATGCCGAGGGACTGGAGACGTGCGCAATGGCCAGCAGCACGCACCGATGGACAACCCAATTTAATGGATCCATCAGGGCATGCTTAAGCTGTAGTCTAACAGGAAATAGATCAATGATACAGGTCACAGACTAATCTATTCTCATCCACAACAGATAAACACAGAGTAACTGCCAGAAATAATGCAATAAAATAAATAAGCAAATCTCAATAAATATCTCGGGAAATGATCCGAGAATATGTCTGGTACAACAGATGCAAATGGACAGGAAATAATCAACTGGAAATAGAAATAAATGACTACATACGGCCAATGCTCAGGAGAAGTCCTCTTGTGCGAGCTCGTCTTCAGGTCCTGGTACAGCTCCTGGAAGTACTCTGGTACGGGGTATCTCTGGATGGATCTCTTCAGCTATACCTGGGGACATAGTCCATTCCAGGTCCTCAGGGGACATAACAAGGTACAGATAATACAAGCCAAAACATAAGCAGTGCAGAACTAAAGGAGACAGCAGGGTGAACTATGTAACCAGCTAAGTGATAAATGCAAGTTGAGAGCATCACTAGAACTCAGGCTGAAGCTGCTACAAGCTCTGTGTCGGGGAGCCGGTAGCAGTGATATCATGTAGTTGTCTAGATCAATGGGAGACTACGACGCCGGCATAATATAAAATTAACCTGTAGCCTGTGTAACTCTCCCCACCCAATGTAATCACGCATACCATAACCATAACGTCTCATGTCCATGTCAAGCGGGATCATAGCTAATGCAACAAGTCATAAAGTATCTAGGAATATATGTCAATGTCAAGTCCTGTATCCTATATAGAATCACCATGAATGTCTCAGGAAGACTCTGTCTCATGAATAGTGTCAAGTGTCCTGGATTCTGTTGTACTTGATATGACAAGTACCAAGAGTAAGGGTATCGAATGTCCATCTCTAATGACGTACCCAACACCGCGTATGGTGTTGGCACCCGACTATGATCGGACACTAACTACGTCACACGTTTCCTAGGTTAAGCAGTTATAACAAGTTTATATGAATTTACACAAGAACTCCAGCAAAATATTATCACAGGAACTACTGAGAATTGACGAGCTTTACTTGCCCACTGATGCTAAATTAAGCCAAGGAAATAAATAGCAGACTGCAGGGTTTGGCAAGGTACACTTGCCTGTGGTTTCGGCTCCAATTGTGGCTCTGACTTCAGCGGGAATTGCAGGTGGTTCTCCGGTTGCTGAAATAAACATCACCATCAGATCCAAAAAATATCAATCAGCTAGAAACGCCTATCCTTGGGTCCAATTTGGAGACAAGGGCAAAAACGGCAGTTTTGGGTCAAAACGGGATCCACATGTGGGCCCGCTTTGCACCGAAAAACATGTCAGGGTCAAAGGTCTCCAAATTCACTAAACTTAGTGTCAACAGGTCAGGAACGATGATACGAACCCAACGGAACTTCCAGAATTGGATTCCGATGAGCCGATCACAAAATCGCTCGTCGAGCGGGGCCTGTGGGGCCCACGACACGCGATTTCGTCAACGTTCTCAGAATCGAACCAAACTTGGGTCATAGGACCAGCGTATCGCTATGAGTCCGATGGCACAAGTTTCGTTTAAATCCGACATGTGTACACAAAGTTAGGGTAAATTGCAGAAAAGTCGGATACGGGGCGATGTCCGCGGATACGCGTTGATTCCGGTGTGCACGCACATCCGAATCAGCTTCCGCAAAATCCCACACGTCCGTATCAACGACGCGCACGTATCTGTGAAGACCGCACGTGACCAAGTCATCCCGTTTGGCGGGGCGTACTCAGTTCCGGGGTGAAACAGGGTCTGGTTTTTCCTGTTTTTGGATCGCGGTGTACGATCACCACAGGACGCGATGCCCCGAACGGTTTGTCCGGGCACCGAGAGGATCATACAGGTTTCGCAACGCAATTTACGGAATCGAAATCTGAGCTACGAGCAAGAAGATACACGCACCTGAACGGGACCCGAAAACCGGGGTCTGAATCTTGTCCGATACGACACGGACACTGTGTCCCGTGTCCGTTTCCGACGCAAAGGAGATTTAGGGTTAGGGCTTGATGGCCGAGCTGCGGCGGCTCGGGGTGGCTTACGGCGGGGGGGGGGGAGAGGCCGGACGGCTGCGCTGCTGTGGTCGGGATGCTCGGGGCTTGGCGGCTGACGGAGGAGGAGGGCCGGGCGGCTGCGCTGCCAGAGAAGAGGAGGAAGGAGGGGACCGGGGGCTGCAGCGGTGAGGGAGGGTGGGCGCTGGAGGAGGGCACGGCGGCGTCGAGTAGCAGGGAGGCAGCGGCAGGGGACGGCGCTGCGGGGTGCCGGAGGGGAGGAGATGGCCGGGGGAGGGGAGCTAGGGTTTAGGGAGGCGGTGGCGCGGGGATTAAATAGGGGGGAAGAGAGAGGGGGTCGGCCGGAAATGGCGGGGGTCGTGGCGGCCGGTGCGGGGGAAACGACGACGTGGCCGAAAGCGGCGGAGGGCGGCGGAAGAACCGGGCGCGGGGGCGACTGGGTGAACGGGTGAGAGGGAAGCGGGCTAGCGGGTGCGGGTCGGGTCTTGGCGGATCCGACCCGACCCGTTAGGCCAGGGTCTTGGGCCGGGTGGGGCTGGGCCGGGCCGGCCCAATGGGCTGAGGGTTTAATTAAAAATAATAATAATAATAATAATAATCCATAAATAAATAATAAATAAATAATAATTAAATAAATAGTTTTAGGTGTTTAAAAATAGGTCCGGGGCCCAATAAATTCCAGAAAAATTATCCTAAGTCCAGTTTTTCATTTTACATCCAAAAATATTATTTTCATAATATTTTAACATTGTTTATTATCAATTAAAAATTATTTAATATTTAAAACCCTATTTTTAAATTATAGAAAATTCCCAGAAAATTCCAGAAAATTATGAAAAATCCAGTTTTGAAAATTTTGAAAAATCAGGGGGTTTACAATCTACCCCCCTTAAGAGGATTGCGTCCTCGCAATCAAAGAATAACCTATCAACAGAGATGACGCGGTCGCAAGCATCGTTTGAAATCACATCACAAGATACTTAGGGAAATACAGTTTCCCTAGCAATAAAAGTTATGAACTTCCAGAGAAAATCTAGTTAAAGCAAAAGATCTACAACTTTTATGAAAACCAGGTTGTTATTAATAAGTTACAAATTACTAGGTTGGGACTGAGGTCACGAACCAAGAGGCATGAGCTACAACAAGACCAGAAACGGATAACTATGAATCACTTACACGCATTGGCTACTCCACGAGTCTGCGCGTTCTCCACTGTCATCGTCAGGGCTTGCTCGCGTCCTTGCAGTCGATTCTTCTGCTGCTGAGCCTGCTGGAAGAGTAGTTCCTGGGGTATCAAGGGTAGCCTCGGCAGGTACCCTCCTGGAGCTGGTGGTAGGACTTCTTGAACTTCTGTTTGCGGTACTTCCAATGCTGGAGAGGTTGACCTCGGTACTGGTAACGCTCGTTGGTTTACCCTTGGTGCTCCTTCTCGACGCTCAGGGCATTTCCTCAGTAAATGCTGACTGGATCCGCAAGCCAAACATAATCTCATTTTCCGTCTGCACTTGTTCTCTATATGACCTCGTCGGTGACAATATGCACAAACAGGTATTGCCTGTGGAGATGCTTCTGGTGGCTGGTGTATGTGAGGTCTTTTTGCAACTTCTTCTTGTTGTGCTCTGGCTGGTGCTGACGTGGATGGCCCCTTCAGACTGGTCTCCCTTCTGATGACGCGCTCAATGCGTCGCGCTGCAGCAAGGACGTCCGGGTACGAAGTAGGTGCAACGGATCCAATTAGTTTCTGTAGCTCAATGTTTAGTCCGTCGAAGAATTTCTCAGCCTTCTCTTCTTCTGTCGGGATCAATGTTGGAGCGAAGCGACTTAGACGAATGAACTCAGCGTTGTACTCTTCTACCGTCTTAGTATCCTGAGTGAGGTGATTAAACTTGTCCCGAAGTTCTGATCGAGCGACAGCTGGAATGTACATCTCCTGAAAGAGTCTAGAGAACTCTTCCCAAGTGGTTCGATCTGGTCCGAGCCGTGCCTCCTTGGATAGCCACCAGTGATGTGCATTGTCCGTCAACTGTATTCTGACGGCAGTCATCCAACGCTCCTTTGGAAGCTCAGCTGCTTCTAATTGATGTTGAGTGTTGGTGAGCCACTCATGAACTTCAGTGGGCTCTTCTTTGCCTGAGAAGGTACGAGGCTTCAGCTGGCGAAAATCAAAAATAGAGCCCGTCGTTGGTCGTCGTGCTGGTAAGTCTGCCTGCTCTAGTGCGGTTACTAGGCTGCGACTGAAAGCCTCTTGTTGAGCTTGCGTTATTGCATAGATCATTTGAAACATCTGTTGTCCGTCCATGGCCTGCCCTGGTGGAATTACGGGCATTGGTGGAGTAAATTACATCGATGGTGGAATGTCATCGCGCTGGACTCTCGAGGCACGTTGTTGAGCTGATTGTCCTCCATCCACTAGTGTTACTTCATCTTCGTTGGTTACCTCAGCATCTCGTGGTAACGTTATGGGAGTCTCGTCGTTTTCTTGTGAATCCATAACCCTACAACCAAAATAAATAATAAGAGGCGCACAGGGATCAAGGCAGGATGCAAGTCAAGAAATTAATTCGAAGTCGATATGGATATCAAGAACGTTTCAAGCAAGTGGATGAGATCCTAAATTTATCCTATTTTATTGCAGGCCTGTTCGGTCCCTGAGTTGAAACTGAACAATTTAGTCGAAGACCTGCATGGGCCACCACAAAAACCATGTCACGTCCCAGTCCCAAAATGCCGAGGGACTGGAGACGTGTGCAATGGCCAGCAGCACGCACCGATGGACAACCCAATTTAATGGATCCATCAGGGCATGCTTAAGCTGTAGTCTAACAGGAAATAGATCAATGATACAGGTCACAGACTAATATATTCTCATCCACAACAGATAAACACAGAGTAACTGCCAGAAATAATACAATAGAATAAATAAGCAAATCTCAATAAATATCTCGGGAAACGATTCGAGAATATGTCTGGTACAACAGATGCAAATGGACAGGAAATAATCAACTAGAAATAGAAATAAATGACTACATACGGCCAATGCTCAGGAGAAGTCCTCTGGTGCGAGCTCGTCTTCAGGTCCTGGTACAGCTCCTGGAAGTACTCTGGTACGGGGTATCTCTGGATGGATCTCTTCAGCTATACCTGGGGACATAGTCCATTCCAGGTCCTCAGGGGACATAACAAGGTACAGATAATACAAGCCAAAACATAAGCAGTGCAGAACTAAAGGAGACAGCAGGGTGAACTATGTAACCAGCTAAGTGATAAATGCAAGTTGAGAGCATCACTAGAACTCAGGCTGAAGCTGCTACAAGCCCTGTGTCGGGGAGCCGGTAGCAGTGATATCATGTAGTTGTCTAGCTCAATGGGAGACTACGACGCCGGCATAATATAAAATCAACCTGTAGCCTGTGTAACTCTCCCCACCTAATGTAATCATGCATACCATGACCATAACATTCATGTCCATGTCAAGCGGGATCATAGCTAATGCAACAAGTCATAAAGTATATAGGAACATATGTCAATGTCAAGTCCTGTATCCTATACAGAATCACCATGAATGTCTCAGGAAGACTCTGTCTCATGAATAGTGTCAAGTATCCTGGGTTCTGTTGTACTTGATAGGACAAGTACCAAGAGTAAGGGTATCGAATGTCCATCTCTAATGACGTACCCAACACCGCGTACGGTGTTGGCACCCGACTATGATCGGACACTAAGTACGTCACACGTTTTCTAGGTTAAGCAGTTATAACAAGTTTATATGAATTTACACAAGAACTCCAGCAAAATATTATCACAGGAACTACTGAGAATTGACGAGCTTTACTTGCCCACTGATGCTAAATTAAGCCTGGCAAGGTACACTTGCCTGTGGTTCCGGCTCCAATTGTGACTCTGACTTCAGCGGGAATTGCAGGCGGTACCCCGGTTGCTGAAATAAACATCACCATCAGATCTAGAAAATATCAATCAGCTAGAAACGCCTGTCCTTGGGTCCAATTTGGAAACAAGGGCAAAACGGCAGTTTCGGGTCAAAACGGGGTCCACATGTGGGCCCGCTTTGCACCGAAAAATGTGTCAGGGTCAAAGGTCTCCAAATTCACCAAACTTAGTGTAAACAGGTCAGGAACGATGATACGAACCCAACGGAACTTCCAGAATTGGATTCCGATGAGCCGATCACAAAATCGCTCGTCGAGCGGGGCCTGTGGGGCCCACGACACGCGATTTCGTCAACGTTCTCAGAATCGAACCAAACTTAGGTCACAGGACCAGCGTATCACTACGAGTCCGATGGTGCAAGTTTTATTTAAATCCGATGTGTGTACACAAAGTTAGGGTGAATTGCAGAAAAGTCGGATACATGGCGATGTCCGCGGATACGCGTTGATTCCGGTGTGCACGCACATCCGAATCAGCTTCCGCGAAATCCCACACGTCCGTATCGACGACGCGCACGTATTTGTGAATACCGCACACGACCAAGTCGTCCCGTTTGGCGGGGCGTACTCAGTTCCGGGGTGAAACAGGGTCTGGTTTTTCCTGTTTTTGGATCGCGGTGTGCGATCACCACAGGACGCGATGCCCCGAACGGTTTATCCGGGCACCGAGAGGATCATACAGGCTTCGCAACGTAATTTGAGGAATCGAAATCCGAGCTACGAGCAAGAAGATACACGCACCTGAACGGGACCCGAAAACCGGGGTCTGAATCGTGTCCGACACGGACACTGTGTCCCGTGTTCGTGTCCGACGCAAAGGATATTTAGGGTTAGGGCTTGCTGGCCGAGCTGCGGCGGCTCGGGGCGGCTCACGGCGGGGGGGGAGAGGCCGGACGACTGCGCTGCGGTGGTCGGGATGCTCGGGGCTTGGCGGCTGACGGAGGAGGAGGGCCGGGCGGCTGCGCTGCCGGAGAAGAGGAGGAAGGAGGGGACCGGGGGCTGCAGCGGTGAGTGAGGGTGGGCGCTGGCGGAGGGCACGGCGGCGTCGAGTGGCGGGGAGCAGCGGCCGGGGACGGCGCTGCGGGGTGCCGGAGGGGAGGAGATGGCCGGGGGAGGGGAGCTAGGGTTTAGGGAGGCGGTGGCACGGGGATTAAATAGGGGGGGAAGAGAGAGGGGGTCGGCCGAAAATGGCGGGGGTCGTGGCGGCCGGTGATGGGGAAACGACGACGTGGCCGAAAGCGGCGGAGGGCGGCAGAAGAACCGGGCGCGGGGGCGACTGGGTGAACGGGTGAGAGGGAAGCGGGCTAGCGGGTGCGGGTCGGGTCTTGGCGGATCCGACCCGACCCGTTAGGCCAGGGTCTTGGGCCGGGTGGGGCTGGGCCGGGCCGGCCCAATGGGCTGAGTGTTTAATTAAAAATAATAATAATAATAATAATAATCCATAAATAAATAATTAATAATTAATAATTAATAATTAATAATTAAATAAATAGTTTTAGGTGTTTAAAAATAGGTCCGGGGCCCAATAAATTCCAGAAAAATTACCCTAAGTCCAGTTTTTTATTTTACATCCAAAAATATTATTTTCATAATATTTTAACATTGTTTATTATCAATTAAAAATCATTTAATATTTAAAACCCTGTTTTTAAATTACAGAAAATTCTCAGAAAATTCCAGAAAATTGTGAAAAATCCAGTTTTGAAAATTTTGAAAAATCAGGGGGTTTACACTCTTACCCCTCCGGAACGTGGTAAAACTCCACAAGAAGGTACTAGAACCTTTGGTCGTTCGCCTATGAAGGACAAATCGACCACATAAAGAGGATCATGTACCCATTACTGCTTCAGAACCACTGATGGTAAAACTTTTCAGAAAATCTCCAAAGTAGTCACTCACATTGGAGGCGGAGCCCGGGAAAGACGAACTGGAGGAATACATGTCTGCTCTTGCTGATGCCCCTTCACTTGACGATATAATCCCTGTAGAAAAGATACCATACTTCATTAATAAATGGTTATCTTTGAACTACTATAATATTACACATTTAAGTATAATATATTCCTTAGAGAACAGTCTAGGCCTGCAACTGCATACACAGGTTGTAGTGCCCCGTTCCCCCTATCCTGGGAGCGCGGCTAAGAAATACTTGGTATCGTTCGATCGGGACAGATTAAATCAAGATTCTTTTCTCGTTGTGGATTGGTTTCTGCCGAATCATGTCCCATATTCAGCAGATCGTACCTCAAAGAAGGACTCGATGGCAGAGTCTAGAGGGGCCTTTCCGTTGTGCTGGTTTCTTTTTCCATCTTCGATGCCACTTGGTTGCTTTCTTGTTGGTTTTGTTACTTGCATTTTCTTGAACGGTTTCGATGGATTTTATTGTCTTCATTCTTTGAATTTTGTATTTTATTCGAATCCTTGGAGACCGAGACATAAGATATTGATCATCTGTTGGTGCGTGCGGGTGATCGCGTAAGCGACACGCAAGTAGAGTCTTGAAGATCTCCCCTTTTTTTTCCCCGATTCACCAACTATGTGAGTAGCCTTACTCCCGAATTGCGCCCTTCTTCTAAGTATTCATTCCTAATGATTTGACTCATTTGTGCATTCCGATCAACGATACCAAAAGAATAAAATTGAGTCAAGATAAATGAAATAGGCTTGAAACACTTAATGCTTGTCACATAAATTTTTATACGGTCATATTGTTGCTTGCTTGTCCGCTATATATGTATCTATTTTGTGTTTAGATGTATTTAGAACTTATTCATCTATAACTGTTCAATGGGTAGTACATAACTTGTGATTTGATCATATCAGCTAGTAGACTATGACATCACACTGTGCTAAAGTAGTTATGTTCATGTTGATGTCTTGAAATACTTTGTATGTTAACTTAGTGTTTAGATCGTCAATGATCATGGACAACTTGTGCACAAGGAACATGATTTCTGCGAATGGTCGTCGAGGCACCGGGGCCGATTCGTCCCGGGCGGAACAATAATTAGTCGTGCTAGCAACTTTGCATGGGTGATACGGAAGTTTGTAGCAGGGCTTGCTACCTCCGTTGTAAGCATCGTCGTCTACCCAGACTATAGTCCATAATGGCTAGTCAAGACAGTGATCCTTATGTATATTTAAACTATGTAAAGTAACTATGTCTTCGTGGCAGGGAAGGTCGTGGTAAGTTTTGTACATGTGCTTCAGACGGTGTAGGCAAAAGTCACCAAACGTTGGCACCTTTTGTTATGTCATTCCATTCTATCGTATATATAATTAAATAAACTAAGGCAAGATAGAAAGATCACATAATAATAATGTTGCATGTTCATATGAATACGATATCGATTTGGTATGTTGGGTTAGCTTGCCCTCACAGATACTTTTTGAAGTACCGACCCTCGTTTTAGCAGGTTCCCCGAGCCAAGGCGACGCGGCGAGGAGATGAAGCTTCCCCCAACCTTTCACTGATCTAACACGTTCGTGTTTGTGACTTTTGGAGCACAAGTACAGAATCTTAAGGAGCTCGCACATACCTTTTTGAAGCACCTAGGCGATGGTGCTAATACGCACCCAAGGTGGTTTGCTTTTTTGAAATATTAGTAAGAGATGTAATGTATGGATCGACTATCTTATTTTGTGTCCAAATTATAAGCCAGTGTGGCATCCTTATTACTTTTGAGTCAAGAGTCTGTAATCAGATGTTCATTATCAATAAAGAGAACTTTTATATATCTTAATGTGTGATATCTCATTTGTATACTCTGTTGCATATGTTTTTAAAGTATATCATTATGCCTAGGCCTTGTGCGCGTGCGCCTAACACATGCACGGCATCACGTCCGGGGGACGATTATCGATTTAGCAAAAATTGGGGCATGACATATTGGTATCATAACATGGCCTCAGATTCTTTGACTTTTGTGTCAGAAGAGTTTTCTTGAAATGATCATGTCCCTCCTAGTTGAACTCTTGAATTTGCTTGGCCAAAATGATATGTGTTCCAAAAGTGAGTCAATAATATGTTTTGAGACTGATGTAAGTTACTTTTCTTTCAAGGAACGACCTCAGATTATGATGCACAAGCACATGTAGTGGCGCAGGTACAAGGGAGCAATTCCGGCACTTCAGGCAGCTCAGAAAGTCCAGCAGCCGGCCCTCTATCGATCCGTTCGAGCGGATGATGAATTTGATAAAAATGCAGCAGAGGCAGGCGAAACTACGTCAAAGCCAATTCGAGTCCCGGATTGAGGCTCAATTTTAGGCACAACAGACTCAGACTGAGGCATAGCAGAAGCAAATAGATACCTTACAAATAATTATGATGACGCTCGTCGCCAACAACCATTCTGTATCAACGGACGTCGTGACAGTGCCAGTTGTAGCCGAGACCGTAGGACTTCAGGGCTCTCAGAAACCTCCACCCTCAAACGAAAAGGGTTCCATCCTTCAAATATCAGAGTTTAAGAAGATATGTCATGCTACCTTAGGAGGGACTGAGGACCCCTCCATGGCGTTGGATTAGCTGGTTGAGTTAGAGAACCACTTTGAAGTACTTCGCATAGATAAGACAAATAGAGTTTTTTGCGCTCAGCTTCAGCTCCGTTTAAACGTACATGATTGGTGGGATATACACTGACAAGCTATCTTGAGTGAAGATGATAAGACGAATATCTCTTGGTCTGTGTTTCGTAAATCCTTCGAAGAGGGGTACCTTCCACCCGCCGTCCGTCCCGAGAAGGAAGACAAATTTATACGTCTTCAACAAAAAAATATGACAGTGCAGCAGTACGCCGCAAAATTCAACAGGCTTGTAAAATTTGCTAAGTCTCATCTATGTGACGTCGAAAGTCGAGCTCAAAGATTTAAGATAGGACTATGACCTTCTATTCGTGCCTACATCGTCGTCCCTCAGTACCATACCATACGAGAGTCTCTAAACCAGGCCCTCTCCCTAGAGTCGCAGTACCCCCCTAGTTCGCACTGGCGTTGTGCAAAATTTTTGTCACAAGCGCCCTAACAACATATGTGGTAACAATGCGTACAAGCGCCATAATAACGACGGCTCTCAGAACCATGATCCAGGGAAGAACCAAGGGCCACCTTGTGCCTACTGCCATAGGCCAGGACACCATGTCAATGACTGTCGTATTTGAAAAGGGGAATGTTTCGTTTGTGGTAAGTTTGGCCACGTAGATCGCAAATATTAGGATCGTCCTAACGATCCCCCTCTGTGTCATCCACAACAACAATATCGTCCGCCATAGAATCGGGGTCAAGCACCTCGAGCGAACCAGACGACACTATAGAACGCTCAAGGCCGGGTCTATGCTCTGACTCGAGAAGAGGCATTCGCATTAAACATGGTGGTGTCAAGTATATTACTTTTTAATAATGTACCTGCTCAAGTATTGTTTGATTCTGGTTCCACACATAGTTTGTTACGGTAGATTTTGTCACCGAGAACACATTTCCTATGACACTGCTAGGCCTAAACCTTAGCGTCAGTACTCCATCGGGCGTGGATTTGCTGGCTCACTTAGTTTGTCGTGAAGGTAAGATTTGCATCGGAGGAAAAAAAATTCACTTGATACGATAGTCTTAGACATCAGGGACTACGGCATTATTCTGGGGATGGATTGGCTCGACGCTTGCTCGACTACTATTGATTGTGCAGAAAAAAAATTATGTTTTGTCTACCTGGCGAGATAGAATTTTGCTATACGTACAGTCCACCATCTAGAGCGTCGAATGCCTGCATGGTGATCTCTGTAATATTTGCTCGACGGATGATACATTCCGACTGTGATGGCTACTTGGCGTCCGTTCGAGACACACAATAAGATGCACAAATGTAGAGTCTACTTCTGTTGTGGCAGATTTTTCTGATGTGTTTTCAGATAAGTTGTCCGGTATACCGCCCGACTGAGAGATAGAGTTCACTATTGATACATTTCCAGAGACTCGGCCGATTTTTAAGGCACCGTATTGAATGGCCCCGACAAAACTAAAAGAGTTAAAGGACCAGTTACAAGAATTATTGGATCATGTGTATATTCGTCCTAGCATGTCTCCGTGGGGCGCGCCTGTATTGTTTGTGAAGAAAAAGGATTGCTCGATGCAGCTCTGCATCGACTATCGTGAATTGAATAAGACCATTTTTGAAATAAGTATCCCTTTCCAAGATCGATGACCTCTTTGATCAACTACAAGGTGCGACGGTATTTTCAAAAATTGATCTTCGCTCGGGTTACATCAACTCAAGATCAAGCAGGACGACGTGCCGAAGTCAGTCTTTTGCACTTGCTACAGCCACTATGAGTTTTTGGTAATGCCATTCGGACTGACCAATGCCCCTGCCACCTTTATGGACTTGATGAATCATGTTTTCATCCATATCTTGACAAGTTTGTAGTAGTGTTCATTAATGATATCTTGGTGTACTCGAAGAATAGAGAGGAACATGCAGAGCACTTGCGGATCGTGCTACAGACTCTTCGGAACAACAAGCTATATGTAAAATTGAGTAAGTACGAGTTCTAGCTGAGCAGTGTATCTTTTTTCAGGCACATCATTTCTACGGGAGGCATTTCAGTCAATCCAAAGAAAGTTGAAGCCCTCATCGAGTGAAAGCGGCATGCATCCGTCAGCGAGATTCGAAGATTCCTCGAGCTAGCGGGCTACTACATGCGCTTTGTGAAAGACTTTTCCAAGTTAGCATCACCTATGACTCGCCTTACACAGAAGGGAGTCGTATTCGAGTGGTCCACCGACTGCGAAGCCTCGTTTGAAGAGTTAACGCAATGCCTTACCTCTGCTCCGCTACTTGCACTACCAAACGAGACCTCAGGATTCCAAATATTCAGCGACGCATTAGGGCAGGGCTTGGGGTGTGTACTCATGGAGCAGGAGAGGGTGATAGGCTACGCATCCTGACAACTGAAAAAGCAAGAGAAAAAATATCCTATGCATGACCTGGAACTAGCGGCAATTGTGTTCGGGCTAGAATTATGACGATACTACTTCTATGGAGTGGCTTGCCAAATTTACACTAATTATAAAAGCTTAAAGTACATATTTACCTAAACGGACCTTAACCTACGACAGCGACGTTGGCTAGAATTGATCAAAGACTATGACTTAACGATTGACTATACACTTGGCAAAGGAAATATTGTAGCGGATGCGTTGAGTCAACTGTTTACGGGATCCCTGTCCGTTAATCGCATGTTATAAAGAGACTTTGATGAAATGGGCATTGAACTCCGAAGTTGATACCGCGATGTGCGAGTTGCTCAGATGTGATTCATACCCAACCTGTTAGAGAGAGTCGTATCTACTCAGAGGGATGATCCATTCCTAAGAAAAATACGTGAGTAGATTCTAGAAGGGAAGGCGAGGAACTTTGTAGTAGATAAAAATGGAGTGTTGTGAGTGAAGGAAAGGCTATGCATCCCAAACGACGCAGAACTCACAAAGGAGATCCTTGCGGAAGCTTACAATGCAGCCTACACAGTCCATTCTAGAGCACGAAGATGTATAAAGAACTTGGTATTCTTTTCTAGTAGCACAACATAAAGAGAGATGTGGCACTCTTCGTGTCGCAATGCATAACCTGTCAGAGGATAAAAGCAGAACATCAGAGACCGGACAGAGAGATGCAGAATCTTGCTATTCCAGAAAAAAATGGGAGCACATAAGCATGGACTTCATTGTTGGATTTTCAAAGACGCAATAGGGGAACGACGCAGTCTGGGTCATCGTCGACCGATTAACCAAGTCAGCGCACTTCATTGCCATTAAAGTTACTTGGAGCATTGATCGCCTCGTCCAGACCTACCTTGATGAGATAGTTCGGCTGCACGGAGTGCCAGTTTCTATAGTGTCAGATCGGGACGGACGATTCCTATTATATTTTTAGGAGAGCCTTCAGTTAGCGATGGGGACAAAGTTGAAGCTCAGCTCAGCCTACCATCCTCAAACCGATGGCCAAACAGAGCGGGTGAATCAGGTACTCAAAGAGATGCTACGTCTCTGTGTAATTGATTCAAAGTCAAGTTGGTACGTCCATCTACCGTTGGCCGAATTTGCATACAACAACAGTTATCAGTCCAGCATCCAAATGGCTCCGTATGAGACTTTGTATGGGCGAAAGTGTAGGTCACTGATCTGCTGGAATGAGTTGGGGAGCATCAAATCCTTGGGCAAAAACTAGTTGAACAAACAGTCCAAAAGGTTTGGTTGATCCGAGAGCAACTAAAAGTAGCACAAAGCTGGTAGAAGAGCTATGCCGACATTCGTCGTCGACCCCTTGAGTTCTTCCAAGATAACCATGTGTTTTTGAAGGTCTTGCCCATGCGAGGAGCTATGAGATTCGGAGTAAAGGGGAAGTTAAGTTCCAGATTCATTGGCCCGTTTGAAGTCCTCAAGCGAGTCACTTCAGTTGCCTATCAAATTGTATTACCACCAGCCCTGTCAGACGTGCATGATATTTTTTATGTATTACAGCTTAGGAAGTACGTTCACGACCCGAACCATGTGGTATATTTTGGTCAGCTGGATCTGCAAACAGACTTATCGTACGTTGAAGAGCCCATTTAGATCTTGGATCGAAAAGAGCAGCAGTTACGGAATCGTGCAGTCTCATTTGTGCGTGTTCTTTGGGGAACCATGCGGTCGAGGAGTCAGCCTGGGAACTCGAATTGGACATGAAGAAAAAAATTTTGTCATTATTTCTTAGGGGTAGGTTCTATTCCTAAGTTTCAAGGACGAAACTTATTATTATTGGGTTAAGATATAGTGCCCCGTTCCCCTTATTCGGAGAGCACGACTAGGTATCGTTCGATCGGGACAGATTGAATCAAGATTCTTTCCTCGTTATGGATTGGTTTCTTTGAAATCATGTCCCACATTCAGCGGATCATGCCTCAAGGAAGGACTCGACGGTAGAGTCGAGAGGAGTCTTTCCGTTGCGCTGGTTTCTTTGTCCATTTTTATACCGCTTGGTTATTTTTTTGTTAGTTTTGTGACTTACATTTTCTTGAACGGTTTTGATGAATTTTATTGTCTTCGTTCTTTAAATTTTATATTTTGTATCGAACCCTTGGAGTCCGAGGCATGAGATATTGATCATCTGTTGGTGCGTGCAGGTGATCGCGTAGGCGACGCGCAAGCGAAGTCTTGAAGATCTCCCCTTTCTCTTTCCTGATTCACCAACTATGTGAGTGGCCTTACTCCCGAAATTATGCCCTTCTTCCAAGTCTTTATTCCTAATAATTTGACTCGTTTGTGCGTTCCGATCAACGATACCAAAAGAATAAAATTGAGTCAAGATAAAAGAAGAAGTAGGCTTGAAACACTTAATACTTGTCACATAAGTTTCCATACGGTCATATTGTTGCGTGCTTGTCTGCTATATATGTATCTATTTTGTGTTCATTTGTAGTTAGAACTTATTCATTTATAATTATTCAATAGGTAGTACATAAATTGTGATTTGATCATATCAGCTAGTAGACTATGCCATCGCATTATGCTAAAGTAGTTATGTTAATATTAATGTCTTGAAATGCTTCGTATGTTAACTTAGTGTTTAGATCACCAATGGTCATGGAAAACTTGTGCACAAGGTATATGGTTCCTGCGAACGGTCGTCGGGGCACCGGGGCTGATTCGTCCTGGACGGAACAACAATTAGTCGTACTAGCAACATAGCATGGATGATTCGAGAATTTATAGCGGGGCTCGCTACCTACGCTGCAAGCATCACCATCTACCCAGACTATAGTCCATGATAGCTAGTCAAGACAGTGATCCTTATGTATATTTAAACTGTACAAACTAACTATATCTTCGTGGCAGGGAAGGTCATGGTAAGTTTTGTACATGTGGTTCAGAAGGTGCAAGTAAAAGTCACCGAACGGTGGCACCTTTTGTTATGTCATTCCATTCTATCGTATATATAAAGAAATAAACTAAGAAAAGATAGAAAAATCACATAATAATAATGTTGCATGTTTACATGAATACGATATCGATTTGGTATGTTGGGTTAGCTTACCCTCACCGGTACTTTTTAAATTACTGACCCTCGTTGCAGCTAGTTTCCCGAGCCAAGGCGACGTGGCGAGGAGATGAAGCTTCCCCCAATATTTTACTTATCTGACAGTTTCGTGTTTGTGACTTTTGGAGCGCAAGTACATAATCTCAAGGAGCTCGCACATACATTTTTGAAGCTCCTAGGTGATGGTGGTAACATGCACCCAATGTAGTTTGCTATTTTAAAATATTAGTAAGGGATGTAATATATGAATTGGCTATCTCATTTTGGGTCCAAGTTGTAAGCCCGTGCGACATCCTTATTACTTTTGAGTCAGGAGTCTGTAACCAGATGTTAATTATCAATAAAGAAAACGTTTCTATATCTCAAAGTGTGATATCTTATTTGCGTACTTGGTTGCATATATTTCTAAAGTATATCATTATGCCTACGTCATGTGCGCACGCACCTTACGTGTGCATGGCATCACACTCGGGGGACGATTATTGATTTAGCAAAAATTGGGGCGTGACATAGGTGACTACCACCTATGCAGTGAACCAAATCCTTCCTAGCCAAAACTCTTACTTCATAGTTCCAGCAAGGAGGAGGGGTAACAGACCCATCATCTTTGGCATAATAGAATATTCTCAGTCCTTCATCCCTGAGGAACAAGAACTAGAGCCTGAGGGCAGAAGGATGCAAATATACCGCTACATCTCACAATCCAACAACATTATCCAGAAGATGGGCTATGATCTTAAAAGCGATCGAGGCCTAAATTATGGCAAATGACGACGATTGTCTCTGTATCTCGTCACTCTTACAGGCAAGTCTAAGATTACTACCACAAGACTCGACACGGTCTTGGGTACGTTACACCACCATCTACTCCTGAAGACTCGGAGGAGGAAGGCGAAGTGTACTTTCACTCTTCAGAATCCTCCGCTTGAGACTCTGATACAAGCATAGGGGCCATGCTTAATAAGACGCTATATGTCAACAAGGCATCCGCTCACCCAAAAGAAGACGATAAAGACCTAGTTGAACCCTTCGAGGCCGAGCCATGGGCCCAATGCCTGGACGCACAGTGGGAGCTACCGTTCGAGCAACGAGAATCTCCCATTGAGGACGAGGTCGTACAAGTCGACCTAGGCGATGAATCCGCCCCTAAACCTATCTTCATCAGTAAAAGTATGTCCAGTGGAGATCGTGAATCCCTACTGCAGCTCATAAAGGAGTATATCGATGTATTTGCCTGGAGCTATGAAGATATGCCGGGATTGGACCCCTAGATCGCAGTTCACAAACTCAACATCCTGCCAAACGTTAAGCTAATGAAGCAGCAGCAACTACGATTTCGTCCAGATATCATGAATGCCATCGAAGCTGAGATAAACAAACTAATTAACAGTGGCTTCATCCGAGAAGAACATCATCCGGATTGGGTCGGTAACATTGTGTCTGCCATCAAGAAGAACAGAAAGATCAGAATCTGCATTGACTTTCATGATCTAAATACGGCATGCCCGAAGGACGAGTTTTCTCTTTCGATTACCGACATAATGATCGATAACACATGTGGCTTCGAGCGTATGTCCTTCATGGATGGGTTTTTGGGCTATAATCAGATCAAGATGTCCCCAGACGACGAGAAGCATACGTCGTTTTGAACACCAATAGGGGTATACTGCTACACAGTTATGCCCTTTGGTCTGAAGAATGTATTTGCTACATACCAAGGAGCTATTAGCAGACCGTTAAGTAGACGCAATTCTTCTTATAAACATGATAGCAACATTTTATGTTAACAAAGATTTATTCTTAGGAGCATTTTATGATAAAACATAATCAATAAAGAGTATCACTTATTCAGTGATTCTTACCTACGATCGACGATTCGTCCCTGCAGTAGACAAGGGTTAGAACAGTTTATAAATGCATAAGTTTCATGTTCGTCTCTGCATCAAATGTTAGGCTTGCACAATGCTATCCTAGTATGAGTCATATCTACATGATGGCCCATGGTCGTCTTTTCATGATTAGCAGATGTGACTCACGGTTCAGCTCTGCACTAGTATACACGAACATTAGCAGTTGTGACTCATGGTTCATCTCTTCACTAACATATGCGAATACTAGCAGTTGTGACTCAAAGTTCATCTCTTCGCTAACAGACTTGACACGCCCTTGATCGCGAGGACTACAAGTCTCAGGGTGCCCTATTTCCTCCTAACCCGAGGCATTACATAAGTCTTTAACTATTTTGAAATCCCATCGAGTATGTCAAGATATACACCATTGAGATCCTCGATGCACGCTAATAAAGAAAATTCAACAAAACTATATAAATCCATTAATACAAGCAAGACACCGTATCAATGATCAAAAGTGAGTACTACGAGGGTCATGACACACGGTTGATACACACAAACCCATGCAATACAAGAAAATTCAATCCGGTGATCAAGTTACTGAAAACACAGTACAAGAAAATCCGAGAAAACCAAGAAATCCAAGAATACGATAATCAAGGCTTGCCTCATGAAGAAAATATAATATATGATTTAGTTACAATCACAAATATCAAGAAATCCAAATATATAGATGAAAAATAAAAAAATTGAAATACGAGAAAATCCAGTACAATAGATTACACTAGGATATCTGCATAAAATATCGATACCGAGAAACAGACATCATAGCCGATGCAGCAAGGAGGGAAAAGTTGTTCAAAACATGAGCAAGTTCTAGTGAAAAATAGAATTTGGGAGCATGCAACAAGGACTTCTATTGAGACTTCGACCTTGAACGAGTCTTTTTTCTCGGAAATATTTTTTTTTATCCCAGAGACACTATGCATGACAATTGTCGTCGACTTGGTGGTTGGGAATATGCTGTTAGAGAGGACATGTGGTATGCAATAACCCGGGGGATGTGAGATTGATAATGGCAAGACGTAGGAATGTTGTCACAAGGTGACAGACGTGAAGTACTCTTGAGGAGCTATGGAAACACCCTCTCATCGAACGGGTGGAAGAGTTCGTTCGAAACCAAAGCCGGAATTCAAGACAAGTTCATTAAAAGTAACATCCAAGGAGAGATTATAGGATTCTTATCACCAACCCAAGAGTTCTACGTGTCTTATGCTTCTTCTACTTCAAGATAGAAATTTATGGAGAAACATCATCCTCTCCATCAAGGTTCGAGATCGTTGGTACGATGTCGATGGAACAATCGTTACGAAGTGGGAGATTCCTTGTAAGGGGTGGGAATTTTCTTTGCGTGATCTATATTATATTTTCTTTCTTGGGATTAACTCTTGGATAAAGGAGTTAACAAAATTATTATAACTGCAACCTTGACGAATAAAGATTGGAACTTGCGACTTGGTCACAAAAACCACGTGTTTGTTCTATGCTTGGTCTCCTAACAGGTCGTGGTTCCTATCTTTTAAAAAAACTCTTTTTGCTTCAAAGCCTGGACCACCATCCCCACCAATGAACCACTCCGAGGTGGCAAAATTAGAAATGTTAAAAGAATGGTGATTCACTCATAATGAGTGTAATTTCTACTGTTAAAATAATAGCAACATATGTTATGACAAATGACAATGAATACAGACTTCGCAATACAAGAAAGGCTGATCACTAGTAGCACAGATATGTTCAAGCACAAATGAAAGCCGGCTTCTTTGGTGAATTAAACAAGCAAAGTTCGATTTCAACCAAGATTGTTCAATGTTAAACAAGCTACAGTGCCTGATTGGTTCATTTTCGGAATTTGGGTCTGGGCAGGTGACATGGAAACCAATCAGCAACCTATATAGCATACCAACCTCTCAATGATTAGGTTGTCAATTAAAGTGTATCACAGAGGCTGAGATCTCAGCAGATAACACCCATGACGGAAAATCGTAGCTCGATTCGATCAGCTCCTCACTCACAATGCTACGCAACTGACGGCATTCGGGGCGCATTAAGCTAGCCCCGAAGTCTTATCAGTACAAAGTAAACTGTAAACTTACAAAAGAACTCTTTTAACACAAAAAATAACATCGCACATCATTCATCTAAATATATAATATATTGTACTGGTCCGTCTTTGTTCCAAAACTCCCATTCAATCCATAGGTTGTGTACATAATATCCTCCATTTCTCCATGTCAGTAGGCGACCCCCAAAAAAGATGACCAAGCAAAAGAAGAAGTCAGAAGCAGAGACATAATTTTAGCGCAAAGAAAGCTCCAATCTTTAAAACTCGTAGGAAGAAGCATTTCTGGCTTGTGGAGGTTCTTCAAAGTTGTCCTTTGGCTGGTTGTATACTGAATTACCGCTATTCCTAATGTATATCTTTGGCTTGGATGTTTTCTTCTTCGCTGGTGGTGACGGCAGGTGTGATTCAAAGGGCTGGTGATGAACTGGTGCGTCATGGTACGGAGGTGTTAACTCAGGTCCACCAATCCGAAGTTCTTCATTCGTTGGTGGGTCAGCCCATGACAGGGGATTCACTACACATTTCAGGAACAGAACAAATGAGCATTTCAAGATTAACGTGCATCACATAACGAGGAAAAGAAAATAAGGTCATAAGTAGATTGAATGTAAACAAACTCAAAAAGAAATGGGAAGGACTGTACAAGCTCACATCTCAACAGAGTAAATTGTACCTATAAGCCCAAGACATCATTAGGATATTCAGGAAACCCATTTCTAATGTCACAACTAAGCATAGGTAAAGGAATGCAGCCTTCATTTTCAGGTTTATTTGACTCATACTAGCACTGCACTTCAACATAAGGATGTCTTTTACAATAGAAACAAAAACTAAGAGCTTCAGTTGTACGTCTCTCTAGTTCTCATTTTTATATCAAGACAGCCTATCCGTATAAATGTTCACTATTATCAAACATTTTCATATATGGATATTAGTCCGTTCCCTTCTTCAATCAAAAACCATAATCTTCCCATCCTTATTAACACAAAACAATATAAAATATATGAAGGCAAATATATTCTTGGTTTTTCTCTCTAATACATTGTGATGCAAATACAAACAAATATGAAGAAAATGATAAACACAAGTACTCAACCATCTACAAGGCATGGTTTGCAACTATAGCAAGACATAATATAAGCAAAAAAGAGAGGAATGAGCATGGGCAAACTTCTCCTCTAACTTGCATAGTGATTAATAAATATGTGTATCCACTCAGATGGTTATAGAAACTGAATGATGCCAGCATCTGCACGAGATATTGGCTATATGGGATCAGAGTTGATACCATCTTAATATGGTATCACAAAGAATAGTGACTCTTTCATTGTTTTATTAACATCAATCTCACAGGAAAAGTTAGAAAAGAAAATTGTAAATGGTCAGAATTGTTACACGAGCCAGGTAATACTACCATTAATTTACACAAAAAAAGTTAAACTACTGAGTCACTGACACCAGTAACAACCACTTCAAGGCAGAAATAAACAAACAGCGTCAAGAGTTTCTCATGATAGAAAATTTATAAATATCTGTAAATAATAACAGCATATTTTTGTTCATTACATACCTTCATCCGGTTCAAGAGGCCTTGGCAATCCCAAATCCGAACCATCATAAGGATTTGCCACACGATGGCGCTTTCTCACATAGTTTTCTTGAAGAGGTCTTGGGGTTTGAAATGAAAATTGAGATATGGTAACCCCTTGTTCAGCATACTCCGGATGTTCAAGCAAGTACCTGTAGAAAAAAGAAAACACTCGTATAAGTATTCAAAAGTCTTTAAAGAATGTAACTCATTACTAATTAACAGATTGAGAAGGGGAAAAAGAAAAAACAAGCTAAGTGAACAAATGATAACATTGAAAGTATTCCATCTATGCTTTAAGGTATTGTTCTTCAAAAGTATTTTGGTCTAGTAAACAAGGAATAGCAAAAAAAGTAAGAAAAAATAAAAATAAAGCATGAATTAGGAAATATATAATCATACTTTTGGATCTCAACCATTGATCGCAGTTTCTTCCCAGATGGAGCAGCATAATACCTGAAACACCAGGATGGTAAAAAAAAACCTTATTAGAACGAGAACATGTACACCTTAAATACAACCTAGGTATGTAGAGAAGTATGATATGTTAGACACCCTCAGAAGCATTTAACATACTTCAGCTGTTGCTTTTTCTCATTCATCAGCAGGATAATAAGGAATTATGGAGAAATAAGACACTATATCAAACACTCTATTGGGAAACAGTTTTTTCATCGCCAACAAGAAGACTATTCTTTCTCATCTCTAATAGTTTTACAGATAGATGATTAATTCAAGTTCTCCTTCCATTAGACTTGAAACATACATACAAAGTGACTCGGAATTGTAAGAGCTTTGGTATGGGAAGGAAAGTCCTGGGTTCGAGGGCCAGCGGAGAGTAGAAAGTGACTGGCCCTAATCCCCCAAAAAAGTGGCTCCAGTAAGTTCCTTCATGACCTTAATATGCCACAAGGTGAGAGTTGTAAGATTACTGACCAACACCATTAAGGTAACTGTGGACAATTCCAAGTTGGCTCTAGGTAGGAGAACTTCATGTCTTAAAATCCCCTAGAAGCTAGAACATGTCCTCTCTTCCAGAACATTGCTCTAATTTCTAAGCTCTAGTAATTGAATGGGAAGCAATACCAAATTTTATAAGGAGTATTTGCCAAGTGATGAGTATTCCATATTGAACAGCCAATTATTTCTCTACATGAATCAGCTTCTCTGTGTACTATATCCTTCGAGATGATAAAGTCACTTCACAGTTCCCTCACCCATCCATCTATGAAAAGTATGGACAACAGAATATACCTTCAATCAACCAACAAAACTACATTAAAAGTTTTAACTCCAAGGAACTGGATCACTTACGAGTTACAACCAATAACACTATAAATTAGAAAGATGGTAAAGGAACTAGACAGTTATATGCATAAAAAGACTTGGTAGATCACATAAGAGATCATAAAATCACTCCAAACCTTAGCATTGTCACAGAGCAAGCAAATTCTAGAAATTTTTGTCTTAAAGCAATAAGCTTAAGAAAGATCAAGCTAAAAAACATTGATGTACACTTCAAGTACAAGATCGAAAGGGTGCAGTAAATTGATTAAATCTACTGTTCATAATTAGATGCAGCTGGCGTAAATGACTGAATACATGTATCACAGGAAAACAATCAATGTTATATCCTTATCCAAACACTTCTCTTTGTACACCTGATGACAGTTCTGAATTGAAAAACAAAAGTATTTACTGATTAGAATTTAGGTGTGAAGCCATAGGTGTTTTCCTACAGTTTCTCATCACGTTAAAGCAAGCATGACACTAACCCTTTTTCTGTTTTTCCTTTCCACCTTCTCACCTTCGTTTCCATCCCCAGACTTGTCTATATAGCCTTATGATTCCACCATTATTCTGCTGCACAACACCTCAAGTTAAAACTCAATGACCCAAAACACATTGAAGGCATTTTCACAAAAGAAGTGTGTTTTTTCTTTAGCATTTGCAGCCTCCCGGATAGCATCTTTAACAAACATGTTCTCCAAAGTCCAAACCAGAAGAAATGCAGGTTGTTATTATGGATCTGTTCCATTTATTCAGGTTACAAGGGTATAAAATGATTTCTGCTAAAATTGTGAACAGTTGCTGTTCAGCTAACTTCCTATGAACTAAGCAGGTCTAATAGCAACTTTATAATATCGGCTCCTTAAAGGATCTGAAGTACCTATCAACTGGAGACGCAGATGCCTGAAAGGATGTATGCTATGTTGTTAATCTCATACAATACACGATATGATAGAAAAGGTTTTCGACATGTATTATATAGGTGTATCGGATGCAAGGTTTGAAATATCGGTATTAGGATTGGTTTCGGACCCTTATATGAGTATCAATATCGGGGTTTCGACAGTTTTGGATCGGAGTATTGGATTCTTCCTTTCAGAAAGCCAAAATGATAAAAAGTCAATTAAATGGCTAGAAAAATATTCATGCATTTAGACAATTTTGTATACAAATAGGTGTATCATTTGCAATATATACCAATGTTATAGAAAGCACTAAGCAGTCGTTATGCGGCAAAGGGACGCCTAGCGCCCAGGCAGCTAGGCAGCCGCCTAGGCAGATTTATGTGTTAAAAAGTGTAACATTAAAAAAAGCTTAGGATATTCTAGTTCATCGAAAGTAATAAAAAAAAGTATATCGTTATATGTATATATAAAACAAGGATTACATTATAAAGAACTTTAGCAAACACTCAAATGGACCAGACCAAAGACTACAATAACAAATATTGAACAAATAGAATTATAATTTTATAATTCACCAAAAATAATATAATATGAAAAATAAAAGGCAATATAGTCAATAAAATATTTTTTGGTCAGGCCCAAAACTAAGAACTAACCAAGAAAATAAAACGGATTAGGACAAAAAATAATTTTTGAACAAAAAATTGACCCCAAAAAAAACTAAACCAAGATCTAGGCGGGTTTTTCTTCTTTAGCTGCATAATGCTACTTTTCCACATAATGCCGCTTTTTCCGCATAATGCCATCTGCTGCCTAGAATACACTATACTGAAAATTTTGGCGGTAGGTAGCTGCATAATACCACTTTTTAATGCATTTTAGAACACTAATATATACTATTATTTATTTACTTGCCTTTAAACATAATACAACTACAATAAATTGTTTTGAACGGAATAATATTGATATGGATAAATGTTGTAAAAGATATACAACTTCGACAAATGGTAATGGTTACAGTTAATCAATAAAGAGTCATATGGGGTTATAGACATACAATGAAGGATGACGCGAATACAATATTAGTCAAGTTTTGCAATGCCATAAGATCCTATAATAGAACATGCATGTTTTAAGAAGAGAACGGGCATTTAACTTCTGAATGGATCATATAAAAGTCGAACAAAAAATAACTTTCTGCGACAATCAAGAAGGTAGCATGTACAAATTGTTACATAGTTTGGCAGAAGTGTCTCACCTGACGACATTTAATGTTCTTAGATATATGTACTAAGAGGCGTAGAGAAAGACTAGCTGACTAGGAATAGGATATAGATAGAAGATCAGGAATGGGTGGATGCATGAATGGAACATATCTCTACTATTATAAAGTGGCTTCAAAACTGCTCAAAAATGAGTCGTCTTCGTATGTATAGCCTCAATTAATTAAAGAAAAAATATGGAAGGAAACAATTCCAAAACTAACTTTTAATCATAATTAAAAATTAGTCTAAATGGGCCGTCACGATTAAAAATTAAGAAAAAAAATCCTAACTAATAGCTTAACTACCTAATATTATCTAACTACCTACACATATATCTATAAAAAATTCTAATTAAAATATAAAATATCTATAACAAATCCTAATATATATATATATATATATATATATATATATATATATATATATATATATATATATATATATATATATATAACAAATCTCAATTTAAATATATTCAAATATTTAAATTGTTTTTCAACAATATGAAAAAAAATTATTTCGCGTACAATGCACATGAATTTACTAGTAATATATAAATTCACTTAAATTTGAATTTAACCACCTAAGATCTGCTCCATTACTTAGAAAGTCGACCTTCACCTAAGAATTAGGAAATGAGAAGTAATCAACTATAATGAAATTTACAGTGAAATAAACTGGTGGACGTGTATGGTACCTGAACTCGGGTACGAATGTCAGGTATGGGTACATATCCAAGAGTCGGGTCCTTTAAATTCATAATTGAAGGACACACGGACTCGGCTAAAAAGTATCCAAATTTTAGATACGGGTACGGAAATACGACTATTAAAATAAATATATTTGAACATGATTTCATAAAAAGACACATCATATAATTAAATTTGCATGGCTTCATAAAAGACATGTAATAAAATTTGTACCGTTTCATAAAAAAGACGTACTCTATAATTAAATTTGCATGATTTCATAAAAAGGCACAGTTGTAATTAAGTTTGCATGGTTTCATATATTTAAGCTTATAATTAAATTTACATTGTTTCATAAAAAAGACATCTTTTAATTAAATCTATAAGGTTTCATAACTTTACTCCCGTTTACCATATTAAAATAAACTATCTACTTCACTACCAGTCAATCCTATTGTCACTACGAAGGATCCAATTATCACCATAGAGGATCGGATACGGATTTCATACCTATACCCATGTCCTATCGGGTGAACACGGATACTTCTCCCTAAAATGGAGAGTCCGGGTAACATAGGTGGACGTGCTTAAGAGTTGCTAGGACTATGGAGACCATAATGAAGTTGAATTAAGGAAAGAACGACGTTACAGCTGCTAATGCAATTAGATGATATTTCTTCAGACGATCTGAATGTATGAGAAGTGTTACCTCCCTTCCACCACACTAATACTCCAAAGTTGTGGTGAGGGATGAGGGTTATATTTTCTATTATTTCAACATGCCACTGTATGTCAAATACCCAAGTTGAGAGCTGCATTCGGACAGTGGCACGGTTTTTTGGCTAAAAAACGCATGTTTTAACAAGATTTGAAGCTGACTGCTTCGGATACTGCCACAACATGAAAACTTCAGAATTGTAATGTGGGTTGAAGATTATATTTTAATAACATTCCAACAAAGAAGAATTCTAGTAGCCAACACAAGGACATGGAATGAAGGCTTAATTATTGTTGGTGGTGCTGGCATTTGTGGTGGTCAGAGTGTAAGTGACCCCATATTATAGGTTCCTTCAACAAAGTTCCTCATCTTTTGACAATTGCTGCTTAAGAGACTGCATTTACGGATATAATCACGACTTCTACCATACAAATAAAATATATATGTTAACGAATAAGTAGATTTTCAGATTTGTTAGTTCATCAGGGGAAGAAGTAGAACAAGTGGAACACTTACACGTCTGCAAACTTGCTGCCTCCTTCACCTCTAATTCTCAACTGTCTTTCCCACCCAGGTGGAGGTTGAGCAATGTTAGGTTTATCAATTGCCCAAAGTCTGCTTCCATCCTGAGATATATCTGCCGGATCATCACAGGATATATCAGGGCGCCATCCACGAGCTTGATCACATGTAAATGGTCTTTCCAAGATATGCTCACGTATTTCTTCATATTTTTCTTTTGTCGGAATAAGCCTCCATTTAAAACAGTTAGCACATTGGACAGTGAATGCACCAACAGATGGCAAAACTCGGCTAGAAGAATTTGTTGACAAAAAACTTTGAAAGGATGGAGGGCGGTTCTCATCAGATAGTGGAAGCAATTCTTGACTTGTACTACTCGCTCCAGGATTATAAAGGACCAACTGGTTATTTTGCTCATTTTCAATAGATCCATCACCACAATCAGCATCAACCTCAGCAATATCTCGCGACTTTTTACGGGATCTTTTCGGAGGTCGTGGAGACAGTGTGTGTTCCTTCTTCACCCCCGATGAAGAATCTGAATCTTTCTTCACCATTGGTGGAGAATCTCCTAGATTTGACTGCATCCTTGTAAAGTCCGTGCAACCTGATCTTATAAAACAATGACCCTATAAGTTAAAATGTATCAATTATATATGCTAATAAAAATCTGTTCAACATCATTTTTCTCGACATTAAAGCGGCAGAAATTAAATAAGAACACATTTGGACAGACTCCTAAATGTCTAAACAGCAGTATGGAAAGCATATGGGAGAAAATGTATAGCATATTGTAGATTTTTGCATCTAAAATCAATGTTACAGCTAGAAATAAGTAACCGAAAAAAAAATAGGCATCACTTTTGAGAGATGGATTGCTCGAAAGCAACGGGTTTGGAATGATAACTACATTTTGCTTCATAAAACCATAAATATGGAGTTCAAAATATATGGTGGAGAGTACGACAATAGGTTGCATGAGTTCACAATATATGTTGGAGAGTTCACAATATATGTTGGGATTGTCATTCCTGCACTATTTGACGGAATCATATCCCTATAGCAAATAGTATCATCTTACCTCTTTGTCTAGACTTTTTATAGTCTAGGGAGGGTGCTCCTTGGCTGCATGCAATGTTCTAAAAAGAGCTATGCGGGTTCGGTGCGACAAAGGGGATCCTAGCACGTAGGCGCCGAATTAATTAATTTTTTTTATATGTTATATACATATACATATATATGTATATGTTATTTTCAAACATAACTCAGCCTTGACCAATTTGTCAGTTGGTTGAGTCATAAACAACCATCCGGGTGGGGAGAGCAATTTTACTATTTTCGAACATAACTCATTTTCAATAGATCCATCACCACAATCAGCCAAGCATTAAAATCCTAAAGCTAATGCACCAGATAGTACTATACTTCAATAATCTTTGGAATCTTAGACTTAATTTAAATAATAAATAATTACTAACAAGGGTCTATAAAAAGTAATATGTTTAGAACACTATGTTTGTACATTTTAAGGGAGAGCAATTTTACTAATTTATGAAAATTAGTTATTTGACGTCGCTTTATTGTCATAGCTAATTTGGCCCATTTGCATTTCTGCCAACAATTTGTACTACTTTGCTTCTCTAGCAGTTAACACAAAGTCAATATTTTGGGTGCATTAACTATCCACATAACACTACCAAAGCATTAAAATCCTAAAGCTAATGCATCAGAATTCAGATAGCACTACACTTCAATAATGTTAGAATCCATAGCTATACTACTATATAATGAGAAAATTTCAGCTTCACCGTGGAACTTTTCTTTCCGAATATATCCTTGCATATGTTTATCAATTAATATTGTTCATTAAATTAATGAGGACAATTAGATAATTACATTTGTTGTCTTTTAGTCTTCCTAAGTAGTCTTAATAAAGATTAAAATAATTACAATAGATGTCTTTTAGTCTTCCTAAGTAGTCTTAATGAAGATTAAAATAATTACAACAATTGTTTTTTAGTCTTTCTAATAATAATCTATGAAATACGTGGACATATATATTAGTACATTTAAAAAGTAAATAATTACTAAAAAGGAAGAACCCTCTTAGAAGATGATGAAGATGATATATGCTTCATTCCATTTGTCAAGTCAAATTAAATAGGAGGAAAATTAGGCAGATCTGAGAGTTGGTATAGTTTCCCAATCTCATATAGGTATGGGAGTATAGGGCCGATCTTGAAGTATTATGGTTAACACTGATTGGCATTATGAAGAGATTTTGAAAGCTTCTCATTTAATTATCTCAAGTGATAAGTTGCAGGTGGCCCCACAAAACCATGAAAAGATTTTAGAAACTATCTGTATTTAATTCTCTCTCTCCCAACCAATACTATATGCATGGGCCCATAAATTATGAAAAATATGGGAAACTGACAATCGGGATTATGGAACTATTTTTCTTTTTATATTTTTGTCAGCTTAGATAGCTGGCATAGATGCATAGATGGTGTGGCACCTGCTA
Organism: Iris macrosiphon; assembly: GCA_036927795.1. Lineage (NCBI taxonomy): Eukaryota > Viridiplantae > Streptophyta > Magnoliopsida > Asparagales > Iridaceae > Iris > Iris macrosiphon. The sequence goes on from JAYESA010000005.1 coordinate 200,875,767, forward strand.
TGTTAAGAATAGTTTCAATTGAGGGTGTGGATGGGTGTAATTTAAGATGGGATAGTAAAAGTGTAAAACATTAATAGTTTTTTCCAAATTACAGGTGGTGCAATTGCCCCACCTGGCCCCACCATAAGAACTGCTCTTACCCAGTAGGAACTCTTCTAGTTACATTATTGTCTCATGCCAACACTTGAACTTGCTGAACAAGTAGAATATTTTTACCGTTTAGGATCTCTAGAGACCTCACCTTGCCACATTTTACAATCAACAACAACAAAGCATGTATCCCTTATTTTTTGGGTCGGCTGTTTGAATCATTTTCTTCCATTCAGCTTTGTTAAGGGCCATGTTCTCTGTACCACTAACCAAAAAACATATCCTTCTTTAAAACCACATTTTACAATCAACAGAAATAAATCAAGATATCATCAGTTGATCTACAAGTGAAAAGAAGTCAATGTCATTCCTCATAAACTCATTACAGCATCTTCTATCAACCACAAAAGGCTGTAGGTTATATCTCATCTGCAGACTAGAGACTCAAGATAGCCAAGATGCATGAAATGTGAGAGATGTGAATAGGCAGTAGTATCTTAATATCTATATTTTATACACCAAAATAACCTTAATAATACAAGAAGCAATATGCTACTACATAGATTTCTACAACGAACTAAAGATGAACATTCCACATTATTCACCTATTTGAAACTTGAAAGGACACGAATATGGCACAGCAAAATAGGGACATGACATTGATTTCAGCATGTCCTAGTGTATTTTGGATTCGTGGCATTGCTGTCACGACACGGACACGGACACCACACCGGTTTCAGGAGTTTCTGTGCTTCCTTGTTATTCAAAAAGAAATAAAGTTCAACCAAATAAACCAAGAATCACAAGTACAATCAATCACAAAACTATGCTACCCAACCGGCTGATAAAAGGTCTAATTCAGCAGGGTAATTCCTATTCTTTGACTATGTCCGAATGGAACGATTGTTAGTAGCAATCCTGTTAGCAGTTGCAACTGGTAGTTGTTGCAGCTGGTATGTCAGGGTGCCATCTAGGCTTCGCCACTTGAGAACATTGATGCTGGTAGGTTGTGACATTTTATCAGTTGGTTGGGAAGCGTAGTTTTGTGATTGATTGTACTTGTGATTATTGGTTTATGTGGTTTGAATGCTTCTTTTTTGGATTGCTTTGCTTTATTGCACGCGGCTTAGGGTAATATTGAAGTCATGACCCAGTTAATAGACATGAACACTGACAATCACGTTATCAGGTAAGTAACATTCAAAGTAAAATTAATAATAATAATAACAGTAACAGTAATAACTATCATTATTGAGGGTCCAAAAATTTATCATTAATGAAAGGCACGGGAAACTGAGAAAAAGAAGCCTCATGCCTAAGAGAGCCTAGACTATCTTTGTTCTGATCTGTGAACAAATGACGTGTCAGGTTATATATTTTGGAAAATGAAACAGTCACTTTTAATTGGCTGACTAAATCGACAAGGAAATGTGAATAAACTGCATGAGACGTACCAGTCCAACAACAGGTTCGACGGAATGGTAGCAAATATTTTGTTTAGGAAACAGTCACCTTACCTGAGGAACATGTCTTGGAAGCCTAGAGGATATGTATAGGGCCTATAGACTAAAAACTTATGGATGTATCTGCACATTGATAAATTTTGGCTAAATGGCTGAGAGACATGAAAGCCAAACATGTTTTGGGACAGTGAAAATAGATGATAATGCTTCTTGCACTTGGAAAAAAATACTAAGATGCAATGAAAAATACTTCTGATGATCCAAATGAAGATTACTACAGAAATCTCTATTTGGTTTTGATCCCTGGATAGAATCAGGGGAGGACTATGGCCTCGTTTGGTTCGCGGAATCAAAGCATTAGGAAAGGAAAGTCATTCCTTTCCTATGTTTGGATGTCAAAGGAATGGAGGAGGAAAGAAAAGTGATTCCCAATGGAAAGAAAAATAGGGAGGAAAGTGGTTCCCTCCACCAACCCAAGGATTCACTTTCCTACCTTTAAGTATTCACTTTCCTTCCCATTTTTCTTGGCATTTCCAAACACCAGAAAAGAAAATCGATGGGAATTGCAATTTCCCAAAGGAAAGGAAATAACAAGGAATTGATTTCCTTCCCTTTCCGCGAACTAAACGAGGCCTATAGATAAGTTCTTCCACTTACCCAGTTAGTCAATTAGGTTGAAACTCCTTTCTGATCGAGGAGTTGGGTTCATCCCTTTCAGTATAATAAAGGATGCAATTATCGATGATGTACAGTAAATACATTTTCCAGTATAATGAACCAAATCCAGCATTTATAGTACTCAACAAGCTACACAAGCAGCTTAATATGATAACAAATTCTGCAGCTAAACTTCAAATATTGGCATCGTTTTTACTAGGAATTTAGTTAGCATACTGTGGTGTGAGTGCAAAAAGTTGCACTACAAAGATGACTACACTGATTCTTGTAACTTAATTTTTGGGCTATGTTGTAAAAGAAGGAACCAGATGCTCGGAAGCAAGAAGAGGCCTAGTGATAGGGGGCTAGGTGGCATTAAGTATAAGTTAAATAAACATAATTGTTCAAAATATCAAAGTCAGTCTTAAACCCAGATGAACCTAACATTTTAAAACGAAAAATTTAAAACCAAGTAACTATATCAAGAATTAACACAATAGAAGAAAAATATATATATAAGTGCCAGCTTAACCATTATATTACACATTACAAATTAAAAGTTAAAAGTTAAAAAAGAAGAAGGTGAGTCTTTAGTGCTCTTGAGCACAGAAACACGACTTTTGCCAACAAGTTGAGTTTCAAATGTATAAACTACAGTAAGGATATTAAGGGTCATTATTCAGTTTAGTAAACAAAATTGTTTATGTAACTTTAGGTGTGAATGCCAGTCATTTTCTCATTGAATCAGATCTTTACCTCTTGGTTACCGACCTTTTCTAATCTCATATGTATATACACACACTATGGTTATGCAAATGATTGAGATATTGCCTTCATCAAGCAATATCCATGGTTGACCTTAAACTACATACAAAAAAGAAATGACTGTGTGAGGATATGTGGGACTGATGAAGCAGGCCCCAACGAAATCACAATGATAATATCGGGTTGTGCAAACCTTGAAAGAAAAGTATAAACATAAATGCCAAAAGCAGCAGCTTCTTGGCTTTTCCTTTTCTAACTTAAATTTACAAAAGATAAAGAGCATAGAACCGATATACGAACAGTAAACATGTTAAACAAAGCCCAAAAGAAACGTTGATCACACCAATTGAGTAAATGTATGCAATGCCACACATTTGTACATTTGTATCTTATGATACACGGTATACATCTTATTAGTTCTAAATGGTGGTTGAGGCAGGCGCCTAGGCGGTGGAGTAGGCGGCCAACGGAGGTTTGACGGCGTAGGCGGAGGTGAGGAGGCGTAGGTGGGGCCTAGACGGAACAATATCTAACCAGATGTTTTGGCCAAAATGTTTTGCAAGCATTATGGGCGGTTCACTTCTACAAGACTAAAACTTCATAAATCATTGTTCTACAAATTAGTTATGCATGAAACACCCTTAAAATATACATATTATGCAAAAAACAGTAGTAAAATAGTAAAAAAATGTCCTAAATATATCTATCGCCTAGGCAGCGTCTAGGCGGACGCTCTCCGCCACACACACACCTACTGATGTTTAGAACCTTGATTATTATACAATATACTACCATTCCTTTAGTATCGATTTATCCGATAGTATACGTACAGGCTGATAGGTACTATTGATTATATAAAATCATGTTCCTATATGAATTTAGAAGTATAGACCTAAACTCCTAGAGTTACTAGAACATACAATACACAAGTTGACAAAACCTAGACACATAGCTTTTTTCCAAGTCTAAGAGCATGATGTGTATGCAACAAATTGGCATTACACAGAACTACTTAGCGTGATGCATATGCCACACGTTTTTTTTTTTGTTAAGTCACTCTAGAAAAGTTAATAACTTTAGCAGTTGAGTAATAATTTGTGTCGTTTCAGAGTAGGTCTTGTTAGGATACACTTCATTATAATAACATCAATAGCCCGTCAATCCAAAAGACGAAGATGCAGCATGAGAATTTATATTTGTGAATGCACTCGTACACATTGGCTGTACACACACATATATATAACTATATGTGGATAGACATTGGTTTTTTGCATCCAAATTTCTATGCTTCTCTTCTTGCCGCATTTGGCATAAACATAAAGCTCATAAATCAAAACCATACATGCAATGAATTCTATGTATTACCTAATACAAAGATTTATACATATAAAAGAAGCTCCATACTGTTTGTGCTTTATTTTAAAGTTTATTCAGCATCCAACTCAGGAAATATTGCATGGAAACTTCATGAGCTGTACGTATTATTTTTCCACGGATATTAAGGAAAGCCTTGGGTGACCTAATATAAACAGCAATGTGAAAGAACTTCAATTCTCCCTCCTTCCAACCCCCCAAAATCACCACCACTATCAAACTTGTAATTACTGTACATAAAAGCGCCCCTGAGCCCAATTATTGCCTGAACTAACTCAATATCCGACAATTTATTTCACACAAAAACTTATATTGACCAATATTACATGAAAGTTCCTTCGTTTCCAAGGAGAAGCTTTTCATGGTTCAGTAGATAGCTGGCCATGCCAGCCATTGCATAAGAAACCAAGAAATATACTTTGATCAGAGAGTACTGATAAGGTAAAACAGTATTCACCCTCATGGGGATATTGAATAAAGGAAACTATTTTTAGCACTAATGTAATCTTAAAATTTTAACGCGCAAATATCCATCAAAGGTTAATAAATACATCCGAACAAATATTAAAAAAAAAATTAAACTGGCGAAGGAAGCTCAACTATAATTTGCTCAGATTTATGAACAGAGTATAAAAGTTTCAGTATAGAACAATAAATTCAAAACCAATCACAACATAAGAAACCAAGAAGAAGAAGCTTTACAATGCCTAATGTTTTGAATCACAAACTTATAGCAAGTAGCAAGGGATTAACAATAACTAATAGGATCGTTGAGCAATTAAAAACATGTCCAAACAAAGTAGCTGGAACGAGAATGCTAAGATGGATGAGAAAACGGTCTTAGGTGCTTTGGCCTATGTTGCACCAGTTAGCGTAGATAAGATATTAGTTTGAGTAGTCAGAACTAAGGGTAGGCCAATGTTGAATGGACAAGTGCACCACGACACGATTCGGACACTACAACACAGACATGCCACTTGTTTTGGTGTACTAGTGTATTTTACGGTGCTTTTGCCACATCTGATACATGTTCGACATGACACACCACATCACCAAATTTTGGAGTGTCCCCGCTTCCTATGCCTAACCAAATTTGAATTTTCGCTATGAACAAAACTGATCGGAACAAAGGATTCAAACAGTCGACCCCAAATTTATTTGGATAAAGACTTTGTTGTTGTTTAATCATTCCATCGCGATTGCGAATGAAAATTTTCAAAATTTTCACTTCTAACAATATAACAAATGACTTCAACATCATAGCATCTACAAGTAGCTAATACAATAATCAAGCAAAAAGTAAAGAGGAAAGTACCTGAAAATCTCAGCTATGACTACTTTCGCTTCAACTATTCTCCGTTTTATCACCAATAACCTAAAAATGCACAAAACCGAAAATGAAATAAATAATCATTAAATGCTTCATAAATTTGCATTCTGTATACTTTATTTTCCATCTAGATCCCCAACACCAATAAATCCCCCAAACTAAAAAAGGAACCACAGCTCCAACATGATCCTACTAGGTCCAGTAAGTATGTCCCTTCGTGGCTTGTGTATTACTATAAACGGAAATAAAATCAAACAAAAAACATTCCAAACCCTAAAAAAAGCGAGAGATCTGCAATAATCAAACGAACGAAACCCATTCGAAACCCTAAAAACCAAGCCCGATCGCTACAGAAACAACAACATAAATCCCAAAATCTCAAGATTCATCCTAAAATCCCTAAAAAAAATAGATCAATGGAGGTTTGAGATCTGAAGAAGAGAACTCACTCATTGATGAGATCGGAGCAGAGAGCGAAAAAAATTTGAACTTTTCCTTCTTCTCAATATCTCTTCGGAAGGAGCTGTGTCCGTGTCCGTGTCGGCTGACGACGACTCGTGTCGTATCGGCTGATACGAACGTTTGAGGCTCCTCTTCTTCCTTCTCCTTCTTTAGCGGATGTCGTGTTAAAATAGCCCAATTTCTTCTGATGGGGGACTTCGATCCGAGAGCAGATCAACGCCCCATTCGAACAGCGGACAACCACGTGGCGTTACCTTCAGAGGGTGGGTCCCAATTGCCTTGTCGTTTTTGCGGGTGGATTTGGTGTTTGCTGTTTGGTACGCCCGAGGCGATTTATCCTCTCTTTTTTTCTTTTTTTGGGTTATTTAGAGCTTGTGATAAAGGCACCAGGGCTGAGCAGAAAACGGGTCTGGACCGAAAACCGGACCAATCCGACCCGAATAAAGGATTCGGGTCGGGTGTGAAAAATTTCGGGTCGGATTCGGTTCTGGAAAACCCATTAAACTGTATTCTGTTTCGATTTCGGGTGATGGATTCGATTTCGGTTTAAAACCGAAAACCGATTAACATGTACAATTACGTAAATACCCCTCTGTAATTTCACTCTCTATATAAAAACTAACCTAACCCTAACACTCTCTCCCCTCTCTCAAACTCTCAGAATTCTCTCCTCACGCCGCTCCCTCTCCTCACTCCACTTCCGATTCTTTTCCTCTCATCTCCGAGTTCCGACTCGCCGCCGCCGGTCCCTTCGTCGTGACCCAGCCCTCGTCCTCCTCCCCTTCTTCCCACTCGGCCACTCTCGAGCCTCTTCTACCAAACCTCCCTCTCCTCTGTCGAAACCCTAATTCAGATCAACCTTAAAAATCATGATCTGAGTTCAGATCTACCGTTTGGGGACTACTTGTAGACCAGATCTACATCTATATTTTAGATCTGTAAGTATTATTTTTTATATTGAGGATTTGATTTATATCGTCTATATTTTTTTAGATCTGTAAGTATTTTAAACTGTTTATGTTCAGATCTATACTTTTGTGTTTAATTTATACTGTCCAATTTAAGATATATATTTTTCTCATGTCAGATCTACATTTTAGACTGTAAGTAAGTTATTTGCATGTTAGATCTATATTTTTCATGTCAAATTTACATTTTAGACAGTAAGTAATTTATTTTCATGTCAGATCTATATTTTTTTCATGTCAGATCTACATTTTAAACTGTAAGTAACATGTCAGAGTATATTTTAAACTGTAAGTAATTTATTTTCATGTAAGATCTATATTTTTTTCATGTCAGATCTACGTTTTTGACTGTAAGTAATTTATTTCCATGTCAGATCTATATTTTTTCATGTAAGTTCTACATTTTAGACTGCAAGTTATTTTTTTTCTTGTCAGATCTATATATTTTTCAAGTCCGATGTATATTTTAGACAGTAAGTAATTTATTTTCATGTAAGATCTAAAAAAATTTTCATGTCAGATCTACGTTTTAGAGTGTAAGTAATTTTTTTTCATGTCAGATCTTTATTTTTTTCATGTAAGATCTATATTTTTTCATGTCAGATCTATATTATTTTCATGTAAGATCTATATTTTTCTACGTTTTAGACTAAGTAATTCTAGCCACACAATTTTCTGCAGATCCATCAAGTTTCTCTGATTTGATTTATTACTAGTTCTTCTTTCCAATTTGTTTTCGGTTTTCATTTTGGATTTTTTTAATTAAATTATTGATCAAGCAGTCCATATGTTGTTTGACAGTATTTGAATTTTTTATCATAATTATGTTACTAATATTTATTATTTTTATTTTTTTTACTTGTATTGATTGTTTGTTCCTGTAATTTTTTATACTTATGTAGATTTAAGCCAATTGACTACGACGGGTTCAACCTAAAGCAATGTTTGAAGAGTTAGTTTTTGGAGTTTTTAGAATCTGAATTGTCTGGTTTGGACTTTGGATTATGTAATATTAAATACTGTCACTGCAATGTGTTGTCGATGTGCGCACAATACACTAAACAATGCACTACCTTATTTTGGATGTTTATTACTATACTTTATATGTAAAATGGTATGTCACTGCATTTTATATGTAGCAATTAGCCAATGTTATTTCTAAAATGTATTACAGTTACTTTTTTTATATTCTTAATAATTTTTGTGTATTACAGTAACACAGTTACTTTTTTTATTCCATTCTCAGTTGCTAACAAGTATGTGAAGAAAATTGCAATGATGATATGGCATTAGTAAGTGATGGCATTCCACTGTGGACAGATACTTCAATGCGTCATTTTTGATGCACAATTGCCTATCTGAGCCTTGAAAAACTTCAAACCATACTCTCTTGCTCCATCATGCAGATTTGGGATATGACTATCTGTTTAGGCTTGGAAAAAAAATTGAGTGTTTCGATTCTTAATAATCCACTATTCGATTGTCGGTTTCGGGTTCAGTTATGGGTTGCTAGTTGCAACTTGAATTCCTATGATAATTCAGGTATCTTTTTTTTCCTTTATAGCAATATAGTTTACTTGTTTTATTCAATTATAATTTGCTAACAAATATGAAGAAAGTGGGCAATGATGAGATGGCAAAAAAAATGGACAGGTACTACACTGCATCTATTGATGCACAAAATGTCTATCTGAGCCTTCAAAGACTTTAAACCATACTTTTTTTTGCTCCATCATGCAGATAAAACAAAGTGTACAGCATCTAGCTGGCCATTCTTTAGCTATCCCAGAAAATCAACTAAAGAAAGCCAAGTTGGATGTACTTTTAATTCATGCATATTCTATTTTCTTTCTACAATTTATTTGCTTATGTTGTTGTTGACTTGTTGTTCATTGTGATAAGATGCTCTGATGCTGGAGAACGAGAAGGATTGGTTTGCCCGTTCTTGGAGCCAATTTCCTGAAGCTAATTTGCTGCAAGACTCTTGATTGGGGATGGCTTTACACATCAAAATTTTCACATTTATTTACTGCCAAAATTTTCAATTGTATTCTTGTCAACTTTTGTAATTTTGTCATTCTACTAGTATCCAATTTTGTAATTTTCTATGTATAATTTACTGTCCAACTTTCCAGAAGTTTACTTGTCCAATTTTTGTTAGACATATGAAAGTTTTTGTATGTATACTGACCAAATTGTATGGCTGAACACATTGTATGGCTAAACACATGGAAGTAAACTTTATTTTACTGTCTACTATGGTTCTTTTCAAATTTTTTATTTGTATGTACTAAAAATGGCCATTAAAAATATTGGTCCACTAAATAACTGGTCCATTAAAAATTTGGCCCAGTAAAAAAATGGGCCAATTAACAAATACTGGCCCAACCGATATAAACCGAATAAACCGAAAAACTGAAAAAAATTATTCGGTTCGGTTTATTTCGGTTATATATATTTTCGTTTCGGTTTCGGTTGGATTAATTTTAAATTCGAGTTTTTTGGTTTTACTAAATTTGGTTCAGTTATAACCGAAATACTCGAATACTCACCCCTAAAAGGCACGACCCAGGACTAGTCCAATATTAATGCTAGTTCATTAATGAAAATATTTTACTCATACTAGTCCAAATCTTGCGTCGTGATCTCCGGCACGGAGAAGGTGCTCGAGTAGGAGGAGGAGGAAGAGGAAGACGAGGAGGAGAAAGGGGGAGGATACGGAACTGCTGGAGGAGGAGGTGGAGGAGGAAGACGGCATGAGGAGAAGGAGGAGGAGGGGGAGGAGGAAGACGACGAGGAGGAAGAAAGTGCTCGAGGAGGAGGATGAGGAGGAAGACGACAAGGTGGAGGAGGAAGACGGCTGTCGCCGCTGCTCTTGCCTCATCCTCCTTCCTCTCCGCCTCCGCCTCCCCCTTATTCCTTATCTCACCTCGAGTAGACACCCTCCCCCTTCGGACTGTCAAAATTTTGACAGTCCTACCAATTTGAAGGACTGTCAAAATTTTGACTGTCCTAAAGAATCAACGTATTTTCTTTAGGGATGTCAAAATTTTGAGAGTCCTTCCAATTGGTAGGAGTGTCAAAATTTTGAGAGTCCTCCCTATTGTTAGGATTGTTAAAATTTTGACAGTCCTAAAAAAATTGGGCTGTCTTGATCAAGTTTGGAGAATGGTAAATTTGTAATTATCTAAAAAAAAATTTGGGCTGTCCTGAGTGTATTTTGTAGTGCCTTTATCAACAGCCTTATTTAGTTGTAGGGTCACTTTTAATAGTTGATATTAGAATTTGGAATATTTTGGGACCAATGGGTCGACAATCGGAACAACACTGAATAGCGAGAATGAACTGATATACAAGTAGATATTATATTACTTTATTTTCAGTTCTATACCATGCTACATTTTATAGTTAAGTTGTTCACACATTTACATCGTCATGAACTTGTACACAAGGTTTGACTTTCCTCGAACGGGATCCGGGGTACCGGAAATGATTCGGCCTATTAGGAAATTATATAGAACATGCTCCAAGCACTCGGTATATGGGATCTTTAGTGGGACTAGCTATCCGGACTGGAAGGACGTGCTGCAATTCCACATAACAGTCTGTTATCATGTCAGATTCACCAATGACCTCATATAGACAGGCTGCAAGCTAACGAGTGTCTTATGTATGAGACGGTAAGTATTCATTTTAATTTTTATGCAGGGATGTGCACTTCAGCTATGGTAAGAAATCATTGGTAAGTGATATGATGATAGGTTTTATGCTTTTACTATATGATATCGATATGAACTGTCAATCAATCATAGTTCTAATAGCAAGATCACATAATAAATTAATTGCTTGATTCACATGATTACAGTATTTTGGTTAGTTTCGCTCACCAATGCATTCTCCAGTGTGATGAGTCCCTCCTATGCAGGTGTCAAGAGTGCACAAAGATAATAGAAGTCTCAGAAGGTGACTCAAAGCTCTTGTTATTTTGAAGTATTTTAAAGATGGTTCATTTTGAAGGTGTTTTGGAGTCAATGTATATAAAGCAAATGACAGATATTATTTTAGCTTGCCAGTCTTTTATTATTCATGAATGTAAGTTGAGGCAGCATTTCAAATGTAACAAGATTTTTGTACTCCGTTTCAAATTATCAATGAAAAGCTATTTTTTCCTATATTGTCTTCAACTTTTTGTTGCTATATTGTTTTCAACTTGTTGTTCAAAAGAATTTATCACTCGTGCACGTTCATTCCTTACACAAGTACAATTTAGAATTGTACGACATCACGTCCGATGACGACTTAGCGATTCTGTAAACCCCCAGAAATTTTCCAGATTTTAAAAATCAATTTTCTAGAATTTTCGGTAATTTTTAACTAATTAAATCAATTATTTTCTGCTATTAAATAATTTTAAATGTGTTTATTAAATATTAAAATATTATAAAAATAATATTTTTTGGTGTAAAATAAAAAATTAGACATAGGGTAATTTTTCGAGAATTTATTTGACCCCGAAAATATTTTTAAAGACCTAAAAACTAAGTTTTAATTAAACCAAATTAAACCCTAGAAATAAACCCGGTTTATTTCAAAATAAACCAAACCAACCCAGACCGGACCCAATCCCTAGCGAGTCGGGTCGAACCCGAAACCCGGATCCGAAATCTGAACCCGACCCCACCTCCTAGCGGATCGGGTCAGATTCAGATCGAACCCGACCCAGCAACCCATAACCCGACCCGTTTCAACAGTTATTGCTACAGTAATCGTCCCCCCCGACCCACGCCGGCCGTTACGAATCCGACGGCTGCCCATAACTGCCACCGTCTTTCCCGCGGCCGTTTTCGCCCTCTCTCCGGCCGTTAAACCCCCGCCTCCTCCGCCCGTAACCGCCCAGCTCCTCGCCCTATATAAACCCGCCTCTCCCCGCCGTCTCCACCACCAACACCACCACCTGTCTCCCCTCCATCGTCGTCCCCGACGTCCTCAGCCTTCCCTCCATCTCTCTGAGTCCAGCGCCACCAGTTCCAGCCTCCGCCTCCGTCTGTCTTCAACCGACGAGCTCCACTGCCTCCACGACGTCTCCTCCTCATGCTCTCCTCTGCCACAGGAGCCGACTCGTCGACCCGAGCCCCAGGCGTCTCCGTCTCTGCCCTAGCCGCCGCAGCAGCTCCGTCTCGACCTCGCCGTAGCACCACAGCCGAGCCGAGCCGCCTCTGCCTCCCTCAGCCCCGATGTAAACCCCCTAATTTTTCAGAAATTTTAAAATTAATTTTTTACAATTTTTTGGAATTTTTCTGGTATTTTTTTAACAAATTAAAACTAAGGAATTTTGAAATTAAATAATTTTTAAATGATGTTAAATAATATTAAAATACTATAAAAATAATATTTTTATATGTAAAATGAAAAATTAGACATAGGGTAATTTTTTAGGAATTTATTGGACCCCGGAAACATTTTTAAAGCTCTAAAAACTAAGTTTATAATAAACCCTAATTAAACCCTTGAATTAAACCCTGTTTATTTCAAAATAAACCAAACCAACCCGAACCGGACCCGGTTCAACTGAACCGAACCCATGCCTTAGTGGATCGGGTCGCATCCCATCCTCCACCCGACCCGACCCGGATCCACTAACCCGAAACCCTTCTCCCCCCCCAGCCGCTCAGCCTCCCGTAACCGCCGCGAAACTGCCGCCGCCTCGCCCCGCACCGGCCATCCCTCCGCCTTCCACACCTCTCCACCTCCCTGAGTCGCCGTCTCTTCCTCTCCCGCAGCGGTCATCCGCCTCCCTCCCTCGCCTTATAAAACCCCCTCGAACCGACGATCCCCCGCTGCCGCTGCCCTAGCTCCGCCCCGCTCCGTCTACATCAACCCCTCCTCCGACGAAACCCCAACCACCACTAGCCCATCTTGTCTGGCAACCCCGACCACTGCCTCCACTTCCTGAGCTCCGCCCCGACCTCGTCGAACCCCCGCAGCGCCTCAGTCGACTCATCGACCCGAGCCCCGGCGTCTCTGTCTCTGCCCTAGCTCCGCCGCCTCCGACGAACCACTCCCCGCAGCACCTCAGTCGAGCCGCCTCCGCCTCCCTCGGCTCCGGCCAGCACCGACGAGTCAACGAAACCCTAACCCTAGCACTGTGCAGTATTGTGTCGTATCGCCTCGCGGACACGAGAAAACCCAGTTCTGCGTAGCCCTGTTCAGGTACCCTTTTCTCTCTCCTCGCTGCCCCGTTTCTCGTTCCGTCTGTTGTGACACGAACCCTGTGTGACCTTCTCGATGCCCGAGCAACCCGCTCGGGGTGTCGCGTCTTGTGGTGATCGCGAACCGCGATCCAAAAAACAGGAAAATATTAACCCCGTTTCCCCCCGGAACTGAGTGCGCCCCGCCAAACGGGACTACTTGGTCGCGTGCGGTCTTCACCGAAAGGTGCGCGCCGTTGATACGGACGTTTGAGATTTCGCGAAAGTTGATTTGGATGTGCGTGCACACCGGAATTAACGCGTATCCGCCGACAATGTCCCGTATCGGCCTGTTCTGGAGCTCATTGTAACTTTGTGTAATCGAAACGAAACTTGCGCCATCGGACTCGTAACAATACGCTGGTCCTGTGACCCAAGTTTGGTTCGATTCTGAGAACGTTGACAAAGTCGCGTATCGTGGGCCCCACGGCTCCACTTGACGGGCGATTTTGTGATCGGCTCATCGGAATCCAATTCTGGAAGTTCCTTGGGTTCGTATCATCGTTCTGGTCTTGTTGACACTAAGTTTGATGAATTTGGAGACCATTATTTCTGACACATTTTTCGGTGCAAAGCGGCCCACATGTGGACCCTGCTTTGACCAGAAACTGTCATTTTTGCCCCTGTGTCCAAATTGGACTCAAGGACAGACGTTTCTAGCTTTTTGATATTTTCTGAATCTGATGGTGATATTTATTTCAGCAACCGGAGGAGTACCTGCAAATCCTGCTGCTACCAGAGCTATAGTTGGAGTCAGAACTCCAGGCAAGTGTACCTTGCCAAACCTTGCATATCTTGTTACATATTTTCTTGACTTATTTATATATTGTTGTACATGCTTAACCTAGGACCGTGTGACTTTACTTAGCGTTCGATTAATAGTCGGGTGCCAACACCGTACACGGAGTTGTGTAATGTCACCTAGAGATGGATATCGACACCCTTTACATTCTCGTGCTTGCAATATCAAGTACGTTATACCCAGGACACCTGACACTATTTATGAGACAGAATCTTCCTAAAATATTTAAGGTAATTTTGTATAGGTTATAGGAATTATGATATAGACATTATATTCATAACTAATTATATGACTTGTTGCATTAGTTTTGATCTTGCGTGACATGGACATGAGACATCGTAAAACTGTGACGTGAGATTACATTGGGTGGGGAGTATATATATATATATATATATATATATATATATATATATATATATTACTTTATTGGAAGTGCCTTAGACTCTGACACAGAGCTTTGGTACCGTACTGGCCCTTCGAGAGAATACTGCTATGGGTTTCCCTGACACAGATCCTATAGTAGTCTCAGCCCGAGTATGACTAAAACTCTCACTTGCATATCACTTAGCTGCTTATATAGTTCACCCTATTGTTTCCTTTATTGTTGCACTGCATTTATTTTGGCATGAGTTATTTTGTACCTTGCTATGTCCCCTGAGGACCTGGATCTGGATTATGTCCCCAGGGTTAGCAGAGGATATCTATCCTGAGGTGTACGGAACATGAGCACTTCTCGGAGCAGTACCAGAACCTGAGGACGAGGTGATCGCTGAGGATTTTTTCTGAATATCTGCTTCTTCTATGCTCAGTCTTGATGCAATTAAAACTCTTATAATTCTTGTTTACGTGAACAATTGTAACAGACTTATTATCGGGTTGTTCCCAGATTTTATTTACTTGTGACTGGTGATGTTTATTTCCTTTTGTTGATATTGCTGTATTTATTCGGTGGATGAGATTAGTAGACCCTTATTGTTGTATTACAGCTTAAGTACGCCCCGATGGATCCATTAAATTGGGTTTGTCCATCGGTGTGTACTGCTAGCCATTGCCACGTGTTTAGTCCCTCGATATTTTGGAACTGGGGCGTGACATGATTTTTGTGGTGGCCCATGCAGGTCAACGACTAAATTATTTTGGTTTCAACTTAGGGACCGAGCAAGCCTGCAATAAGAATAGGATAAGGATCTCATCCACTTGCTTGATTCGTTCTTGATATCTATATCGGACCCAAATTAAATTTTTGACTTGCATCCTGCCTTGATTCCTGTGCGCCTCTTATAGTTTATTTTTGATGCAGAGTAATGGAATCACGAGCAAACAACGAAACTCTAGCAAGAACACCAATAGGTGCTGTAGCCACCTACGGAGAAGATGAAGTGACGTCATTGAGTGGAGATCCCTCTACTCACCGAAGCAGCCAAGCAGATCAGCATGCTTCTAGATTTTGGCGTGATGACATCCCACCGCCTCCGCAGTTTGTTCCACTAATGCCTGTTTTCCTACCAGGATAAGTTATGGATGGGCAGCAAATGTTCCAAATATTTTATGCAATGATGCAAGCCCAACAACAGGTTCAACATGAGGCTCAGCGTCGCGAGGCAGATTATTTGAGGAACAGCCTAGTAACCGCACTGGAGCAGGCGAACCTACCAGTATGACAGCAAACGATGGACTCTATCACCGATTTCCGCCAACTGAAGCCCCGTACCTTCTCAGGAAAGGAGGAGCCCACAGAAGTTCATAAGTGGCTCACAAACACTCAACATCAATTAGAAGCAGTTGAGCTTCCACGGGAACGTTGGATGACTGCTGTCAGAATGCAATTGACGGGCAATGCACATCCCTGGTGGCTATCTGAGGAGAGACGGCTCGGACCAGACCCAGTTACTTGGAAGGAGTTATCCAGACTCTTTCAGGAGATGTACATTCCAGCTATCGCTCGATCAGAACTTCGGGACAAGTTCAATCGCCTCACTCAGGATACTATGACGGTGGAAGAGTACAATGCAGAATTCATTCGTCTAAGTCGATTCGCCTCTACCTTGATCCCGAAAAAAGAAGAGAAGGCTGAGAAGTTCTTCGACGGATTAAACTTTGAGCTACAAAGAATGATCGGATCCGTTGTACCTACTTCGTACACGGACGTCCTTGCTGCAGCTCGACGTATGGAGCATGTCACCAGGCGAGAGTCCAACCTGAAGAGGCCTCTCACAGCAGCACCAGCAAGAGCACCGCATGGAGAAGCTGCAAAGAAACCTCATCTGCATCAAGCACCACAGGAAGCTGTATCCAAATCCCTAACTCTTCCTACTTGTCACTACTGCGGCAAGATAGGCCATGTTGAGAAGGAGTGTAGACGTAAATTCGGATTATGCTTAGCTTGCGGATCCAGACAGCATGCAGTGAGAGACTACCCTGAGCGTAGAGAAGGAGCACCAATGGTAAACCAACAAGCTATACCAGCACCAGGAGGATATCAACCAAGGCCACCCTTGGCACCTCGAGCAACACCCTTCCAGCAAGCCCAGCAACAGCAGAGGGCACCACCTCAAGGACGTGAACAGACTTTTGCAATGACTTTGGAGGACGCCCAGACTCTTGGAGTAGCTAATGCGCGTAAGTTTTCGTAGTTATCTTGTCTAGTATTGCTTTAGTTCGTGCCTATTGGTTCGTGACCTTAGCCTTAACCTGGTAATTTTGAACTTGCTAATAATTGATAGTCTATTGATAACCTAGTATGTTTTATAAGTGATAACCTAGTTTTTCTAAACTGTAGTTTTCTTTCTTCTGGAAATTGCATAACTTCCATTTGCATAGGAAAATGATTCCCTATGTGTTTTTGTTTAAACTCGCATCCTTGATTCTCCTTAATCGTGTTGTGCTACGAACAATATTTGCAACCGTGTCATCTCTGTTGACCGGTTATTCTTTGATTGCGAGGATGCAATCCTCTTAAGGGGGTAGATTGTAAACCCCCTGATTTTTTAGGAATTTTAAAATTAATTTTTCACAATTTTTTGGAATTTTTCTGGTATTTTTTTAACTAATTAAAACTAAGAAATTTTGAAATTAAATAATTTTTTCAATGATGTTAAATAATATTAAAATACTATAAAAATAATATGTTTATGTGTAAAATAAAAAATTAGACATAGGGTAATTTTTCGAAAATTTATTGGACCCCGAAAATATTTTTAAAGCCCTAAAAACTAAGTTTATAATAAACCCTAATTAAACCCTAGAATTAAACCCTGTTTATTTCAAAATAAACCAAACCAACCCGAACCGGACCCGGTTTAACTGAACCGAACCCATGCCTTAGTGGATCGGGTCGGATCCCATCCTCCACCCGACCCGACCCGGATCCACTAACCCGAAACCCTTCTCCTCCCCCAGCCGCTCAGCCTCCCGTAACCGCCACGAAACTGCCGCCGCCTCACCCCGCACCGGCCGTCCCTCCATCTTCCACACCTCTCCACTTCCCTGAGCCGCCATATCTTCCTCTCCCGCACCGGTCATCTGCCTCCCTCCCTCGTCCTATAAAACCCCCTAGAACCGACGATCCCCCGCTGCCACTACCCTAGCTCCGCCCTGCTCCGTCGACATCAACTCCTCCTCCGGCGAAACCCCAACCACCACCAGCCCGTCTTCTCCGGCAATCCCGACCACCGCCTCCACTTCCTGAGCTCCGCCCCGACCTCGTCGAACCCCCGCAGCACCTCAGTCGACTCGTCGACCCCAGCCCCGGCGTCTCTGTCTCTGCCCTAGCTCCGCCTGAGCTCCGCCGCCTCTAACGAACCACTCCCCGCAGCACCTCAGTCGAGCCGCTTCCGCCTCCCTCAGCTCTGGCCAGCAACGGCGAGTCAACGAAACCCTAACCCTAGCACTGTGCAGTATTGTGTCGTGTCGCCTCGCGGACACGAGAAAACCCAGTTCTGCGTAGCCCTGTTCAGATACCATTTTCTCTCTTCTCGCTACCCTGTTTCTCGTTCCGTCTGTTGTGACGCGAACCCTGTGTGACCTTCTCGATGCCCGTGCAACCCGCTCGGTGTGTCGCGTCTTGTGGTGATTGCGAACCGCGATCCAAAAATAGGAAAATATTAACCCCGTTTTCTTCTAGAACTGAGTACGCTCCACCAAACAGGACAACTTGGTCGCGTGCGGTCTTCACAGAAAGGTGCGCGTCATTGATACGGACGTGTGGGATTTCGGGAAAGTTGATTTGGATGTGCGTGCACACCGGAATCAACGTGTATCTGCCGACAATGTCTCATATCGGCATGTTCTGGAGATCGTTGTAACTTTGTGTAATCGAAACGAAACTTGCGCCATCGGACTCGTAGCAATACGCTGGTCCTGTGACCCAAGTTTGGTTTGATTCTGAGCAAACGTTGACAAAGTCGCGTATCGTGGGCCCCACGACTCCACTTGACAGGCGATTTTGTGATCGGCTCATCAGAATCCAATTCTGGAAGTTTTGTTGGGTTCATATCATCATTCTGGTCTTGTTGACACTAAGTTTGACGAATTTGGAGACCATTATTTCTAACATATTTTTTGGTGCAAAGCGGCCCACATGTGGACCCCGCTTTGACCAGAAACTGTTATTTTTGCCCCTGTGTCCAAATTGGACTCAAGGACATGCGTTTCTAGCTATTTGATATTTTCTAAATCTGATGGTGATATTTATTTCAGCAACCGGAGGAGTACCTACAAATACCGCTGCTACCAGAGCTACAGTTGGAGTCAGAACCCCAAACAAGTGTACCTTGCCAAACCTTGCATATCTTGTTACATATTTCTTTGACTTATTTATATATTATTGTACATGCTTAACCTAGGACCGTGTGACTTTACTTAGCGTCCGATTAATAGTCGGGTGCCAACATTGTACGCGGAGTTGTGTAATGTCACCTAGAGATGGATATCGACACCCTTTACATTCTCGTGCTTGCAATATCAAGTACGTTATACCCAGGACACCTGATACTATTCATGAGACAGAATCTTCCTGAAATATTCAAGGTGATTCTGTATAGGTTATAGGAATTATGACATAGACATTATATTCATAACTAATTATATGACTTGTTGCATTAGTTTTGATCTTGCGTGACATGGACATGAGACATCGTGAAACTGTGACGTGAGATTACATTGGGTGGGGAGAGATTTACCATACAAAAGGCTGATTATATATATATATATATTACTTTATTGGAAGTGCCTTAGACTCTGACACAGAGTTTTGGTACCGTACTGGCCCTTCGAGAGAATACTGCTATGGGTTTCCCCGACACAGATCCTATAGTAGTCTCAGCCCGAGTATGACTAAAACTCTCACTTGCATATCACTTAGCTGCTTATATAGTTCACCCTATTGTTTCCTTTATTGCTGCACTACATTTATTTTAGTATGAGTTATTTTGTACCTTGCTATGTCCCCTGAGGACCTGGATCTGGGTTATGTCCCCAGGGTTAGCAGAGGATATCTATCATGAGGTGTACGGAACAGGAGCACTTCTCGGAGCAGTACCAGAACCTGAGGATGAGGTGATCGCTGAGGATTTTTCCTGAATATCTGCTTTTTCTATGCTCAGTCTTGATGCAATTAAAACTCTTATAATTCTTGTTTAAGTGAACAATTGTAACAGACTTATTATCGGGTTGTTCTCCAATTTTATTTACTTGTGACTGATGATGTTTATTTCCTTTTGTTGATATTGCTGTATTTATTCTGTGGATGAGATTAGTAGACCCTTATTGTTGTATTATAGCTTAAGTACGCCCCGATGGATCCATTAAATTGGGTTTGTCCATCGGTGTGTACTGTTGGCCATTGCCACGTATCTAGTCCCTCGATATTTTGGGACTGGAGCGTGACACCCGAGCAGCCCGCCGAAACCCTAACCCTGACACTGTGTCGAGTGGTATCGTGTCGCCTCGCGGACACAAGAAAACCCAGTTCTGCGAAGCCCTGTTTAGGTAGACTTTTCTCTCTCCTTGCTGTCCTGTTTCTCATTCCGTCTGTTGTGACGCAAACCATGCGTGACACTCTCGATGCCCGTGCAACCCGCTCGGTGTGTCACATCCTGTGGCTATCGCGAACTGCGATAAAAAAAAAAGGAAAAAAAATACCTCGTTTTTCCCCGGAACTGAGTGCGCCCCGCCAAACGGGATGACTTGGTCGCGTGCGGTCTTCACCGAAGGGTGCACCGTTGATACGAACGTGTGGGATTTCGCGAAAGTTGACTTGGATGTGCGTGCATACCGGAATTGACGCGTATCCGCCGACAACGCCCCATATCGGCCTGTTCCCAAACACGTTGTAACTTTGTGTACACAAGGCGGATCGAAACAAAACTTACGCCATCGGACTTGTAGCAATACACTGGTCCTGTGACCCAAGTTTGGTTTAATTCTGAGAACGTTGACAAAATCGCGTATCGTGGGCCCCGCGGCTCCACTTGCAGGTGATTTTGTGATCGGCTCATCGAAATCCAGTTCTGAAAGTTCTGTTGGGTTCGTATCATCGTTCTGGACTTGTTGACCCTAAGTTTGACGAATTTGGAGAACTTTGTCTCTGACACATTTTTCGGTGCGAAGTGGGCCACATGTGGACCCTGCTTTGACCAGAAACGATCATTTTTGCCCCTGTATTTAAATTGGACTCAAGGACAGGCGTTTCTAGCTATTTTATGTCTTATGAATCTGATGGTGATGTCTATTTTAGCAACTGGAGAAGTACTTGCAGAACCCGCTGATACCAGAGCCGCAGTTGGTAACCAAAACCCAGGCAAGTGTACCTTGCCCTACTTGCAGCAACTGTTTATACTATTTTCTTGATTTATGATTATAAGATCTCTGTTCAACCTAGGACCGTGTGACATTACTTAGCATCCGACTAATACTCGGGTGTTAACACTGTACGCAGAGTTGGGTAATGTCACCTAGACATGAATATCTAGACATTATACATTTTGTACTTGTCTTATCAAGTACGTCATACCTCAGGACACCTGACACTATTCATGAGACAGAATCTTTCTGAGATATTTATGGTGATTCTGTATAGGACACAAGTTTATGACATATACTTTATACATGCTTAGATCTCATTATGACTTGCTGCATTAGATTTGATCTCGCGTGACATGGACATGAGATATCGTGAACATGAGACGTGTGATTACATTGGGTGGGGAGAGACACACATGCTACAGGATGATTTTATATATATGGTGCCACTACATAGTAAACTACATAGTATAACTGCTACCGGCTCCCCGACACAGAGCTTGTAGTGGTCTCAGCCTGAGTTCTAGTGATGCTCTCAACTTGCATATCACATAGCTGGTTACATAGTTTACCCTCTTGTTTCATTTATTATTGCACTGCATTTATTTTGGCTTGAGTTATTCTTGTACCTTGCTATGTCCCCTGAGGACCTGGATCCGGATTGTGTCCCCAGGTTAAGCCGAGGAGATCTATCCCGAGGTATACGGGACAGCAGCATACATTGGAGCAGTACCAGAACCCGAGGACGAGGTGATAGCTGAGGATTTCTCCTGAGTATATGCATATTCTATACTCAGTTATTTTTATTGTTAGACTCTTTATTTCCAGTTTATTGAGTTGATGTATCAAACTCATTATCGGGTTGTTCCCCGACTTATGATTTATTGTGACTTGGTATTGCTTCATATTATGATATTGTGTATTCATTTATGTGGATGAGATTAGTAGACCCTTATTGTTGTATTACAGCTTAAGTACGCCCCGATAGATCCATTAAATTGGGTTTGTCCATCGGTGTGTGCTGCTGGCCATTGCCACGTGTCCAGTCCCTTGATATTTTGGGACTGGGACGTGACATGGTTTTTGTGGTGGCCCATACAGGTCAACAACTAAATTGTTCGGTTGAACTTAGGGACCGAGCAAGCCTGCAATAAAAATAGGATAAGTTTTTAGGATCTCATCCACTTGCTTGAATCGTTCTTGATATCTATAACGGATTCAAATTAAATTTTTGACTTACATCCTGCCTTGATTCCTGTGTGCCTCTTATAAGTTTATTTTTGATGCAGAGCAATGGATCCGAGAACCGGTGACGAGAATCCCTTAGATACACCGCACGATGTTATGGTCACCTATGATGAAGGAGTAACACCAGAAGATAGAGGACAATCGGTTCAAAACAATCAAGCGGGCCAGCATACTTCAAGGTTCCGGCGTGATGATATCCCACCTCCGTCGCAGTTTACACCACCAATGCCCGTATTCCCACAAGGTCAGACTATGGACGGGCAACAGGTATTCCAAATGATCTACGCAATGATGCAAGCTCAACAGCAGATTCATCAAGAGGCTCAGTGTCACGAGACAGAATACTTGAGGAACAGCCTAGTAACTGCACTAGAGCAGGCGAACCTACCAGCTCGACGGCCATCGACGGGCTCTATCACTGATTTTTGCCAACTGAAGCCCCGAACCTTTTCTAGCAAGGAGGAGCGCACTGAAGTTCATGAGTGGCTCATAAACACTCAGCATCAATTGGAAGCAGCTGATCTTCCAAGGGAGCGTTGGATGACTGCCGTCCGGATGTAGTTGACGGGCAATGCACATCACTGGTGGCTATCTGAGGAGACACGGCTCGGACCAGACCGAGTCACTTGGGAAGAGTTTTCTAGACTCTTTCAGGAGATGTACATTCCAGCCATCGCTCGATCAGAACTTCGGGACAAGTTCAATCGCCTCACTCAAGACAATCTGACAGTAGAGGAGTACAATGCTAAGTTCATTCGTCTAAGTCGCTTCGCCCCAACCTTGATTCCGATAGAAGAAGAGAAGGCTGAGAAGTTCTTCGACGGACTAAACTTCGAGATACAAAGATTGATCGGATCCGTCGCACCTACTTCTTACTCGGACGTTCTTGCTGCAGCACGACGCATGGAGCGCGTCACCAGGAGAGAGACTAGCCTGAAGCGGCCTTCCACATCAGCACCAGCCAGAGCACCACAGGAAGAAGCTGCAAAGAGACCTCACATGCAACAGCCACTCAGAGCATTTCCGCAGATAGTACCTAAATGTCAATATTGTGGCAAGCGAGGCCATCATGAGAGCGAGTGCAGACGCAAGTTGGGATTATGCTTGATTTGCGGATCCAACCAACATTTAGCCAAGGATTGTCCTGAACATCGAGAGAGAGCAACAATGGTAAACCGACAAGCTTTACCAGCACCGAGGCCACCTTTGGCACCCCAGGCAGCACTCTTCCAGCAGGCCCAGCAACAGCAGAGGGTACCAACACAAGGACACGAACAAGCTTATGAGATGACAGTAGAGGACGCACATGCTCGTGGAGTAGCGAATGCGCGTAAGTTATTTTTAGATGCATTGCTTTAGCACGTGCCTGTTAGTTCGTGACCATAGCCCTAAGCCTAGTAATTTGGAACTTGTTAATAATAACCTAGTTTTTCTAAAAAGCTGTAGTTTTTTTGCTTTAACTAGATTTTCTTCACTCTTGAATTTACATAACTTTCATGCTTAGGGAAATGATGTTTTCCCTAGGTGTCTTGCCTAAACCCTCATTCCTTTATTCTCCTTGATCATGATTCTTTGATGGTGTCATGCTTTGAACATATTTTGTAAACCGTGTCATCTCCGCTGACCGGTTATTTCTTTGATTGCGAGGACGCAATCCTCTTAAGGGGGGTAGATTGTAAACCCCCAGAAAATTTTTAGATTTTAAAAATCAACTTTCTAGAATTTTCGATGATTTTTAACTAATTAAATCAATTGTTTTCTGCTATTAAATAATTTTAAATTTGTTTATTAAATATTAAAATATTAGAAAAATAATATTTTTGGGTGTAAAATGAAAAATAAGACATAGGGTAATTTTTCGGGAATTTATTGGACCCCGAAAACATTTTTAAAGACCTAAAAACTAAGTTTTAATTAAACCAAATTAAATCCTAGAAATAAACCCGGTTTATTTTGAAATAAACCAAATTAACTCAGACCGGACCCAATCCCTAGCGGGTCGGGTCGAACCCGAAACCCGGATCCGAAACCCGAACCCGAAACCCGACCCCACCTCCTAGCGGATCTGGTCGAATTCAACCCGATCCAGCAACCCATAACCCGACCCGTTTCAACAGTTACTGCTACAGTAACCGTCCCCCCCGACCCTCGCCGGCCGTTACAAAATCGACCGCCGCCCATAACCGCCGCCGCCTTTCCCGCGGCCGTTTCCGCCCTCTCTCCGGCCATTAAACCCCCGCCTCCTTCGCCCGTTACCACCCAGCTCCTCGCCCTATATAAACCCGCCTCTCCCCGCCGTCTCCACCACCAACACCACCACCTGTCTTTCCTCCACCGTCGTCCCCGATGTCCTCAGCCTTCCCTCCATCTCCCCGAGTCCAGCGCTACCAGTTCCAGCCTCCGCCTATGCCTGTCTTCCCCCGACGAGCTCCATTGCCTCCACGATGTCTCCTCCTCCTGCTCTCCTCCGCCACCGGAGCCGACTCGTCGACCCGAGCCCCAGGCGTCTCCGTCTCTGCCCTAGCCGCCGTAGCAGCTTCGCCTCGACCTCGTCGCAGCAGTTCTGCCTCGTCCTCGACCTCGCCGCAATACCACAGCCGAGCCGAGCCGAGCCACCTCCGCCTCCCTTAGCCCCGAGCAGTCCGTCGAAACCCTAACCCTAACCCTAACACTGTGTAGAGTGGTATCGTGTCGCCTCGCGGACACAAAAAAACCCAGTTCTGCGAAGCCCTGTTCAGGTAGACTTTTCTCTCTCCTCGCTGCCCCGTTTCTCGTTCTGTCTGTTATGACGCGAACCCTGCGTGACCCTCTCGATGCCTGTGCAACCCGCTCGGTGTGTCGCGTCCTGTGGCGATCGCGAACTGCGATCCAAAAACAGGAAAAATAATACCCCGTTTTTCCCTAGAACTGAGTGCGCCCCGCCAAACGGGACAACTTGGTCGCGTGCGGTCTTCACCGAAGGGTGCGCACCATTGATACAGATGTGTGGAATTTTGTGAAAGTTGATTTGGATGTGCGTGCACACCGGAATCGACGCGTATCCGCCGACAACGCCCCATATCGGCCTGTTCCTGAATACGTTGTAACTTTGTGTACACACGTCGGATTGAAACGAAACTTGCGCCATCGGACTCGTAGCAATACGCTGGTCCTGTGACCCAAGTTTGGTTCAATTCTGAGAACGTTGACAAAATCGCGTATCGTGGGTCCCGCGACTCCACTTAACGGGCGATTTTGTGATCGGCTCATCGAAATCCAGTTCTGGAAGTTTCGTTGGGTTCGTATTATCGTTCTGGACTTGTTGACACTAAGTTTGACGAATTTGGAGAACTTTATCTCTGACACATTTTTCGGTGCAAAGTGGGCCACATGTGGACCCCGCTTTGACCAGAAACGGTCATTTTTGTCCCTGTGTCTAAATTGGACTCAAGGACAGGCGGTTTTAGATATTTGATGTCTTCTGAATCTGATGGTGATGTCTATTTCAGCAACCGAAGAAGTACTTGTAGAACCCGCTGATACCAGTGCCGCAGTTGGTAACCAAAACCCAGGCAAGTGTACCTTGCCCTACTTGCAGCAACTGTTTATACTATTTTCTTGATTTATGACTGTAAGATCTTTGTTCAACCTAGGGCCGTGTGACATTCTTAGCGTCCGACTAATACTCGGGTGTCAACACTATACGCAGAGTTGAGTAATGTCACCTAGACATGGATATCGAGACATTATATATTTTGTACTTGTCTTATCAAGTACGTCATACCTCAGGACACTTGACACTATTCATGAGACAGAATCTTCCTGAGATATTCATGGTGATTCTGTATAGGACACAGGTTTATGATATATACTTTATACATGCTTAGATCTTATTATGACTTGCTGCATTAGATTTGATCTCGCGTGACATGGACATGAGACATCGTGAATATGAGACGTGTGATTACATTGGGTGGGGAGAGACACACAGGCTACAGGTTAATTTATATATATGGTGCCACTACATAGTAAACTACATAGTATAACTATATAGTATAACTGCTACCGGCTCCCCGACACAGAGTTTGTAGTGGTCTCAGCCTGAGTTCTAGTGATGCTCTCAACTTGCATATCACATAGCTGGTTACATAGTTTACCCTCTTGTTTCATTTATTATTGCACTGCATTTATTTTGGCTTGAATTATTCTTGTACCTTGCTATGTCCCCTGAGGACCTGGATCCAGATTATGTCCCCAGGTTTAGCCGAGGAGATCTATCCCGAGGTATACGGGACATGAGCATACATTGGAGCAGTACCAGAACCCGAGGACGAGGTGATAGCTGAGGATTTCTCATGAGTATATGCATATTCTATACTCAGTTATTTCTATTGTTAGACTCTTTATTTCCAGTTTATTGAATTGATGTATCAAACTCATTATCGGGTTGTTCCCCGACTTATGATTTATTGTGACTTGGTATTGCTTCATATTCTGATATTGTGTATTCATTTCTGTGGATGAGATTAGTAGACCCTTATTGTTGTATTACAGCTTAAGTACGTCCCGATGGATCCATTAAATTGGGTTTGTCCATCGGTGTGTGCTGCTGGCCATTGCCACGTGTCCAGTCCCTCGATATTTTGGGACTGGGGCGTGACAGATTCGACGGAATCAAAAAGTGAGAATAATCAACCATAATCTCAACTTTGACTAATTTGTTGCAAAATTCTACACTTTTGTGCATGTTCTTGTTGTATTTCCTTTTTGGAATGAAGAAGCTTGTATATATGGTATTATAGTTCATGTATTGGTAGCACATGCAATGAGATAAAATTGGCGTGTAGCTCCGTATCTTATCTTCACTAAATTGGTGGATCTTTAGACAATTAGAGACGTTTCTTAAACCTTATATGGTCTTTACTATTTTTCCATATGGAGCAACATTTTGGATCTTCACTTAAACTTCACTAATTGAACAATTGTGACCTAAAACAAAGAATTCCAATTAGTAATATTTTTTTTTTGATATTTGGATATAAAATTAGGTAGTAACTTACAACAAGGAGAAGCATATCTTCTCTTCTAACCTGAAAGTAAAGACATAAAAGAAATTAAATACGACGAACTTCTTTTCCCTAATATCACTTAGCTGCCAGGAATTTTGTGTTACATGTACCATGAACTTTACCTATTATCACTTCGCTACCTTCTTTTAGTCCAAAATTAAATTTATTTTGCTTGCAAAAAAGAAGCAACTGAATTATCACCATATTGTTGCTGGAAGTTAAAAGTTATATAACATCCAAATACTAGCCCTATCAATCTCGAGTAGCCATGGCCTCTGCTACCATCTCCCTGCCCTTCACCTGCATCATGTGTTTCCATGTTGCAGCTATGGAGGGGCGCATCAGTAGCGCTGGGATCATTCTTTTACTTCTCGATTGTCGACATTAAAGTGAATAAAAAAGTTGGCATTATCAATAGAAGTTGTACAAATAACATAAGTTGGGCTGGTGAGGATTAATTGAGAGGTACTGGGTTGAAGCGAAGGCGTCAGCCAAATAAAAGGTCTAACAAATTTGTGGTATTTAGATCAATTAAAAGTTCATATTATTAAGATGACCAAAATGAATGTTGTAACAAGTTCGCGGTATTATAAGTGATTAAGAAAAGTTCATGTATCAGTATGAACAAGATTTAAAAATTCGTTGTATTATACGTGATTAAGAAAATTCGTGTATCAGTATGAACGAAATAAAAGTTCGCAGTATTATAATTTATTAAGAAAAGTTTGTGTACCAATATGAACGAAATAAAAGTTTACGGTATTATAACTGAAGTTCGTGTATCAATGTGAACGAATGAAAGTCCGTGGTATTATAAGTGATTAAGAAAAGTATTAGTATGAACGGAATGAAAGTTCGTGGTACTGATTAAGAAACGCTTCGTGTATCAGTGTGAACGAAATGAAAGTTCGCGGTATTATAAGTGGAGTTCGTGTATCAGTACGAACAAAATGAAAGTTCGCGCGCGGTATTACAAGTGATTAAGAAAAGTTAGTGTATCAGTCAGTATAAATGAAATAAAAGTTCACAGTATCAGAGTGATACTGGAAAGAAAGAAAGAAAGAAAGAAAAAAGGTTCATGGTATTTAAATATAATTAGCGTATTCCAGCATTGCAGTATTAACTGGGTAGGTTGTTGTGGGGGAGAAACTGAATGATGAATTCTCAGTTCTTGCTTAATTTGGACACCAAGGAAATGAGAATGGTTGTAATCCAAATATTTCACAAAATCGTGACATAAAATATCTATAACTAAACTGCCATAAAAATCTTCCCTATTCATTCCAACCTGCAGGCCAACCTGGGATTGATTATAAATAGAACCATATGGCAAGAAGAGCAGTGCACTATCATCCATTGGGTACATATCATCGATGGCTAGGAAGAAGGTGGAGCTGGCATGGATCGCCAACGACGCGGCAAGGAGGGCCACCTTCAAGAAGAGGCGGAAGGGCCTGACCAAGAAGGTGACCGAGCTGAGCACCCTGTGCGACGTCAGGGCCTGCATGATCGTCTACGGCCCGGACGAGTCCGCCCCCGAGGTCTGGCCCTCGGTGCCGGACGCGGCCCGCGTGCTGGCGAAGCTGAAGCGGCTGCCGGAGATGGAGCAGAGCAAGAAGATGATGGACCAGGAAGGGTTCATGCGGCAGAGGATCGCGAAGCTGCAGGAGCAGCTCAGGAAGCAGGACCGCGAGAGCAGGGAGCTCGAGACGCGGCTCCTGATGCACCGGAGCATGGTGGTGGAGCGGGTAGTGGAGAGCGTAGGCGTCGAGGAGGCCACCAGGATCGCGTGGATGGTGGAGATGAAGGCCGGGGAGGTGAGGAAGAGGGTGGAGGGGATACTCAAGGGAGATGTGCAAGTGCCAAAGAAGGAGAAGGTGGAGGAGGAGGAGGAGGAGGAGGAGGAGGAGCAGAAAAGAAACCTGGCAGCTGCAATGGAGGAGCTTCAGAGGCAGGAGTGGTTCACTAAGATTATGAACACACACAATCATGATAATCCTCATATCATATCTAGGGGAGGAGGCGAGGTTATGGGGTATCCCCACCCCTACCCCCATCCCTATCCCTACCCCTACCCCTACCCTTATCCCTATCCCTATCCCAGCACAAGCACCAGCAATGCATACTTCCATTTGAATTAGGCCATGCATGCATGCTGTCACTAGCTATTTCTGTTGTTGCTTCCCTTTCTTCATATTAGGGTTTTTTAAGTATTGTTGTTGTGATAGGCTGCTCTCCTCCTCCTACACCTAGGAGGAGGAAGTTTAGCATCCTTGTAAGTTAGTGCATGAATGGAATAACAACCTGTGTCCTAGTTTACCGTAGCAAAATGGTGTAGCAGAATGCAAACAAACATTCGATCGTACAAGTGGAATGGAAGCATTCGTCGTATGAGTGAAATGAAGTTTTCTTGTGTTTAATACATTCGTTGTTGTTGTTGGTACGGGTGAGCATTCAGATTATTTGATTTCAACGGATTCGAAATAATCAAAACCGAATGAAGCAGACTTTTAAAAATCCAAAATAGTCAAATTTAAAAATGCAAACATTCGACCGTACAAGTGAAATGAAATGCAAGAATGGAAGCATTCGTCGTATGTATGAGTGAAATGAAGTTTTCTTGGGTTTAATACATTCGCTGTTGTTAGTTGTCGTTGGTACGGATGAGCGTTCAGATTTATTTGATTTCAACGGATTAACCGAATGAAGCAAACTTTTAAAAATCCAAAATCGAGAATTACCGAACCAAAATTGAAACCAATCCGAACCGATATTCGATTCGGTTTATTCGTTTTATTCGGTTTGACTATTTTTATTGTTTAATTAATGGGTCCATATCCAAAGTTGAGATCGTGGTTGAAGTATATTAAAAAATATAATCTGTATATATATGTTTGTTGTATTTCAAAGTTGGATTGGTTATTAAATTACCAAAGTTGAAATTTAAAACACTTACATAAAATGATTATTTTCAAAATATACACATTTTTCATCATAAAATATGCATAAAGTTGAAAATAATTATATAATCGCATGTCTTATTCAACCCAAAACTAATACAGAATAAGGAAATTTAGTAATTTTAAAACAGAAATCAAACCGATTTTTTTTCCAAATCGAACCGAATCTGATTCAGTTAGATTCGGGTTGGTTTTCGGTCCAGAACCGAATAATGCTCACCCCTAGGTGTTGACAAATATATCAGGAATGCATCTACAATGGTCTAGTTTAATTTTTTGATTGGCATATGGAAGTGTTCACAAAATAAGAATGTTTGTTATCTAAAGAAAGTGATTATTGAGAATGGTCAGCTTATATGAGCATTGCCAATGAAATATCATCCAACCTTCCCTAAGATACATGGATTTTTCCTATGGGATCTCGCAATAAGAAAACTAATTTTAGCCAAAACAGGCAGGCATGGGCATAATGAAGTAAAAAGTCTTTTCCTTTCTTTCTTTCTTTCTTTCTTTCTTTCTGGAAAAAGCAAATGAAACTATATCCAACATAATATGCACAAACAGTTTTCTTCCGAGTTAAAGGTTGATAGTTTCGAATTTAAATTAGATTTAGCACGATTTTGTGCACGGGAGAGAGGAGAAAAGAGGAACACACTCTGGAAAAATACATATTAACTAAAACTTTGATGAAAGTTATGAGCTATTATTTTTCAAGAAGGTCAAAACATGAATCAAGGAAATAAATCGTAGTTAAGTAATCATTAACCTTATCGAATAATGCTATTTATACCTCTAAAGTATCCCTCAAAACCATTCCTCCTTATGTGGCAGACGACGTGACGGTTAATGTGGCAGCTGACATGACAAATTATAAAATTAAAAATTAACATTAACATTAATATTAAAATTAACATTGAATTTTTTTGGTGATTAAATTTTTGGGTTAAATTTGTCATGTCAGCTGTCACATAATGCTATTTAGCATGCCACGTCAGCCGCCACATAAGGAGAAAAAATGGTTTGGAGAGATATTTTGGAGGTACGAATAGCATTACCCTTATCCTAATAGAAAGAACATGTATATTGGAGGAGAACTAGCACACTTGGAACACTCAACAATAGAATTTTGTTTGCAAGATGATAGAAGCTCTCAAGTTAACACTCACAGTGGAAACTACTAGCAAACACTCACACGAGGGCACTGACAATAAAAACACAATGTTTTCACTCCCTCACACTAGCTCCTAGCTTGCTACCTCCTCCTTTATTTGCTTGCTCGGACTTGGTGCTTTGTTTTCAAATATGAGAGGTCTACACCCTATTTATAGGGGAGAAATGATGACAATGAAACTATAAAAAGAGTAGAGAGTTTGGAAGAAAGGAGAATAAAGATTTATCTAGAATATTTTAATGTTTGCTATGACATGGAGAGAGTTCTTCAGAGAGAGCTAAAAATAGGATAAAAATATCTAGATGGAAGAAGAGGATGGTGAACGGATTTTTAGATGGATAAAAGTAAAAATTATTCTAAAAGGAGAAAGTAAAGATTAGTTTAAAAGGAGAAGGAGAAGGAGAAGAAGAGAAAATTTGTGTTTCCATTTCAATACCAACTTTTCTGGATCATCTTGCCATACCAAGTTTCTCTATGAAAGTTCACGAACTTTGAAGGGCTCAATGCTTTTGTGAATATATATCTGCAACTCGGTCTTTAGTACTAAGCAACTTCATCTCGACCTCTCCTTGTAGTACTTTCTCTCTTATTATATAGTGATGTTGTATTTACATGTGTTCTCTTCTTGCATGGAATATTGGATTCTCTATTAATCGTATAGTTGATTGATTTTCATATGCGAGAGGTACCAAGTAATCAATTGGTTGGCATTAGCCACATATTTCCTTGAGTTTCCATCTATGCATGTTGTCGCTCTCAGTTGCCATTGTGTGTGAAGTTAGCAAGTCTAAGTTGTATTCGTACAAGGAGCATGGAAATGCACATTGAATAAATTATCTCAAAATAAGGTTGATGTAGCAAAAATAAAGCAGAAACCAAATGACAACAGAGATATATGAAAACAATTGTTTATTGATAACTTGTAGCGAATTACATAGGCTAGATCAATTTCCAACTTAATATGCTAAACTTTGGCTTATAATGACAAAAAAAAAAAAGTTCCATGCATCCTGTCCTTTATTAAAAGAAAATAAAACACTTTCAAATATCTAAAGCTTTAAAAGGATGAAAAAAAAACTTATAGTACCTTTGGATGTCCAAAGAATTTTTCACACCTACAAGGGTGGGATCAGCATATTGGAGAATGCCCTGATGAGTAACAAAACTGTACTACCCTAAAAGCAGACATCAAATAATCATGTGAAGCAAAACATTATTTTTAATACATGGTATTTTTGCCTATATCCATTTTATGTCTTTTCTTAACCAAAGTAAAGCATATATCCTTCTTCCATTATAAACCATTAGGGATTATCACATGAGAAATATCCTTTTCTTTCGTCTTTACCAAGTACAACATTAAGTAATCCATATTCATTCTTAGGGACATATTAGCATTTCGAAATTAGAATATATAAGTCAATAATATGTCTTAAGCAACTTAAGCATCAAATCCCATTCCTACAAAACAAATATTAGAGATCACATTTCTAGGTGTCACAAGCCCATCCCTGCATCAAACAGTTAGACCTGCAAAATAAATTTCCATTAGCACGTGACCTAACTATATGATGGTTCATGAGAGACTCCTCATAATTAGACATCAGAACATAGGTCCAAATACAACACTCATCCTCCTATCGTGGTACGTAGAAGCCTCAAAGTGTCCCATCTCTCCTAGGCCAACACAATTATAGTGCCCCAGAGATCATTCGAGAGATAAACCTTTTGTACAAGTTATCTATGACCAATTCATGATATGAAAATTATATACTATCACATTAAAATAATACAAATGCAACAACTATATGGCACATAACTCATTTTCTTTCTTCTTCATTCTTCCTTTTTATTATGACGACCATATCGTGAATCAAAGAGCATCAGTTAATTCTTTTTTTTCTATCTCATAATACTTTCCCATGATACAACATAATACTTCATTTCAAAACATTCTTACACATAAAATAATGTTAACATCATAAAAAAATGATCTTCTATAAAAATATTCTTTCTATCATTTAATCAAGTAAGAAAACAATACTCTTTCTATAACCATTTTTCAAGTGAGCTCATTACTTTAGGTCCTTTTAAATCGCATATTGTTTTTATAAAATTTCATTCTAGTAATTACAAATTCTATTCTTTAGGAGTAGTAAAGCATAAATCCATTATTTATGGGTCCATAGTGCATTCGAAGTCATCATTGTACTTCCATTATTCTAACTTGTAGAAATATAAATCAAGCAAAAAAGAACAATCTTATATTTCCAAAACCTGAAACAATAGCTCTTCAAGAAGGAAACTATCAAGAATACAAAATTCACTATTTTCTATCTCTTTATTAAAGTTGAAATATTTAGGAGAGAGAGGTTCCGTCCACTTACTGTTTATCGAAATATCTTTTTGTTCCATCAAAAGAAATCCTTATCGACAACCTCTCTCTTACTCATTTTTTCCCACAAAACCCAAATTTGACTAGGCTATTCAAGCTAGCATACCAACATTCAAAGCAACACTATGCCACCACTAGGAGCAAGGCATTACAGATGTCTCTCTATATTGGCATGCCCCGCTCCCAAAAACGGCATCCACGATTGTTGCCCATAGACTTTTAGGATATGGTAATGAGAAGTAATTCTATGCTAGTTATTCATATGAGGTTATACATTTTAAAATAATAAAATATTACTAAATGAATAATGTATACGTTGAATTTAATTAATAACTATGAAAATTAATCATTTGACCTAATTTCAGGCTCTGACACTATGCTCTAAGTATTGTTTGATGAACATTCAATCGCATTTCTAAATGGTCATTCTAGACTCATTCAAGGAAAGCACACCGAGTTGTCTTAAAATGAGCCTAATTTGATAAATAATATGAATTTTGGACCCGACATGTGATATCAGGGACGCAACTAGCTTAAGTCAAAGGGGGCCCCAACCATCCCTAAAATTGATAAATTTTTTTTTTAAAGTTTAATGGGTTTCTACTAGATCTGTTGCTTCATGTCCATTTATCCCCATTGAACTCATCCAATTAATGGGGGCCAAAGAAGGTATTTCTTCTTCATCTCCTTCTCCTTCTTTTTTAATCCTTGTTCTCTTTATATTCTAAATTGCTGCAAAAAGAAAAAGATAAATGACTCGTGATTGTTGTGGCCTGGGTAAAGTTAGATTAATCCAGTATCCAACTTTTTTTTCTTTCTAATTTGTTACTACTACTACTACTACTACTACTCTCTAGTTTGCTAGAGGTGTGATAATTTTTTTTGGAAAACTCGATTAGTTTTAGTTGTGAAGAATCCATGGGAGGGAGGTGGCCTACATATAGAAGCAAAAATGGAGTTTTTTAGTTTCTTCTAATATCACACCAGGTTCAATGCAACAACTACAAACTATTATGACGTGATTATTATTACTTTTATTATCTCTTGAAATAACATATGTAAAAATATTGGTTCTTGAAAGAACATTAGTAAAAACTTATATTGGCTCTATTCTAGCTTTTATGACGTGATTATTATTATTTTTAATTTGTTTGCGTGCTTGACCCCTCCCTAATGCGAGTCCTAGCTCCATCCCTGTGTGGTACATACCTACTTTAAAGTGATTTTGACCATCATACTAGATTATACACGCTTGATAATATCAAGCTTTCATATTGTAACCTATGCTTAGGTCAAATTACAGAATTTAAGGTTTCGTTGTGGTCAAAGATTAAAGTTTAGCCATGACACAGTCTACCCTTGACACTAAGTGATACCGGCACTTTGACACATTCGACTTTCACTTTCTATAGCTCGATACAACCTAAATTAATTAACTTACACGCTGGTCATATCATGATTTACCCTCAAATGCCACCAAAAAATCTAATTTTGTTTTGGAAATGCCCAAAATATGTGTCGGAGGTACTCGGTGTGTCCGTAGATCCAAATAATGTTAAAAGAATGTAAATACTTGTTAATTACATGCACATTTATACAATTTAAATTCCAGAGAGCAGTGAGTGCTTCCCAAATTTAACTTGGTGAGTTACTAATTTATGTCCTAAATTGACTTTTCATTGATCGGAGATAAATTCAAAGTTTCGAATTAGACAATCATCAAGTATTAACAACAAATGAAGCATGTACAAACAATCATGCATTATGATCACGTACACATAATTACTTTTTTCAATCCTTAAACCTAGAGTTAACATATTAGTATAATTTCAAAATTAGGGCATGAAGATTTCAATTGGGTATGCATAGAATTAATTCAAGAATAGAATTGAACTTCCAATTAAAGGAAAGAAATAAAAATTTAGAAAGTACAATTTGTGCTTGCCTACGAAGATTGGGATGAACAAAACTTATCTCTTTTCCTCCACTTCTTTTATTCTTCTCCTTTCCTTTACTTCCCTCTTTCCTTCTTCTTTTACTTTTTTTGTTGTCTACCTCTCTTGTATCCCTTTTCTCTCCTCTTCTTGGGTGATGGTTGGTGGTGAGGGGTGGTGTGGTGGTTGTCCACTCCTCCTTTCTTTACTTCTTCTTCTTCTTCTTCTTCTTCAACCTCTTTTTCTTTCTTTCTTTCTTTCTTTCTTTCTTTCTTTCTTTCTTTCAAACTTTCTTTCTTTCTCTCTCAATAGGGAGTGCTCATGACAAGGGACTTGTCATGATGATTTGGGGTGAGTCACATATGGGTGCTTAGACTCATGACATGTGGCCTTGCAAGTGTCATGGACTTAAGCTAAAAATAAATGTAGGGAGGGTGTACTACCCGTTTCACGATATCGATATTTTATGCGAATATATTTTATTGAGTTTTCTTGTATTTCATATTTCTTGTATCCTGGTATTGTGTTGTGTTTTCTTGTATTGTGTGTTCTTAGTTATCAATATTATATCGTTTCTATGATTTTGGATTTATTGCCTTGATTTTCTCGATTTGTGTGCCTATATTGTCGAACGAGTCTATCGCTCATGAGATAATCGGTGTACTTGTAAATGGATTAAGTTACATATGCAACTAATATTTTTTATCGATTTTCGGATGTAACAACCTAATCTATATATTACTATAGACCTATAAAGATTAGTGGCATTGTCATATATGTCGTATAGAACTACACTTAGATCAAAGTCCTTAAACCAGGTTTCCTGGTTTTGCCATGAACTAGCAATATACTAGCAGTATATAGCCAATATAACGTTTGAGGCCAAGTTAGAAACTAACTTAGCTTGGAATTTGGTTATAGGCCATTAGATCATATTTGTTTGACTAGGATTGGCCTTTAGGGAAGCCATAGATTGCTGAGGTGTCAGCAATCCATTGTTAGGGGTTATATAAGCCTCTCTCCCATTCATTTCATTAATTTTATTTTTGTTTCTTCACTTATCTCCTCCTTGTTATTCTTGCTCATCATTGGGAGGACCAATAAGGAGTAAGGTTTGTACTAGCTTGAGTCAACCTGGAGGTGGACTAAATGCCCCCCTCGCATCCTAATCATTACATAGCCATTGTATCAAGACAAGTACAACTTTCTCAAAGGAGGCCTCGGCCTCAAATTTGATTTCTTATTGATGTTTCTTTAGTTTAGTATAGTGTACTCGACCAATAGGGTCGATTACATACTATTATAGCTTTGATTTCATAAATTAATATTTTTAATTATATTTTTGATATTTTTGTATTTTGTGATAAATTCATGTAACTTGGTGCACGCCTATCATATTGACATAAAACTTATCGAAACGTGTCACACTAGAAATTTAGGACATTATCCAACTTGTAGAATTGGATTTATGTGAGATTCGATCAAGAACGACCCGAGAAGCGAATACATAGGGCTTTGCTGTGCCATTTTAGGACACATAATATACCAGTGGCATAATATTGGTATACCAATGGACCAGAACCAGAGCATTTTTCAGCCCTAGTTGGGTTAGTTTGCACTTGATTCACGTGCCATTTTTTGATCACTCTCATCCCGAGCCTAGGTTATATTGTAGTATATCTAACTCTATATTGAACAATATCTTATATTATAGAATGGATTCTCAATTTCATTGTATTATTGTATCGTTTTATTTTTACTTTTTAGAAAATATGAGTTTTTTCATATTTCAATTTTCTTGATATCCTTCTTGATAATTCTTCCTTTTGTTATAGCTAATTTGATTGATTGCATAATACATAGTATCCACATGCACTGTAGAGTATAGTATAATTCATGTTATCGCTCTAATACGTAGCATATCAACATGGTTATTATACTGTAGTACCATACACTATTGTATACTATAGCTATAGTATTGCTTGGTTTCCAGTTATCATATTGACACGTATTGTTATATTATATGCATCGATCATGTATTGTATCATATTACATTGATCCAATATTCTATCACAACAATCTCGTATTGTATCTAAATATCATATTAGATGGTTATTGTATCATACGTTATCGTATTGATCCAGTTATTATACTATTATTATGTCGCACTAATCCAATATCGTATTGTGAAATGTATCATATTGATCTAGTATTGTATCGCACTATATTGCACCATTTTTTGGTTGATAGCTAATGTCGTGGACTAGGACAAAGTTGTTACTTTTACTATTAATTGCAATTAATTGTTATTGTTAAAGTCTTACACTAGCCTTGTGCGACTCATGTACGGACGATTCATTAGGTATGAATTGAAACTAAATTAATCAAGACTTGATAAAGTAGTATAAATTCATGCAGTTTATTGTAAGGAGAGCGAATTTCATGAAACCTTGTTGATTATGATCGTATAACACAACAACCTCCAATGTGCACTACTACAAAAATGGTTAACAATGACAACCAAATATGTTAATTGGTGATATTTGTCTGGCCGTCATCTACGAAGGTGTCATCTTTATCGTGAAAAAACAATGACATCTCTACACCTGTCATCTTTATTTACAAAAGATGGCTTGTATGTGTCATCTTTATTTATAAAAGATGACTTCTATGTGTCATATTTATTTGCAAAAGATGACTTTTTAATGAGACAACAATGACAGCTCAACACATGTCCTCTTTCTTCATAAAAGATGACTTTATGTGTCATCTTGATTTACAAAAGGTGACTTTCATGCTTACAAAAGTGACTTTCGTGAGACGACAATGACATCTCAACACATGTTCTCTTTCTTTATAAAATATGACTTTATGCGTCATCTTTATTTACAAAAAATGACTTTCATGCGTCATCTTTATTTACAAAAAATGACTTTCATGCGTCATCGTTATTTACAAAAAATGACTTTTTCGTGAGACAACAATGACAGCTCAACACACGTCATCTTTCTTTACATAAGATGACTTTTATGCATCATTATTATTTACAAAATATGACTAATATCCATCATCTTTATTTACAAAAGATGTCTTTTATGCACTATTAAATGTTCATTATTTTTTTAGTACCCATTTTTGCATCGGTATTCTACAGCTTGTATTTTGTATACAATATCCCATATAAGGAAAACAATGGGAAAAAAAATGTAACACCAACCAATAATATTTCATTTTATAATTACAAAGTGCCAACATTGAACTAAACCAATATTATTTCAGTGCCAAAAATTCTAAACATAAATTCACAATGCTTCCAAAATTTTCTAATGCATCATTTTTATATATGGTCTTCATTAATAGTATCCAAGATACTTGGCCAGCTCTCCTCTCATCTCATCAATTTCTCTGATGGAGTAATCCTTTTTTCAGCAAACTATAAAAATAAACACAAAATCAACTAGTACGTTATTGACATCAAACTAAAGGAGTTAGCTAGAGATAATCAAAAGGTGATTTCTACAAAAGAAGTGCCAAGATATGCATTTGTCAAAACATGGTGCTAATATATATATTAAACAAAATCTAAAAGTCTAACAGGGAATCCAACACAAACACTAGATATTGATGACCAATTCATGCTATTAATAGTTCATTTACATGATTGAAGTCTTACCAGACAATTAGCTAACAAAAAATTACAAGTAACAATTCACAAAAATAAAAATAAAAATTAAAGAGAATGTAATTATTTGGATATATCCATTATTCAACTTACCGAGTGTAATTGTTTATATGGATCTATTATTGCATTTACTAACTGTGAATATTGACTGACAAAGTTAAGAATAGTTAATAGTTCATTATTAAATAATATAGCAACTAGTTCGAAGCCTACTAACTTTAACTCACAACTTCAGTATAAAGGTTCCCCGTCACAGACCTTTATAGGATCAAAAAATGCATTGTATCTAAATACATATCCATATACAGATTTTATGGCAAATGACGTCTAGCCTAGTGGTTAAGAGCGATGCATATTACTCAGGAGGTTGCGGGTTCGAGCCTCATGTGTGCCATTTAGGGGAATTAAATGGTGAGTTTCTGATGGGTGCAGCGCATGTGCGGGCCTTCGGGCCGAGTTTTTGTATTATTTACAAAATTCTTGAGAATAATTGGATATCATACCACCAAGCTAGTACCATCTCTTCTCTGAAACCTGCATCATTAAAATGCTGTGATTTAGTACCATCTTCAATGTGTGTAATCCCCCTAAAATTCAACAAGGGATATTACAGTAAAATTGGTATATTTTATTTAAAAATTATTAGTATTTTATTAGTGCTTTACAAAATAGTTAATTGATTTTAGAAACCCATTTTCCTGTTGCAATCAATTTAGATGGGCAACGTAACCTCAAATCCTGAAACTGATTTATATAACCCCTAGCCAAACATGACCTACTAAGTGCATGACTTTAGTGTTACATTTATTCGAGTCCCTACAGGCTCCAAAAATAATATTAAACACCACGCGCAATTATTTAGTTAAAAGCCAATCTTTCTTGAATAATCAAACCAAACCGAGACCGAACCCCAACTGAATCCGCAAACCAATTGGTCTAGCCCATGCACAACACTACACACCCGTCCCCCATATTTTTACACAATAAACACTATTTTTCCCACACCCAATCCCATATTTTACTCTCTTTTAATCTAAATTCAGCATTTACCTATTTTGGCATGTTTTATTGGATCATTTTACTTATATTGTACCTTATGTACACCACATAGGAGAGGGGGGGGGGGCAACCCACAACCCAAGGAGATTTTCCCATCGGTTATACAAGTTTATACACCCTCACCACCTTTTAACCATTAGATTTTAGCCTATATCCATCCATCCATCCATTCATTCCTTCATTTAATACCAACATATATATATAACCTATTCTAACCTAGGAATCCACCCCCATGCAAACTTGCAGACAAACCAAAACCTTCCTCTTCATGTATGCTTCTCCTTCCCATCTTATTCTCCACATCTCCATCTCCTTCTTCCTCCCACCACCGACAACAATACCACCACCCCTGACAACAACACCAACACCGAAAACAACACTAACACCAACCCGACGACCTCCTTCCCCCTAATCCGCGGCCCACAACAGCAGCAGCCACCCCTGGCAGCCGCGCACCACCTCTCCACTATCCCACGGTCACTTTTCGTCGACTACAGGTTGACCTAAAGGCAGAGTAACTCCTTCGTGAAGTCGGAAAGCAGTCGAACTTCAACCGAGCCCGTAGGCATCAAGACTTGGTAAGTTGATCAAACCCTCCTTCCTTCATGTATGTATATATATGTTAGAGAATCAAGAACCCATCCATGCATGATCAAGAATCCCCTCCCTTCTTGTATATAACCCATGCAACATACTAGTTGGTCATGTAAGTACATTCATAGGTTTTTTTTAAGTTGTAGCATGCAATATGAGTTATTGTATTTTAAAGAATTTAAATTCAAAATTTTAATATTCATTTCAAAAATTATTGAGTGTTATTTCAGATTATATATATATATATATATATATATATATATATATATATATATATATATATATATATATATATATATATATATATATATATATATATATATATATATATATATATTAAAGCATGTATATTAGGGTCTTAGACTATGGACAATTGATCACTAAGTTGTAAGGAACTTGTACGTGTGTATTGCATGCGTAAAATAACGAATATGTATATATAATAATATGAATGCAATTATAATATTAAATTATATATATTATATACGTATATGCGTGTTCTTCATGTTATGGTTGAACGTAACATGGGGTATACGACATCGTACGACGTACCGCACTAGTCATCCGTAGTGTCATTGGCACCAACAATGCGACGTGGTTGACGAGCGGATGACGACTCTATAATTTATATATAAGTAGTAAATATTACAATTAAGTATTTATTTATATATTACTGACAGGGCACGTCGGAGACGCAGCACCATCGGACGTGGACTTGGGACTTACTACATCGTAGCAACAGACAGAAGGCAAGTGTACCTTGCCTTGTTCACGTACAGTAGATTATGCTCTAGTTATTTTATTTTTGCTATTTCTGTCACGACCCGCACCCAGAATTGGGGCACGAGTACGTGGGTACGTCCAGCCTACGCCGCAGCATCGGCGGTAGAACGCTGTCTAGGTCATGATACTATCTAAACAATCTCACACGAGCATCCAACTCCATAAGGAGACACGAATAACACAATATAATATGAACAACATACTCAATCACATAACTACAGCACGATAAGATATCGAAGAAATAAATAAAATGCAACACAAGTCTAAATAGAAATAATCTAACTCAACAATAAATCCAAGTCTCAACAAAGTATGCCGGAGACAAATCCGGTACCAAAATAATCTGCTAAGAAACTAACTAGATAACTAGTGATTTCGGCTAGACCTCCCGGAATCACAAGTGAACTACCAAGTCCAAGTCTGCAGCTACTCTCCATGTGGTCCATAAAATGTCTGACACCGGTCCTCTAAGGCATAGTCTAGAAAAATATTTCCAGTCAGGAAGGAGCAAATACATCTCTAACAGCAGTTCTATATCAATGATATAAACTATGTAGCAGTAAATAGATGGAAATATACAAGATGCATATACATGTACGAGAGATATACAATAAAGAAAATACTGAAAATACTGTAAATAAATGCGGGAAGGAACAATATGTCAATGAACAAGAATACTATGACTAAGTGTGTGAGTACTAGCTTTAACATGTGATCGACTTGGAAACTTATACATGAATAATGGCCTAGCTAGTCATACGTGCGGTGTATGACCAACACTAACATGTGAACAAGACTTGTACATGAAGGGTATGATCACATATCTACACTAAAATACTCCCCACCCCCGACTGGTATAGTAGATCCAACCATGGTACGCTATGGCACGAGATTCCCTAGGAAGGTAGCAAGTCTCCCTGAAAATTAGTATATGTACATGCACAAGATAAACAATAAAACAAGACTTGTACAAGATACACCATGAATAAGGAATAACATCTCATGACGAGATTCGAATATACCAATCCGTGTAACCATCGTGTCAAGAATATGGATATTTATACTAGATACAATGAACATAGGGGATATCATAAATAAGAAACTATCAGAGAATGTACTCACTTGGGGTCATTAGCTGTCAATACCAATATCCTGCTCCTGAAGTCTCGCAGGACGATCCAATAGTCCTATACACATATAATATAAATACAATATTGTATCAGGCATTACACTAACACATACGATCAAAACACAATGAACTCAGGGCTACACTAGGTATGATACTGGTCAATTAGGGTCAAGTGCGCGTCTAATTGCGCGGGTGTCTTCGCGTCTGTTATTGCTGTGCAAGACAGACAAACAGTAATAGTACGGGTCTTGCCAATACGTGAGTGTACATATGGCAGTCTTCTAACATTTACAGGGCCACAGGTCAATGTAACTACGGGGTATCCGTGGTTACACTCGGGTCATCTAGTACATGGGCATATAATACATATTATTTATTTATCATAACCATTAATACTAACTAATTGCAAGTATAATAAATATGCATTAAGATATACTTTTAAATAGAATTAATACTACGTACGTATATATATTAAACATGTACTAGGGATACATGCTCCATACATATATGTATGTACATATATACTAGTACATATACCCTACATATATACCAATTAGGTTCATACACATATAGATATATAATATATACATACAACACACCAGTATACCAATACACATACCAATACCAACTACAATACGCATGTATACAATGAGGAAATATACAAAAATTAGCTAAGCTCAAGATTAACAAGTTTAGCTAATAAGAGAAAAGGGTTGATTTATGGTAAACACCTTATGTTATGAAAATCATTTCGAAATCACATTTGAACAATAATTACAATTAAAAAGTTTATTTATAAAAAATTAGAATTTATGTAAAGCCAATATATATTTATCTATAGTAAAATCTACTACCAGTCCAAATAAACTAATTTTAAACTAAGTTTAATGTTGAAACCATTACTTAATTAATATTACAAACCCAAAACCTATTATATATTTATATAACCAAAAATCCTTATATATATTACATAACTAAACTAATTACATTCTAATATAACTAAAACTATTAACATGTAATTAATACTCTACATTAAATCAACTCCTCAGAACAATGAAGGAGGGAAAGAGGGAGAGTGAGGCTCACAGTGACGATGGTAGTGGTGATTCTTCAGGTGCAGCGGGGGGAGTTGGCCGGACTGTTGGCCGGAGCAGGGAAGATGAGCTCGCTGGAGTTGATGGTGGTGCGGGGTGGCACTGGTGAAGAGTGGTGGTGTAAGGTGGTGGAGAGTGGCTGAACTGAATGGCGGAGGGAGATAGCGGTTCGGGGGGTGGCTGAACTGATGATGGCGGAGGGAGAGCAGTGGAGTCGATCGGGTCAGGCGAAGAGGCGGGTCTGGGTGTTGTTCGACGTAGTCCGGCGAGTCGGGTGGTGATGCCGGTGGTACGGGTCATTGGTCGGTCGAGCAGCGGAGGAGGGAAGCTCTCGTATGGAAACAGTAGTAGCAGCCGCC
The DNA here is from genome assembly GCA_036927795.1 of Iris macrosiphon. Classification (NCBI taxonomy): domain Eukaryota; kingdom Viridiplantae; phylum Streptophyta; class Magnoliopsida; order Asparagales; family Iridaceae; genus Iris; species Iris macrosiphon. The sequence goes on from JAYESA010000005.1 coordinate 200,920,183, forward strand.
GTCGGGTGACAGTGGTGAGCTCCGGCGGGTCGGCCGGAGCTGGGGACGGCCGGGCTGGCTGGGCCGGAGGGAAGGTTGGTTTAAACCAAACCAAAAATAAAAGAGTGAAGAGGAAGAAGAAGAAGAAGAAGAAGAAGAAGAAGAAGAAAAAGAGAAGAAGAAGAGAAAAGGAAAAATCCTACGTTGGGAGAAGGAGGGAGGAGAGAGAAGGTGGGTGGTGTTTCCTAGGTTTGGGGATTAGGGTATGCTTGGGAAAGGGTGTGAGGAGACATTAAATAGGGGATGTGATGAGGGAATGTATGGTGATGATGAGCCCCATTTTGAATGGGTGGCCAGGATTCAACATGAGAAAATCATTCATATAAGGAGAGGGTTGGGTTGACTAGTCAAGAATTAGGGCTTCTCCATTTGGTTTGAACCAATGGGGTGTTGACACCTAATGCAACATTCGCAAATAAGCCCCCTTAAATTTGGGTATTTGCACATACACATAAAATAATGAAAAATTGGTGGAAGATTTGGTGTTTGGTATTTTTTAGGGTGAGGGGGTGTTGTGTGTTTTGTATGGGCTTAATTAATAGGGTATTTGGATTAAATTGGGTTAAAATGAGATTAGTCAAAGTTGGTATCCCTAATTTAATTAGAAACAAATGTAAGCGGTGTTCTAAAATTAATTAGGAGTACATGGGGCTAAAATTTAGTGGGACAGAAGTGTCATAAATGAAGAAGGCCCAAAATAGAATATTATCCTAAATTGGGTTGCACAAAATGGGTCGAGATTGTGTCTCCAATTTCGATTGGAACGCACAACGATACAAAGTTGGATTTTATTTAGAAATTAAATAAACGTCCGCGACGAATATTGTGCGACTAAAATGAAGCACAAGAGAGCATAATTATGAGTTACACAAGGTCATGAAAGATGTAGGCTTGGTGTCAGTCTTGGACCCTTTAATTGGTCCGGCTAAACGGGTTGAGTTGGTGTCTCAAAATTGATGGCAACGACACAGGCGCGCGACACAGGATTAAATAATAGATTTTAGATACGAAAAGTTGTACAATTAAATTAGGGCACAAAGGATTATGATTTTGAGTAACAGAAAAGTCCAGCGCCTAAGTTGGCGTGTCAGGTATAGAATGCAATAACTTGTTAGAAATTATGGGTTAAGGCTGGGCTCCGAATATTTCAACAACGGTAGGGTGCAACAATTAAATAAAATCACGGTAATTAATTACAAACTCAAATAATTAAATCCTAAATAATACTAATTAAATTCATAACCCTATAATTTGGTCAGGTGTTCATCTAGTGGGCTTCTAGGTCAAGTCTACTAGCTCAAACATTAATGAACAATGTATATAATATATTATATATATAAATACACATATCATGCAATCATTTAAAATAACTACCACAATATTAATAAATATAAAAAGTCAAAAATACTCCTATTTTCAGGATGTGGTAGTGACACATTCTCCTCAAAAGTGCGCCACAGTTCCTTTCTCTTCAAAAGTGCACCGTAATGCCATTTTTCTCAAAAGTGCGTCATAGTTCCATTCTTCTCAAAAGTGCGCCGCAGTACAATTTCCTTCAAAAGTGCGCCACAATGCCATTCTCTTCAAAAGTGCGCCACAGTGCCATTTTTCTCAGAAGTGCGCCACAGTGCCAATCTTACTAAAAAATGCGCTAGTCTCCAGACGACTTTTAAAGTGCGCATGCTATCATAAAAAACAGTGAGCAGTTACGAATGCATGTCTTACATGCCTTACTTCTCGTAAAAGGTGTACAAATAACTGTCCCCCACGACTTATGCTTTCCTCGTATAGGAAGCTACTTGTCAAGCAGGCTGCAAGTTGTGCACCCATTCATACAGAACGTGGGGTGTTAATCCACCAAAAGTGTGTGCATAATGGCAAAACAGTGTTGACTATCCATAGTGTGCGCATACTCTCGTAACCGCTCATAAACCCTATAAATGGGAACACACACATACAAAGACACATAGACAGATAAAAAGATATAGATAGAGAGAGAGAGAGAGAGAGAGGGAGGGGGGCTAGAATTCTCAAGTCTTTGAAATTCAAGATCAGAGTGAAAGAAATAGAAGCTTCTCGTGCCATTGTGTCAGATCTTTCTTATTGTTCAACTCTCCAAGTTGTTTGCAGCAATCTTCAAGTCTTTGAAATTTAAGACCAGAGCGAGAGAAACAGAAGCTTCTCGTGTCCTTGTGCCAGAGCTTTCTTATTGTTCAACTCTCCAAGTTGTTCGTAGCATTCCCTATATTTCTCGGTCGTCGTGTGCATTTCTTCATTGTCTAGTGGTCCAAGAAGTAAATTAATCGTTTGCAGATCAGATCTCTACAGCTATACTTCCCTAGAATCAATGTTCTTAGATTCCTATTTAGGATCTTCTTTTGTACTTTTTAATAGTTTGTAATATAAAAGTTTCATATAAAAACTTTTTTCTCGCAAATATATATATATATACTGTCAATAGTCATCTGTATCCATTCGTAACGATCCAAGAATGCCAAAAGGCATCTACAAACTTATAAAATCCCATAGTTCTGTCTGGAGAGTATGGTATACCAATGTGGTTGTCCCATACGCATATAGCTGTCCTCCCCCATAATCCCCCACTAACCAAGTCATATCCATACATATCCATTTTTGTAACTGCTTGAGTCTCTAATATCCTAATCATAGCAGTTAAGTTCTCTATCTGTCACGCATTCCTTACGTATTGATGGCCAGTCAAATATGCACTCCATATCCCTAACAAGATGTCTCAATAATGTAATATAGGTGTCATGGCCTAGGAAGATATAAGTATATCCCCCAATCATAAGGTAGTTCCTAAAACTAGGTCGACATGCATAGAATAAGTACAAGACACAAGAACGACTAATCTAGTCGTTTGCACCCAAGTATAGCTTGGATGCGCAGTTTATATAATCTAGAATAGAACCAATAAGGAAATATACAAGTAAATAATGTAAATAAATACCAAAGAAAGTAAACACAACAAGGTATACTTGCCTGGATCATGAATGATGCTAAGAGAATGTCCAGGTGACAAACATAACAAATCAACGAAAGCAAAAAATATAGAAGCAGCACAAATATCACCGAATGTTGAAATAAACATCACCAATGTATCCAGAATGAGTGAGATAGTCAAAAAGCCTACCCATAAGTACAATTTAGACACAAGGACAAAAATAATAGTTTTGGGTCAAAACGGGGTCCATAGGTAGCCTACATTGTACCGAAAAATGTGTTAGAAATAAAATTATCTAAACTTAGTATATTATAGGTCAAACAAGTCCTAAACAATGATACAAACTCAACAATAAGTCCAAATTAGGATTTCGATGGACCATTCACAAAAATGCTCGTTGAATAGGATCGTGGGGTCCGCAAAACGGCGATTCAGTCAACTATCTCCGAATTGAACGGAACATGGGTCACAGGACTAGCGTAACGCTACGAGTCCAATGGAACAAGCTTTATTATGAAAAGATGAGTGTGCACAAAGTAATTGAGAAAATTTAAAACATTATGATATAGTGACTTTCGACGGATACATGTCAAATTTGTTGCGCACACTCGACCAATTCAAATTTTGTCGAAGGTCACACATCGGAGAATACTATACGCGTCTTTCGGTATAATTGGTATGTGACGAGGTTGTCCGGTTTGACCGAACCAACTCCGTATCATACAATTTTGGGTTTTTAATTTTTTTCCATAATTTTCAAACTAATTTATCTTGAGATTAACATCAAATTAAATAAATCTAATTGAAGGAGATTAATCATGGTTATATAGGCTTTATACTTAGAAAAAAATTGAATTTGATTCACAGGATTGGGAGATACTAGCTTTAAAATATGGGTACTTGGGAGCAGTTTTTGTGTGCTTTAAAAGTTCAAAAAATCAAGTTTTTTCTCGATTTTTGAATTCGATTTACAATCAATATAAAGTGAAATAAATTAATATACTTGAAGGGGATTGAAGAGGGTGAAGTTGTGAACGTACCAGAGAAGAAATATCGAAAATTGATCGAGACACGAAGGAGAAAAATGGGCATGAAGTTGGGGTGGTCGGGCTGGCTTTGCTGTGCACAATTGGTACACAACAGCGTCGGGCGAAGGTTCGGGGCTACTCTCGCTACAACGGTGGTCGATAAAGGCCTAGGTAGGTTGCCTGGGGCAGAGGAAGGGATTGGGATCATCTGTTGTGAGAACGAGACTTCAAAGGCTGGTGTTTTCTCGAAAAGCTTCTAGACACAGAGATGGATTTTTAATTTGGGAATTAATATGATTTCATTAGTTCCTATTTAGTATTGATATGGGAGATAGAAAAGGATTTGGAGAATTTTAATTTGCTGCAATAAATTTTTGGAGGATTGTGGGGATTGATTTGAAATTGAAATCAAAACGAAAGAATTTGAAAGAGTTGGGTTTGCCATATTGGGAAGATGGAAAACAGTACCCGCGGGTACTGTTTACATCTTCCTCTCTTTTTAACCTTTTATCTTTATTTAAGTTCTTTTATATATTTCTTGTAATATATCTATTCTATTAATTTTTTTTTAATAATTTCTACTTTTGTTTCCATTTCTAAAATATTTATCATTATTCATTAGTTTAAATTATTATTTAATTAATAATCAATTGATAATTATTAATTTTTAATAATTTTAAAAATAATCATTAAACCATCCATAATTATATATATATAAATATATAAATAGAATCTAAAGTTTTCTAAAATGCTTTTAAAAATTATTCCTACACATACGAAATATATATGTGGAAAATGTTTATTAGTAAATATATTTTAAAAGAGAATATATACTAATTAACTAAATAAGCTATTGTACAATAAATAAATAACTAATAAATAAATAAAATAAAATAAAATAAATAATAATAGTAATTTGAGTGGTTTTACACATTTTATGCTTCATAGCGCAGACGTACAGAAATGCGCCCAACAATGCGTATAGAAACGGACCCAGACTTGTGTACAAAATTGCGCTCAGAATATAGTGCAAAATTGTAAGTAGAAACACACGCAAAAATGAGCGCACGAGCGCAAAAAATGTGCACAAGCACCAACTTGCTCCCGATGCGTACATGTGAATTGCAAAGTGCACCATCAAAGTGCCACTTTGCGCCCTTCGTCCGAGTCCGAGTCGCTAACCCCCTACGAGGCTTAGCTTCTATGTAATTTTTTTAAAGAGAGTAACAAAATTTTAAATATTCTTTAAAGAATTTAAAATTAGTCTATCTAGGAAAACAACCCACATGGCACCCACATGCGTCCCCACTCTCCGCATGTTCATACCTCAATAATAAGCATTGCTAAATATTGAGATACCCACTTGGAGTATTTTCTAATGTGGGACTATCTTTCTAGTCTATAATAAGAAAAAAACTCCCTCACATATCTTAATATATGGGCGGAGCGTTTCCCACAGTGATTATACATCATGTATTAGGATATATGTCGCTTATGACTTGAAACTTCCCGCATAGGTCAAATAATAATAAAATACTAGAATGGACTAAGCCTTGAATTCAATATCATAGTTGTTATTCTTCCTACTCACACAATGCCAACAATTATGCCTCTAGTCACATATTAAAGACCCTATGTTGACCTGGTCTCGGTGTATGTATCTTGGATGTCTACTAGCTTATCCTCAAGGTACGGCCTACATCTCTTTCCATACACTTAGGTGAGTTCTTTCAGAGAATTCATAATTACCCAACATGGAGCCTTGTGCTTCTTTGTGCTGCTAAATCACTGTGACATGGTCCAAAGCCGAGGTTCACAACCTCTTGGTGGTGCCACCCTATTATATCATTAGGTTATCGTCCTCTTTGTAGTGATGTACTACCACTCTCCACCTCTTCGGTATTAGGCTACATGCCTATATGCGATGCTACTGCCGTTGTGACATGGCCTAAAGCCGAGGTTCTATCTTATCGCGGTGTCACATTACTATAGCATTAGAGGTACCATCCCCTTTATAGTGTCGAGCTACCCGTGCTTCCTGTAAACTACGCCGGACATTCAAAATGCCCGAGAACTCATTAAGGCCCATGGTCATCCTCCCACCGAACATGCTCTATCCCAAGAGCAACTAGTAGACCACAGTGGTTTCGAGATTACATCCCCATAGTCCCAAAGGACTAACTCATTGTACCTAAAAAATTTTCCTGTCAATGGTCCATCTTTAAACAAAAATTTAGATGCCTATAGATTTCTCTTTAAACTAATAGCATAAAACTTTATGGTAGAATTATAAAGACACACCATAAGCATGCCTTCAATCCTACTTTTCTTGCTGTGTCCTCGACCTGCTGGCACTTGAGCTATTTGGTAAACAGATCCGCCATATTCTTCTAGCTTCGAACATCAACCACTACAATGATGCCATCTTTGATGCGTTTATTCAGTGACCAGTACTGAAGCCGTACAGTCCTCTTCTTACTACTAAAGATATTATTTAATACCACTGCTGCAGTCGCTTGGTTTTTACAGTGTATCGGTACCGTCAAAATCTGCACACCAACCAGAGGAAGATCATACATGAGCCATTCTGCTTCATCCACTGTAGCTGCTAGTACAAAGAACTCATATTGCATAGATGAATAAGAGAGTATCGTCTGCTTCTTCGACTTATATGATATAACAACTCCACCCATGTAGAAGATATCCTCCTGTGGACCTTTCGCTCTCTTCTTCTGAGCACCATCCCGCATCATTAAAGCCTTCCACTATGGTCGGACAACCACTATAATTTAGTGCATACTTCTGAGTCCTCTTGACATATCTCATGACTCTCTTTACAGCTTTCCAGTGCTCAACACCTGGATTACTCGTGAACTGACTCAACATCCCTACGATGAAGGCTATATCAGGCCTAGTGGAACTCATAACATACATCAAACTATCGACGACGCTCGAGTACTCCAGCTGCCTGATACTCTCCCTTGGATTTGGTTTCATCTTCTTGTCACACATGTATGGAGTATCAATCCTTAGGATATCCTAATTTCCATAGTGTGTGAGCATCTTCTCAATATAATAAGGCCGTGACTGTGTAAGCCTAGCTTCTGTCCGGATGGACTTTATTCGCAGGATAACATCAGCATCCCCCAAGTTCTTCATACCGAACTTGGACGAGAGGAACTTCTTTATCTTTGTGACACATTCTAAATCCATATCCAGGATTAGCATATCATCCATATAAAGACAAACTAGGACTCCTCTCCTACCAGCGAACTTAGTGTAAACATACTTATCTGTTTCGCTGACCCTGTAGCCGTTTGATCTAATGAATTTATCAAAATTCTCATGCCACATCTTTGGAGCTTGCTTCAAATCATACAGTAATTTCACCAATTTACAGACTTTGTCTTCAAGACCTTTGACGAGTGTCGTAAGGTGTTGGGTTAAGTCCCGCTACGAGCGCAACCCTCGTGTTTAGTTGCCACCATTGAGTTTGGAACCCTGAACAGACTACCGATGATAAGTCAATTTCTAAATTCAATAGATTTTTCTTTAAATATAAATTTTATTGTTGTCGGTATTGACATGTAGAATGGGACTCTCTCTTTATTCTCTTATGATTAATTTATTTTTCAAAATATCTATCAAATCCTTCTTGCTGTTGTATATAAATTCTTCAGTCAGATCTCTATTCAGGAATATTATTTTCACATCGATCTGATGTATAACCAGTTTGGGAATTACAACCAAAGCAATAAGAATTCTTCATTTGATTCGATATCAAGGAACCTCCAAGCATCACTCTTTTAAGCATATTCCAAGAATATGGCCATCGTAGTCCTCATTTCCAGTTTTTGAATCTCCATATCTGGAAGCTTCAGATACTCCAGACACCCCCCACTCGAATGACATTCAAGTTGGGTCTGACCTTGAACCAAAGTTCATGAGACGTAATGTCATAAGTTGCGTATGGCACTCTATAGACAATAAAAGTAGCCGTTAGCACAGCTTCTCCCCAAAAGTAGTTTGGAAATCCAGTAGTCAATAACATCAAGTTTATCATCTCTATCAATATTCTGTTCTTCCTTTCTACAACTCTATTTGATTGGGGAGAATACGAAGTAGTTGTCTAATAATTCCATATTATTTGCAGAATGATGTGAATTCAAGAGAACTATATTCTCCATCTCGATCACTTCTGAGTCTCTTAAGTTGTTGTTCGATTTGATACTCTTTTTCAGTCTTGAAGTCCTTGAACTTCTCGAACACTTCATCCTTCGACTTGAAAAGATAGACGAACACGTACTTCGAGAAATCGCCGATGAAAGTAATAAAATAATTTATCCCGACCTTTTGGAGAATTGCTTGAAGTCACAGATATCTAAATGTACCAACTCTAGAAGATATATGCTTCGGTTCACTCGTATGAATGATTTTCTTGTTTAAACAATTTTCTCATAATCTTCGTCTGCGCACAGACTTCATACTTCTCCACTGCCTTACCCCCCACATTTGGAGATAAGCCCTAGACTAGACATCTTGTTTATCCTTTTACAATATACATGTCCTAGTCTATTATGGCACAACTCAAGAGGATAACCGGAAGAAGAGATTGCATTGATATTTTTAGTCTGAGTTACAAGCTGAAGTTTGAACATCCCTTCGGTATAAAAAGCTTTTTGGAAGTATATTCCTTTATATGACTTCACCATCTGACCATCATTGATGTCCATCCTCAAGCCTGCTTTACAGATAAGACTTCTTGAGATCAGGTTCTTAGCGATCATCGGTGCGTGCTTCACGTCCTAAAGCGTCAGAGACTTCCTCGAAGTCAGCTTAAGCATCACCGTCCCGATCCTAAGTACTTCAGCATGTGATTTTTCTCCATAAAAATCTTCTCAAAAATAGGTTTGTATGCGGTGAACAAATCCCTCTTCAAGCAAACATGGCAGGATGCACCATTGTTTACCCACCAGTCAATGTTGATACTAGTTGACTCAACCTGTACAATCATAGCCACTTTGTTAGGTCACATTGCTTATTTGGTTTGGGCTTGGATCTGCAGTCCTTCTTATAATGGCCCCTCTTGCTACAATTATAGAAAGTCAAATTAGACTTGGGCCTTGGCTTGAAAGAAGCTGACTTCACCTTCAGATGATTGAAGTCCTTCTTCTTGTTGGTATAAAGTCTTCTGCTTTACCTTGGAGTCTCCAGCATGGACCATGTTGGCATTGGCTAACTGCTTAGACAGAGTGTCCATCTTTAGTTAAGCCTTCAACTCATCCTCAACATGAATCCAGTGCAATAGGAGTTCTAGGTCGATCTCCATCTTCTTACGGTACATGTCCATAATAAACTTGTTCTACCCAGGAGGAAGTTTTGAGATAATACCCTCCACAATAAATTTGTCAACTAGGGGGCATGCCTTCATCCTCAAGATTTTGACATAACTTGATAAATTCTTTTACTTGAGGCAACATGTCCTTGTCATCCTCAAATTTTATCCTGCAGAATTTATGTGTGAGACAAATTTCATCTCTCTTCTCATCAGACGTACAGTGCTTCTCAATGGATTCCCAGACGTCCCTAGCATGGATCATTTTGCTGTATGATTCTGCCATATAATCTTCCATAGACTTGAGAATCAAAAACTTGTGGGGGTTGTCGTCTCTCCTCCACTTTGTCCGCGATGCAGTGGCTTCAGTAATCCTCCGAGCATTATCAGTCTCCCGAAGATTTAGTTTAGGATTTCTCAACACGTAATTAACATTTACAAGTTGAAGATTAAGGCTGACTTTTCTCTTCCAGATATTGAAGTGCTCCCCATCAAACTTTTCAAGTTTGTTAAAACTTGTATTGAGAATACTTGCATGGTTATTTTTCATCTTGATCAGATCTTTCTTTGAGATTGTTATTTCCATGATTCGCAAAGATGGAAAATGTGCAACAAACCAATGATTACTGTCCTTATTGGACTTACATAATCGAATACAAACTTCTCTAGCCAGAAATAAAATTAAACCACGTTTTTCCTTGCAAACGTAGTTGCAATTGAGATAGAACGTTTACACAAAAAGAAGATGGGGGAAAGATGACAAAATCAAAACTTTTGCCGGGGTGATAAAAACTACCCTCTATTGACAATCTGCTCCCAAGAACCAGCAAGTTCACATCTAGAACTTCTAGAACGCTCATAGTCACCTTTGTTGCAACTCGAACGGACTCCCTCGACGAAGGTGACGGTAACAACAACGCTTCTCTTTTGTCCCTCAATTTTTGTCTATCTCCAAAAGGAGGCATGAAGAGAATATTTATAGGGAATGGTGAAAACCCTAACCCTAAATCTGGATGCCGCTAATTATGGTAGGATAATAACAAATTAAATCAGAATCCCAAAAGATTTGGACTGATTTAAATTTTAATTAATCTACCATAACCGTCCAGATCCGTAATCAGCGGAATCTGTGCGCATTTTATGCTTCCTAGAACAAAAATGTGCCTAGCAACGCGCACAAAAATATGCCCAGACTCACGCTCAGAATATAAGTGCAAAATTGTACGCAGAAATTCATGTCGAAACCGAGGAAAACTCGCGCAGAAACGAGCGCAACAAATGTGCACAAGCACTCGATATGTACGTACGAAGTGCAAAATACACCATCAAAGTACCACTTTGTGCCATTCACCCGATTTTGAGTCCAAGTCGCTAAGCCCCTATAGGGCTTAGCTCCTATGGGATTTTCCCAAAGAGAGTGACAAAAACTTAAACGTATCTTTGAGGATTTTGGACTTAGCCTTTCTAGGAAAAAAATCCACATGGCATCTACATGGATCTCTACTCTCCACATGTGCATCCCTCAATAACAAGCATAACTATATATTGAGATACCCACTTGGAGTGTTTTCCCGTATGGGATTATCTTTCTAGTCTATGCTAAGGAAAAACTCTATTACTTATTAGGGTTTTGTTGTTTGCGTATATGGAAGTAGGCAGTTTATACTTTATATTGTGATTGTTCATCTAATGTGGGTGTATGTGGTATGTGCATATGTCTGTGGAAACCATATGTAATGTTCTAATTTTACATCCTCTTACATGCATGTATTAACCTGGTGACTATTGGTATGCCATCTTGACACGAGGACATAATAAAAAATTATTACTGCGTTATATGCTTATTTGAAAAAATACCTTCCAAAAGTAATCTATAGATCATAGTTTGCAGTGTCGGTCGATACCGATCCGATATATTTTATCATGTACTGATTCAATACCAACCGATTGGAGGTGTCTTTTCTAGTTAATTCGGCAAAAAAATCGAATGGAAAAAGACTAATCAACAAGGGTGTAGAAGTATAGTAAGGTTGTAAAAGCATGTAAAAGAAGAAAGCTTATCTATCGTAGGTAAATATATCGACAAGGGTTACTACTATTTCATTAAATTTTAAAACTACTAAGAAATAACACATGAAATACTTAAAATTATGCATAAATGTGTAATTTTTTTTTCTAAAATATTAATGATTATTTGCTTTTCGATACCAAAAATTATGTTACTCCGATCCAAACTTGTCGATATTGCCGATTCTCCCAATCCGGATAATCATAGGAAGAATCTGATATCGATTCTGATACGGATACTGTGAACCTTTCCATAGATTACACCTCTTTGATATTGCTAATAACATATAATAAAAACTTGGACAGTTGGTGAATGATTATATGTTCATAGATTTTGTGTAAAATCGATTCTGATGACAGAAACTTGCAGTAATTACCTTAACACTTCTAGTTGTGGGGTAGGAGTAGAATAATCTATTTTGTATTTTGACTTATTTGTATTTATGCCATGCTAGTATAGTGAGAAAGTGAAAGTCAGGTCTATTCTCAAACTTCATAAATGAGTCTACAGCAGTAAACCTGGTAATTTGCAGACTGAAAGGCTTGACGATGCTAAGTTTTCAGGAAGGATTAGCATGTGACATTGGCACTTAGCCTCACATGGAAAAATAATAGTTTCAGGAGTTGACATACAAAATTTGCAAATATTAGTTGAATCTAAACTTTATTGTGTTTATCCCAGAACATGGAAACATTAAAAAGTTCTATGTTGATGTAGGGTGGACGAGGATGAAAAATCCTGGGGGATGACTAGCCAAGAACCAAATCCAGCAAACATAGACTATTATAATGTCGTGATCCCCGTACGGAGAGCATGATTATGGAATACTATCGGTATCGATTGATCGGGACAGATTGAATCATGATCCATACCTCGTTATGGACTATTTTCTTTAGAATCATGTCCCAAATTCAGTGGATCATGTCTCGAGGATGGACTCTTTATGCAAGAGTCACGAGGGACCTTTCCACTGCTTGGTTTTTGTTGTCATTTTCGTTGCCGCTTTGCTGATGCTTTCATTGTTGGTTTTATGAATGTCACAAACCGCACCCGGATGATCGGATACGAGTACATAGATACGTCTAGCCTACACTGTAGCATCGGCGGTCAACATAATATCTATAATCACAGTCCATGCAATAATATCTCAACTCCATAAGGAAAACAATCATATATAACAATGACAATACTCAATCACAAGATCTAATAGGAAGTTAAAGCACGATAATAATATAAAGAGATAGGAAATCCCAAGTCCCAAATCTAAACAAGATATAAAGAGATAGGAAATCCCAAGTCCTAAATCTAAATAAGTCATGACAATAAACCAAGTCTAAGATCTCAAATATATCATCCAAGTAATATTAAACGGTCTTTGGAGAAAAATCCAGTAGCAAATATAAATGCTAGCTAACGAAACTAAGCAATCACTATCTGGGTGTCTCCCTCCGCTGGCACCTGCTTCTCCTAAGCTACGGGGTCTATCTCTGCACCCTCAACATCCTGAGGTGCATAGAAAGTAGGACACTAGCCCTCAAGAAAATCTCCTAAAAATGTTATCCAGTCAGGATGAAACGAGTACAAACACTGAAAGCAATTCCAATATATGGTTGAAACTATAAAGCAGGCAATAGTAATGAATAGATGATGAGACATGTGGAGTAATGTCAGAATATGGCAAGTAATGAGAAAAGAGTAGACAGTTACAATATGGCAATAAACTGTAATCTAAAATGAACAGGAAAGACTGTATACATCTAAGTGTGTGAAGTAACTTTCAATATGTGATCAATCAACAATGATATTAAATGATGTCTATAATAGTACGGCTCAATCATACAAGTAATATATGATTGGCTATCCATAATGTCTACGATAATATGGCTCAATCATATATATGATTGGCTATCCATAATGTCTACAATGTCTAAAATGGTTGATCACATATCTACTTAGTACTCCCCCACCCCTGACTAGTATAATGAATCATAATCATGACACATCACGATATAATGAATCACAATGTGATGTCTAAATAATGAGCACGGTGATCAATGTCTATAATAAGATGTGAGAAGTAACATATCAGGAGTAAAGTCCATACCATACTAATCTGTGTAACCATCGTATCAGGAATGAAGTAAACAATACTATAACATGCATTATAATAACTATAAAGTAAAGAAAACTATCAAAGAATGTACTCGTATATGGTCATGTACTGAAAATACAAAACAATGTTCGTATCGGAGTCTCGAAGACCTATATATAAATTTCCATGTCAAATAGGTGATTTGGAATCATAAATATGCTTAACTAGTCTTGTTTTTTGTTTCTAGGTCAATTCTAGGTCAGTTGGGTTTAAACTAGTTAATACCTATTTTTAGGGTTACAACTATCTACTTGATTGGCCTATTAAGTCATACTAGCTAGTACCAAGCTATAACTAGGTTTTCTAAGTCATAACTCAAAGAAATAGATATACTAGTTATCCTATAATATATCTGCAACTCCTACTCTTATATATATAATTATCATATAGTATCTTAACTATATAACCAATACCTTAACACTTTACCTAGTACTTACTACTACCTTGATTAATACCCATTACCTTACTCGAATCCTAATACTTACCCCATATCCAAGGTACTACCCCAAACTAGTTATAATACCCTGGTATCTTGGTATTCTTGATACCTTAACACTTACTAATATTTGGGATACCTTAACATCTCATACTCATTCCAAGATATCTATTGGACACTAATACTCATAGCCAAACCCAATACCTTGATACCCTATCTTGTGATACCAACTCAAGTTCCTAAGGTTACTCACTCCAAGACTACCAAAATGCCTATATCATGATATCTCTATCTATGATGCTACACTAATACACTACTTCACTCACACTACCCTAGTACTTTCACTAATACTTCCTCTTAACACCCTCAATACCTCACTTCACTAGTACACCACATCATCACAATTACTCTGTGCACAACCTATGCAATATCAGTTATACTGAACTGGCAGTACATAACCTGTACACCTACAGTAGTGTCTAAACACAACACTTACCTACATATTGGCACATGCACACTCCAAGATATCTGTTGCTGCAACCCCTTCAATATCTGCACAGACTTTGTTATCCAGAACTGGCAGCAAGCTAGCTGCAGTTTCCCCTGTAGCAGCTAGCAGCTGCTTCCTATCCCTGCAGACTGAGCACCCTACTCTACTATAGTTAAAGCTCCTGCACTGGCCTCACATGCTTTTGTTGCTGTTAGAGCACAACTTGAAGCCTGCAACAATCTACTTGTTGTCCAGGTCTCACCCTATGCTGCAACAGCAGCTACTACTTCCCTTCCAACACCACATGCATGCCACAATCTCCCCTCCTACAATTACACCACATTCCACACACCACACCAAGGGTCTATGACACCCAAGTATCAAGCCATGATACTCAAACTCAATGGCACCAAAGCCCCAATACACAAACACTAGTACACACACACACACACACACAAAACCAAATATCAAACACCTAGTGCATACTCTAGTGTCATACTCCTAATGCACAACACTATGATACTCAAGTATCATTCTAAATCCATCATGATACCAGCATACCACCATGATACTAACATCAAACCAATTGAACACCACACACACACACACACACACCCACACACACACACACATAACTAGAATAATTAGATCTAAAGTAATAAAGAGTAATTGACACAATGGGACACCAACACATATAAATTACCAATCCTAACCATGCGTATCATAGCGTTTCATGATACGACCACTACATATCCAATTGTGGACATAAGGACACCATCACACACCACAATAGACATCCAATTCCTCATTGGAACCAAGGACAAACACTTGGTGGTCAAAATTTCGTAGTTCCACCAAATAGCCTAGAAAACTCATGTAACAACTAGAAATAGGCACTCTACCACCTAATTCTCTGCCTATGAGGTTGGATATCACTTTGGGTAGGTTCCTATGGGTTCCAATTAGAATTCTAACATAAAAATTGGTAGAAAAAAAGAATTTTACCTATTGAAAGTTGGATCCCAATGAATCTCCACCAAATGAACACAATGAGAGTAAAATGAACACGATCCTCCTAGCTAGGCTCCTCTCTAATGGTCCTCCTTGTGTTCCAATACTCTAGGCCTCTATAGGGATGAGAATGAATGGAATTGAAGTTGTTTGGAGTATAAATTGATAGGAAATTAGAATAACTTGGGGGAAGAAGAAGCTTGGGGAGAATGAGTGGCTAATAGGAGTGAAATGAATGGGTGAACTAATCCCTAATTAGGGCCGACCATATTATAATAGGGTTAGGTTGGGGTTGATGAAATGTCAATTTGTCCCTCTACATTCTCTAATTAGCTTCTAGAATTGTCATGAATAAAATCTTTTGGTTAGGGAAGAATATAGTTAGTTATGTGAGGGTATATACCTATTCTAGAAGAGAATATTCTATCCATAACAACTAGTGCTAACTAATTCTAATTAACTAGTATTAGAACTAACACTAATTAATTCTAGCCAACTCTAATTAATTATAACTATGTTATTAGCAACCAAAGTGAAATGACAAAAATACCTTCTTCAAATTTAGGTGGTTACGATGAATATATTTTCGTGAATATTTTCGATGGATTTCATTGTTTGCATTCTTCGAACTTCGTATCAGTATCAAATTTTGGGAGAAAGAGAAGATAAGGCATTGATTATCTGTTGGTGCCAATGTAGGTGATAGTGTAGGCGACGCTCGAACGGGACACTAAAGACCTCTTTCTCTTTCTCAGCGATTCACCAACTAGTGAGCTTTTGCTTTAACCCTTCTTTCCAAGTCTTCACACTTAATCAAAATGACTTTCTTGTTGCATGTTTCGATCAACGATACCTTAATAAAAAAATCAAGATAAAAGAGAGTAGGCTTAAACACTTGGAATGATCGTAAGTTTGCATGCTTGTCTGCTATAAATGCTTGTCATACTTCAGTCATGGCTAGAATTTATTCATCTATAACTATACAATAAGTAGTACATATTTATAATGCGATTACTTGAAGTAGGTAGACTATACTATCAAAATTTTTATTGTGTAGTTAATTTTCAACCTATGTTGTCTTACATGCTTCGTTTGATAAATTAGTTTCTTAGACGTTGCATGATCACGGACAACTTGTGCATAAGGGTTTTGTTCCTCGAACGGTCGTCGGGATATTGGGACCGATTCGACCAAGGAGGAATACAACCACCTAAAATTATGTTAGGGGTATTTTTGTCAATTTATTTTTATTGCCAATAATATTCGTTATATTAAATTTATTAGCTTAGTTTAGAGTTAACTATACCCTTTAGTCATGGATAGAATATTCTCCATAACTAATTAGATTTTCTTCCTAACCAATTAATTCCTTTCCCATTAGATCTAGAATTTAAATTAGAAGTGCGGAGTGGCAAACTTGTAAATACATCAACTCCCAATACCCCTCCAAGTGGCTGCCCCCTATTCACAGTCTCTCATTTTATTTTCCCTCCATAACTCCTTTATTTTCCTCAAGTCATCTTCTCCACCAATCCAACACATTTCTTAACCCTAATTTTACCTCCACTACCCCTAAATCAACATATTTCACCTTTATTTTTTCTTCTAATGGAGAGCTAGAGCTTGGGAGAATAAGAGGAGCTTGGAAAGAGTGTCAAGCTAGGAGGATCGTGTCCAAATCATCTTTCTTGTGTCCAAATTCGTGGATCTTCATTGGAAACCCACTCCTAATAGGTAATTCTCACTTTTCCCTTAAATTCTATGGTGAAACTCTAATTAAACCTAGTAAGAAACAGCCAATAGTTAGATCTAACCCTCTAGATGGCGAATTAGGTTGTAGAGAACCAATTCCTAGTAGATCTATGTGTTAGAATGGCAAATTTGGTATAATTATAAATTTGTGTCCACCAAGTATTTGATACATATTTCTAAGGAAATTTTGTGTCATATTTTGAGTTGTGCTTGTGTCCTTGTGTCCTAAATAGGATACATATAGTTTGTGTCATGATACTTTAGGATACGCATGGTAGAATTTGGTAATTCATAGTATTTGTGCTCATTGTTGTTAAATTATACATAGATTCTAAATTAGATGTGATCATTCTGTATTTAATGCCAATTGCTATGTAAGTTCAAGTGGATTTGATTTTTGAGGGTTGAATAATGAGGTTTGTGTATCAATGTGTGTTGGTATCATAGAATTGGTGTTGTGCATTATATAGGGTATGGTGGTGTATCATGGAAGTGTGGTAGAGTTGTGTCATATTGATGAGGTACTTGTGTATCATGATACCAATTTGATGGTGGCATTAATTTGGAAACTTATATGTGCCTATGTATCCATGTATTACTATGTATCCTTTGTTGTGAGTGAAGGATACATAAGGGTATCAAATTGGATATGTGTCCATTAGCCGAGTATCAAGAGAGGTTTGTGTACATTTGAGTGTACAATGTGTTGTGTGATTAAGAGTGACTGTGTGTAGGCAATGTGGCAGGAAGTGTGTGCATGTTGCAGTTTGAACTGCAGTTGGGAATACAGTTTCTTGCATTTGACCAAAAGCTAGCAGTTGCAGAGCCAAAGCAACAGTAATAGCTTGAGCTATAGGCAATACAAGCAGCCTTGGGAGGTTCTATTCAGTTGCAGCATGCTGCAGAAAAAAATTGACAGTAGCTTGGCATCTGCTGTAGAAGTGAAGCAACAGTTGTTGCCAACTGCAAGAAACAGTAGCTCGAACAGCTGCAACCTAGTGTGCCGCAGGATATGTAGCACCTACAGCAGCTGCAAATGCAGCAATATCTACTGAATTTAGTAGCTAAGCACTGTGTCTCGAGTGTAGGTTCCATAATGTGTTTTCCTTGGTTAGGATCCTGTTGATAGGTTGGTATTGGGGAAAATACTGAGAATAACATAACAAGAGGCAAGTGTGAACTGTGCGTGTATAGATAGTATCATGAGGGTATCAATGAAGTATATGAGTGTCCTGAGTGTGAGTGTTTGTAAAGTGTTCAGTTGTGTCTCCTGGATAGTATAGGTGCATCCTTATAGTGTATCCTATATATGTATCAAGGTATTGAGTTAGGATACTAGAAGTGTTAAGGTATTATGATACCTACAACATATATTGTATAAGATATGCATCTAGATATCCTAAATATACTTTAGAAATAGTTAGATAACTAAATACGTGAACCAAATAGGTATTAGAGAACCTAAATAGGTACTTACCTAGTATAAACCCAACTTGACATAGGAATTGACCTAGAAACCAAATAATCAAGTAGATAGGACTATTGATATTGTAAAATCATAATATAGTTTACTTGGACTTCGATACAGATTCTGCCTTGTACCACCAGCTCAGGACCACATGCGACACTACAAGAAATTTTGCTTATAGTTACGACAAAGATCAATCACTAATATACATTTAATAGTGACTGAATTCAGTCAGAAATGATGTTAGCGACGGACTAATGACATGAGTAACGGAGTTAGTGTCAGTCACTACTATGAGCGACACTAATACTACTAGTGACAGACGAATTCCTAAATCCGTCACTATAATTGTATATGCCGCATAGATAAGTATATATCTTTCAATATAAAAAAATATTTAATATTTATTACTAACTAATTAGTCAGCCACTATTGTTGGATCATTAATAATTATTACTAACTAATAAGTTAGTCACTATTGTTTGGTCATTAATAAAATTATTACTAACTAATACGCCAGTCACTAATGTTGGGTCATTAATAAAATTACAGAATATTTTAACCATATTCCTGATTGTTTGATCCGTCAATAATATAAGAAATCAGTCATGACTACTTCATCCGTAAGTAGAAGCTAATTTCTTTTAACCACATTCCTGCTGAAATCATAATTTCTTCATCCAAAATAATAGAAGCTAATTCTTATTAAAAAAATTTGAATCCAAAAATAATATATTCATCAGATCTTACAAACAACTCAAAAATAAAAGATACTCCAAAACAAAGTCAATTATTAACAAAAAAGCACATTCAACATAAATACAAAGTGTGATGTTCAAAATTGTAATGAAGAAACAAAATAAATGTATATGCTTAATTTTCAAAGACAATCAAAATAAGTCGATCTAATTATGTCCCTTACTACTGCGAGTAGAGTGCACAAGTTCTTCTTCATGGTCACCCGTAAGCAAAGCAGTGAATCCGTTAGTGGCAGCTTGAGGATACATCACAGGAGGTTGATAAAACATTGGA
Source organism: Iris macrosiphon (assembly GCA_036927795.1). Taxonomy (NCBI): domain Eukaryota; kingdom Viridiplantae; phylum Streptophyta; class Magnoliopsida; order Asparagales; family Iridaceae; genus Iris; species Iris macrosiphon. The sequence continues at coordinate 200,939,959 of JAYESA010000005.1, forward strand.
GTGTATCCTAGAGTTGGGTAAATGGAAGATGGATAATATGGCATTTGAGATGATTGAATATGCTGCTGGTGAGAAGATAATGACCTTGAGGGTGCTTCTTGTGATGGTTGTTGTTGGAAGTGTTGAGAATGCATAATATTCATCTTTTTCGATAAAGCATCTAATTATTGTTGTGTTCTTTGTTGTTTCTCCTCCATTTGTCATCATATGTGTTGATTTTCATCCTCCAATTATGTGATACAATTTTGATAAGTCTTTTGCACATCCATATACTCTGACTACAACTGTATATTTGATTGGCTACGAGACCTTCGTGACGATGTTGTGGGAGCAATTTTGTGAGACCATCTCACTATTTTAGTATTATTTTATTTTATCTGGTATATGTGTGTTATAGCTTTATATTACTTTTTGTGTAATTTATGGAATTTTTAAGTTGCTTTTATGTAATTTCTAGAATTTTGAATAGTGCTAGTCACCTTTTGATATATATAACCTTCCCTTTCTCTCTCCTCCTCATTCTTCTTCATTTCCTTCTCTTTCTTCATTTTCTTTTTCCTCTCCTATCCTTGGCCGAACCCTAGCCCCAGCCGTGAGCTTGCTTTGGGTCTAGTGGTAATAGTTTAGTAGTGAATTTAGGCACGTACATCATGCCAATGAGAAAAAACTTGCTATATTGCACTTATTTAGCTTCCTTGCATTTTATTGCTTTATATTGTTCTTTACGAACTGCTCTACACGTTTACTTATTGGTATTTTTTATTTTGATGTCTTGGATTGAGTAGATCTAAATTTTCAGTTTGTAGCTTCCATGAGTTTACTTGATTTTGATCTAGTAAAACTTGTTGTTTTCGAAAACTAGTAGTTACATATTGATGATCACTTAATTTCATGCGATTTTGAACTTTACTTTGTTGGATTTGGACTGGAAATGAGGATTTCATGGAGAAAATAACATTTCAGACTTGGAGCTTTTCCATGGCTGAAACTTGCGGTTCTGGGACGAAAGAGTTCCATGCGCCCTGCTTGGCATGCGACCTGGGCTCCTCGCTCCAAGTCAGTATGCGGCCATCTTGTTGGACGCATGATTGAATTTGTGCATACGCCCTTTGACCAAATATGTGGGACTTGAATGAATGAAAGTTTTCTAAGTGCAAAAAAATTTCATGCGGCCAAGTGTATATGTGGCCAAGAGGAGCATACGACTGAGTCGTCCATGCGTCAGAGTCTCATGCGCCTCTTCCATGATTGAGCACATGACTGCCCTAACCTTGGGAACAAATTTTAATGATTTTTTTCTTTTTCCTCTGACTCCCTGTCTTGATCAGTCATATCTGTCACTTCTCTGACACGGCCAGTCACATCAATCACTTCCCTGACCTTGGATTTATTGCCCGTCACTCAACACTTTAACCGAGGAGTGGACTTTGCATCTCTCATACGGCCAGCTTACCCCATGCGCCTATCTTTCTCATGCGGCCAGCTCTCTCATGTGACCAGCTCTTCCATGCGGTCATTTCCATGCGCCTATTTATCTCATGCTCCTATGGCACTTGTAGTAGTTTAACTTCTTTTATATATTTTCTTCTTTTGTCTATTATGCTTGGTTCTTATACATGTAATCTTTCTCTAAATTGCTTATAACTTGATTGTGACAACCTGCCAGAACCTGGAATTTTTTGAACATGGATTGTATTGAGACTGTTAATCTGAACTCATGACACCTGACCTGTACTGATATTCCTGATAGTGGCTCAATGAAGCGCACTCCTAACATGCTAGAATTGAATATAGATTGTATTGACATTGTTAATCTTGAAATTCTGATACCAGACATGCCCTGATATTCCGAATAATAGCTCGTCGTATCGAGTTAACCTGACATGTACTGATATTCTTGATAGTGGCTCGACGAAGCACACTCCTGACATGCTAGAATTATCCTGAACTGTAATGCTTGAATTGACAAGATAAATCCCATGGTTGAATTATTTATTCTTGTCTTGAATGTACTTGTCAAGCTCATGTCCTATCCTATCCTACATCATGTCCAAGGCAAATTTTTGAGCACCACAGTCAGAAATTCTTAATAACTTCCCAGTATAACAACTAGAATAATGTATTAGAAGCATCTAGAGAGATTTTCTGGATACAATCTATCCCGGTATCCCAACAACACCTGATGGATTTAGAACTCTTCGTCGTGAGGGACACACTTCCAGCACACCGTCGAGTGTTGCATATTCCTGTAAATTACTATACCTGATATAATCTATTTTATATATCCATACGCCTGGATAACCCGGAGAGTCTGCAGGACATGTGGCTGTATGGAATCTCAAACTACATGTGTTAGTAACTAGGACTGTGATAACCTTAGTTAGCTAATGATAGCAAGCCGTATGGCATAATTTGTCGTGATTGCTTGATTTACTGTCTAGTCTAGTCCTGTCTTGATTTGTTTAACAACTGATCCTGAGAGTGTAACCTGAGTACTGATTCCAAATATCCTTGTTTAAATACTCCATAAATATTTAACTGTTATTTCACCTGCTGCACTTATTTAACTATTTCTTGTGCTATTTCTTATTGATTTGTCTACATGCTGGTTTCTAGTTCCTAAGTTGGCTCCCTAGTGGTACTTGCTATTTTTGGGTCTGACCCCACTGGTTTTGTATAGCCAGATTTCAGAGCAGGATCGTAGGATCTCCCGTATTTCCTGCCTCAAGATGGTAAACACCAGGAGCACCCGAGGATATGAGTGGGTTTCTGCTTCATCACCCACTTGATCTTGTACTTATACTTTTTAGGCATTTAGCCACCGAGCACATGTTTAGCTCTTGTTTTGGAACTTGATATTCTAGCCTGCGGGCCTACATGTAAAACATATTCTAGACTATAGAAAGAGCTGATCATATAATATTGCATTCTTGCTAGTTCTTTCTTTTGCAACTAGCTTTATGATCATCTGTGTATGCATAGTTTGGGACGCCTTACTATTATATGTTTGGTGATCATACATCTTGTAACTTATTGCATACTTGAGATTGAGACATCTAGGAATTTTGACCCAGGAATGACTGTTGGATTATAAAGTAAAATCCTCACATGTCTAGACAGCCATGACCGTATGTCAGGGTATTTAGTACTCTAGTGTACGTAGCTGGCTTTGTCCGCCTCTGCTCTCCAGTATTCTGGTTCTAGGCGTGACACGGTTTAAGTGGTGGCCCATACAGGTCTAGAAATTTAGAAGTATGGGGGGTTTACCAGATATTTTAGATGTCTTAATCGTGTTACTCCTTGATCTCCCCCAGTATCAAATTTATATCCTTGAAATCTTGATTCAAAATCTGCCTTGATCCTCGATCAATTATGTTCGTCCCTTTGTTGATCCTTATGTCCTTTATCTTTCAGGGATATTATTTCTGGTCCTTTTGATCATCCCGCCCGAGTTCCTCTAGTAGCAGGATATTATCCCGATGCCCAGCAAACCCTTGAGGTTCAGCCTCAGCATTCCAGGGTCGGGTCCAGAATAACTCAAAATAAGGAACCTCAGATCCAGCCAGTGTCTCCCGTGCAACCAATACTTGATCCAGGAGGGGACAATAGTGTACTAATTAGTATCCTTCAGAAATTATTGGCATCTTAAGGACGTCGAGAGGACGTACTCATTCAGTCAATACAAGGGGCTTTGGAAAGAAGCGGACATCGTGCCAACAACTCAGCAAGCAACTTCAAGCGCCTCAAAACCTCATATTTCTTTGGCACCATAGACGCAATTGCATCGGATGCTTGGCTTCAGGATACTAAAGCTATCCTAGAAGAAGCTGGAGTATCGGCTAGAGAGCAAGTGTCAGTAGTACGACTAAAATTTTTAGACTTGGCCCGAGACTGGTGGGCAACTCAGATGGTTTCACTAACAGTAACCCGTCCCTTGGGCTATTTTCAGTAAAAGATTTCAGACCAGATATTTTGACCTAGTATCACGTTATGACTTGCAGTAAAGGTTTAAGAACTTGAAATAGATGGGCATGACTGTCGACGGCTATGCGGCAGAGTTCTGCAGACTTAGTCGGTTTGCTCCCACCTTGGTGGCAACCGAATTAGATCGAGCAAGAAGGTTCCAGCAGGGACTTCACCTGGAGATCATATTAGCAGTGGAACATCATTAGTTCCAGACTTTTGATGTCATGTTAAGAGAGCAAGGAGGCATGAGTATACCTCCCAGAGAATCGTGGACAGGACTGGGGGACGAAAGAGGACCCACACATCAGGAGGTTCTTATACAAAGTCTTTAACACCATCCCCGACAGTTAGGGCTTTAACCATCAGATCTCCAAGGAGGCCAGTTTCGTCAGCCTCAGTTTAACAAACAGCCCCAACCCTAACTCAACAGCAAATAACATCTTCTTCAACAGGGTGTTCTCATTGTGGGAAACCTGGGCACGTATTTTTACGATGCCGTAGAGCGCCAGGATTGTGTTTATCCTGTGGTGATCTAGGACAAAGAGTAGGATCTTGCCCACACAGAGCTAGTTCATCATTATCTTTCCTGGCAGGACCGCAATATAGGGCTCCAGTACCAGTTCAGCAACCCCAGGGTCAGAGGTATTTGTCGTCCCAATCTCAAGTATTCCAGCAACAGAGGCCACAATAGTATGCTTAGGCCCAAGCTCAAGTACATGCTAGGCAAGGAGGTGTCACACCCCAATCTTTCGCAGGATCAGCCTTCCCCATCTGGACGCGAATCACTACGCCAGCGCTCCTGCAGGACGACCGTTCCTATCAGGACGTGATGTCACGCGAGCACAAGCTGCGCCCGCGCAAGGCCAGGGTTCGAACATGCGATGAAATAGCTAAGCCATAGAGTTGCACAAATCGTCCGAATATAGCGGAATAAGAGACTAAACAAGTGATAGATAACAATTTCATAGAGTCGTCATAGCGAAAGCATTGAATAACACAAGTATGAATGTAAAACAAGCCTTTATTAATAATCAAGAAATATTACAAGCGGCGCTAGGCCGAGATTATAAGTCGCTCATGCTCTCTCTCTCTCTCTCTCGAAACAAAAGCGTGCCAAGTGGCTTACAATATGGAATGATACATAGGCGATGTTCCAATATTATGTCTTGTATATGTGCTTTAGCTCCGGGTGCAACACTCCAAGGCTCCAGAGCAAACTCTACGCCTTAGCGTGCACGATAGTTTTCTGTACCGAATGAGGTTCTTCCGTACCCTACAAGCAATCTGGTGGGTTATCAGTACATGAATGCACTGTTGGGGAGGCTTCTCGTCCGCTCGATAAATTCAAACACGTTATATAGGTTATGTGCATTATCTATTAAGTTGTCTTTCTAGTCTTGCCTTAGGATCAGTTTTATGGCATAATATACAAAGCCTAACTCGTCTAGGAGTGCGTCGTACGAAATAAGAGAAATATGACGATACTTACCAACTTACCATTCGTCCTTCCCTGTCTAAAGTTGAAACCAAGTTAAACCAAGCACGAATATATATATATAATAAAATCCAAGGACTCGCATAAGGAAACACAAGTGTCATGAACGGGTTCCTGATTCGTGTACACGAGTTACATGGATTACTCAGGTGTGTTATACTCAGATGGGTTACAATAGATTGCTTATATGTTCAAATTACTTGATTCCATGCAATGACTCGCACACAGATTGTCGCTAAATGAGATAACTTAATCTATATGAACATGGGTTACTGGCATAGCCATAAAGGATGAGTTATAGTCTATGGGCAGTTATATGCATGAGGTAAGAGTCGCTATATGCCACCTTCGCCCAGGACGGGAATAGGGTACAACGTAAGGAACAAGGAACATAAGGCATTCCACGCCATTCTGCCCACTCACAAATGACTATCAAAAGGGTAGACGGCTATCCAAGGTAGTATGCTCTACCAAGGTCCGAATACCGTATATTGGCCTGCTCCAAAAATGGAGTGGCATACTGGACCCATAGTTGGCACGAAATACACCAAAAATTCCTCCTAGGCCGGTACGATCCCGGTGCCCCGGTGATCGTTCGAGGAATCCAGGCAAATACCTCGTGTAGGAGTTGTCTGTGACCATACAAGTCTCTAGTCTTAGGTCTCTTATCAGGTACATATTCGGATTCAAGTTCAAGATTGTTCACAAACATATCGACTCCCTGAGCCGTCAAATTCAGTACAGGACGAGTGTTGTTTAACTTGTCATTATGCAGTCCCCTCGTTCGAGAACTGCCTTGGTGACCTAACGGTCTCGAAAACTTTCAGGTTCATACTTGCACGAAACGACTATTAGGTAGCCTTCCGGCAAATTAGATGAAAGCAAGACACGGATCGCATAAAATTACGTAACAAGCATTGAAACGAGACGAGCGAGTACTAGTTAGTATATAAGAGGGCAAGCATTAAAACATAAGCCTTTACACTAGCGTGGGTCTAAAGGGTTAGTGCGAGTATAAAATCGTAGAGGGACATATAGGGCGGCGCATAAGGAAATCCAAATCAAGTTACTTCTTTTCCATATTCTAGACAAGCAATATAAGATGAGATTATTCCCTTAACTAGGTGCGTTGTATTCTTTATTAGCATACAAGGGATGATTCTCCTAGTGACTAGCATATATCTTCCATGCTTTATGTATGCAGGCTAAGCAAAGACAAGTTCATCGTAGTTACCCACCTTAGCGATGATTCGCCTCGGCCGAGCGATACTCCGAGTGCGCCTATGAAAGTCTAAGTCTGAACTCCTGAAGAGCTAAGTCTGAATCATTTGCCTCAAGCGAGTCTTCTTGCCAAGCAAGGCGGGTCAGGTCATCGCACTTGCACCATTTGAATTGGCCCTTCGCTTAAGCGGAATGGGTCATTACATTATACACCACTCAGAACAAGTCTCGTATCCTAGACTTTCTGAGCACAAACCGTTCTATCATACACTATCAAATCTATATCAAGCATATCACTTCGTATCACTTGACACGCTCGAACACAACTTCCTACTCATTTCCTCATTCCGAGTCACGTATGTGCTGGGTCTGTCTCATTGAATGACTCTATCATTCAATCTAAGCTCTGACTCGGTCTCCACTGCGCCTTAGCGCGGGACATATATCGCTTAACGCGGGTTATATTATAATCCATCTTGAATGACGATCTAGGGCTGAGGCAAACTTATCTAAATCGTTATACTCGTCCAAGCGTATCTAAGACATTCACTTGTAATAACATTCGAGTTCAGTATATCACTGAGTTTGGATCGTACACATATTCCAGGCATCACCGAAACATATGTATTTCAACCAAGCTTAGCGATATCGGAGTCAGACGAGTTATTGGGGAAAGTCGAAGTGTTCTCGTCTTATAAATCATGATGATACCTCCAACAGGGTCAATTAAAATCCAAGTTATTTTCAATCCCACTCAAACCAAGTATTGCACTACCATCAAGCATGATCTATTCAATCGACCGACTAGCGCCCATGTCCTATCGTCCATTCTATTCATGTCAAACATAGCACACACTTATTGTTCCAAGTCTAACTCTAAGTCTTGTTGCCCCAGTTCTATGGCTTGCTCAAGCAATACTCTAAAGTCGGTCACATAAGTTCTTTCACTCAACATAGGGTCATCTTCCTAATTAATAGGTCAGCTCACAATGTAAACTCCCTCACCCAAAATAGGTATTTGTGTATATTTTATATTATTATATTTATTATAGATGTTGAATTTATTTAGAGTATTATCTTAGTTAATTAGAAAATAATTTTTTTAGTATATTTACTTATATAAATATTTATTTAGAATTATTTTTAGGCTATTTTAGATTATTGGGATTTTTCCATAATTTTTAGTTAATTAAAAACTAGTAACACTAATTTTTGAGGACTTTAAAGAATTTATTTTATGTTCAAACTTAATTAAAAATATCCCAAAATTTTATTTTAGGTTCTAAATAATAAAATATATTTTCTAGAAATTTTTTTGGGAATTTTTTGATTATTTTTAGCATTTATTTCGAGTTAATTATGAAGAACTGAATTAAAAACTAATTTCTGAAAAAGAAAACCCAAAAAGTAATTAATTCTGCCCAGTGAGCAAACAGGGGGCCCACCTGTCAGCCTCCCGCAACAAACAGTGCCGGGCCCGCCTGTCAATGACTGCGGGGCGGGCAGCGTTGGATGGCTGCCACGTGTCAAGATCTGAGCCGCGACTGCTTTCTCTCTCCTCTATATATATATTAGTTTAAGTTTATTTCTAGGGTTTTTATTCAGCCAAATTTTGGAGAATTGCCATCTAGGGTTCCTTCATCTTCCAGAAGCCATTGCGCATAGCTCCGGACTCCAAATGAGGCCTAGTTTTTTGTGTTAGAAAGATATTGAGGTTAGCTTTCTGATTATATAATTTGTTTTACGAAATTATGAGTATTAAATTCTGGAAAATTCGTAGAACACAACATGTCCAAAAATAGACGTGTTTCGATGTTTTCGTGATTCCGGGAGAACCAGGAATCAGAATCATGAACCGTTTAAAGTTTCGGAAAGATAATGTCGAGATCATTGACATATGTTTTTCCTAGAATTTATTTCGAAGTATTTTTATATTGTTAATTCTGTAGAACTTTTAGGGTAAAATTTAACCATCGGTGCACGATACGAAACTTGTATGTGCCATAATTTTCAAACGAATTTGAATTCGAACGAGCCGTAAATTCCAGCATATTTTTGACGCTGAAATCTACAGAAAATCATGCATGAAAGTTAAGTTTGTGTCGGTTGACTTTTGGTCAACAGATCGCCTCGATTTGCGTGCCATGAGTCTCGAGTTGATAAAATTCAGTTTCTTTGGACAAAATTTAGGAATTAACATAAAAATCAGAATAATAAGATTAAAATAAGATTTTAGAGTAATTATTATAGAATTAAATAAATTATCTTTTGACGTGATAAATTTGTAATACATAGGCTATTTGGACTGTGACTTGGACTCTGATTCATACCAGCAGCAGGACCCCAGGCAAGATACCTTGCCAAATTGTTTACAGTACTTTGCATGCTATTTATATTTCTGTTTATTTATTTCATTTCTGTATAGTTCTTGCATGTGTAGTTTTTTTTTCTCCAGTCATTACTATGTATTAGATATGTTGACACACACATGGCACATAGTATCATAGAGGACAATCATTAGGCGTATGGGCTTTAACCACTCTGGTAACACCGTAGTCACTAGCACGCACTATGGTGGGTCGTGTCCGATGGTCGCTACCCCCGAGGTATGTCGATTGATGGAGTCCGAGGGTCGCTACCCCCGAGGTATGACGGCTGATGATGTCCACTGACGAGCGTGAGGTTGTGAGGATTAGATCGAGTAGCCTACCCTTGCCCATACGTCGAAAACTTGTCCTCATTTGCATTCATATAGATTGTCTTGTACAGAGTACTTATTTATTTTTAAATTATATACATGTTTACTGTATTCAAATTGGCATGTATTTTGTGTATCTTGTTACGTCCCTCTGAGGACCTGGTCCCCTGCCAGGTGTATCTGCTCTTGAGTATTTGCAGGAGTACGGGCCTGGACCTAACGCATTATTTTCTGTCGAGGAGGTCTTACCTTCTGAGCATCGTTGATTATCTGACGATGGATTCTTTTAGCTGATGGACTTCTGTCTTCACATTATTTTAAATTGGAGACTTTATACTCCTCTCTTATTTTAGTTTTGGATATAGTCTTTGGTAGTGGATTTGTCTCCACCCGACTATTATTTTGGATATTTCAGACTCCTTATTCTAGTTTAGTATTTCTTTTCTATGACTTGTTGTGTGGATGAGATTAGCATATCTGTGACCTGTGACATTATATATACCACATGTGAGTTTATATTCATATTACAGCGTACGTATGGGTTATGGTTTCCATATATTGGAGTTGCCATATCCATGCGGCTGGCATGCTTACGTGTTCCTAGTCCTACGTATGTTGGGACTGGGGCGTGACATGTTTTTGTGGTGGCCCATACAGGTCGAGAGCATATTGTCTCGGTTACGTTTCTGTACCGAGCAAGCCTGCACCTAGGACTAGAGTATAGAATCTCATCCACAATTGACTATGATTCATCTTCCTCCTATCTGTTCTATTTGAACAATTGTATCCTGATTGATTCATGTGCTTCCCTAATAGTTCCTTGAGTATAGCCTTCTGCTGAGAATATAGGAACCCCTGTTATTAGGATGATAATTATAGTAGCATACCTATTAAGATTACAACGATGATATAGACACACCACTAAGTTTAGAATATCTAGTGAACCTAGAATTCCTTATCTATAGATTGGCTTACCATTATCCCTTGATGTATTATGAAGACTTAAGAGTAGTATAGATACCACTAGAGTTAGTTAGAAGCTTACCATAATGTTTGACCCTAGTATGGAGGAACCAATAGAAAACCAAAAGAGAATATTAGGACTGAACCTAACCCTCATAGTTAGATAGTATTGGAGAACTATAAACTTATATCATTGTCTTGTTATTAGTAGACAGCACCCTAGGAAGCCTAGAGGAATGCAATCAACACTTCTCCCTTGATCATACCTCGAACATTCAACTAGTATACCACTCCCCCTTGGAAAACCATGATGCTACCTAGAGCCCCTCTATTTCACATATTGTTCCTCTGTGACCTTAACGTTCGCTAATTGTGCGACGACCAAAATTACGTTCTTCTTTTCTTTATCTTTCAACTCGTGCCACCTGACACTTATGATAGTAGGCCAAGTAATTTATTTCTTTGTTAAGGACACATAGTTTGCTAGGATTATAGTTGTAATCTTGAATTTTAAAATTGTGTGCTTAGTAGTTAGAACTTGATAGTTAAGTTATTCTTGTAGATTAAGACCTGGTGCTTATCCCTTAGTTTTAAATTGCGTAACTTATACCACACCTTAATACGAGTTATATTCCCTTTCCCTTGAGGCCAGTAACTGTCCCATTCTTACTATTGACACTTGCACTATGACTAAGAGTTAAGATGACCATGACCTATGTAATATAAGAGGATACCCTAACAAGTACCAAGACCCCTTCTCGAAGACCTTAACAGGAGCTTCTACGGTACCCTTAGGACTGTCACAGTATTAGTTTATTGTTTTAAGTTGGATAGTATACCTCACAACCTAGTATCACATAGTCTTTTAACCTATTATTGAAGTGTGATTGAACAACATTAATTATATACTAGCATAAGACGACAGTGGTTATTCAGACAATAGAAGTTAGAGGTCCTTGCCCATATTTGGTCGACTAGCGACATAGACAAGGAGGTTGTATGATAACTGTAGGGATTGTAGAGTCTTTTATTATTGTTGCTTAGTTGTTTTGTTTTATGAATTTGAATTAATTTGTACCTCCTTTCATCATCATCTAGCGTACTTATATTTGCTGCACTACCTTGACTTATGCTGCTATTATAGCCTAGTTTTGCAAGCTTACTCTTTTATCAAGCTTGATCATGAGATATGTATTATTGGGGACGCCTACTAATACATTTCAGAATCAGTGTATTAAGGTCTAGCTAACCTTAGTGCGCTTGATTCGCCCTTCGTAGTACTACTTTACGTGGATTGAGATATGTAGTGATTGGTAGACGAATATACTTGCTCCTAGATATGTCTGAGCGGATCGTATCAGTTACATAACTGTACTAATACGAGCATACGAACAAAGAATTACCAAAATATGATTTCAATCCACAACTTCTTTGACAATTTCCATTTGAATTCCTTAAACTCCTTGATCCCGATACTTCTATTCTATTACCTCACCCTTGAACTCTTTATTATTGGTCTCCGTCTTCCCTTATTTCGGAAAGACGAAACCTCGTGCTTGATATAAGTTTAACACACAGAGAGTACTAGATATACCCCGTAGGCCGATCACATACTTGAGGATTATTCTTTTGTAATTAAGGACATATCATATATGATATAATCGGCGTTGAAGTTTTGAGGATTGAATGACATGAGTAAATAAATTAAGAAATATTTTTCTTAAAGTATATAGCCTTCTGTGATAGATGGATAAATTCTAAGTTGGGTAGCAGTGCATTGTCAACTTGAGAGGAATTTCTTTTAGATTGTGATCAAGTAAGATTAAATTGGGAGATTCAAGTCATTTTAATTTTGAGAAATTTTAAAAGAAGGATTAAGATAATGAGGATTTAACGAATTTTAAAATCTTGATATTGCGGACCAAATATTTATACTTTGAGCACATGATTTAAATTTTGAATATTGAAGGATGAATCATCGATTTAAATTTTGAGGATAAATATAGAATTTTAAACTTGAACAATTGGTTAATTAGATTTAAATTTTACAATTTGATGATTTGAATTAAAAGTTTAATTTTGATTGTTGGGTCACCTATTTAAAATATTGAGGATGTAAATTGAGTTTAAATATTTGAATAGTACAAAATTCTTAAGTTAAGAATAGGAATAAGATTTGATTAGAATTGTTTATTGTTCAAAGTCTAGAGGAGATTATGATAGTTAGAAATTATGATATAAATTTTGATGTGGGATGTCATATAGACTTGAGTTAGATTTGGATGTTGATTATTTAAAAATTGAGAAGAGATTACGACAGGTTGAATTTTGATTTAAACAGTGGTTATCTTAATTTTGAAGTGATCGCGATAGATTTGAATAGATTTTGTTATTTAAATTTTTGGAAGAGATTGCGATTGACGTACCTTATGTACGAATGTGAAGGATTTAACAAATTATGTCTTATTTTAATTTCGAGGACGAAATTGTTTTAAGTTGGGTAGATTGTAAACTCCCTCACCCAAAATAGGTATTTGTGTATATTTTATATTATTATATTTATTATAGATATTGAATTTATTTAGAGTATTATCTTAGTTAATTAGAAAATAATTTTTTTATTATATTTACTTATATAAATATTTATTTAGAATTATTTTTAGGCTATTTTAGATTATTGGGATTTTTCCATAATTTTTTGTTAATTAAAAACTAGTAACACTAATTTTTGAGGACTTTAAAGAATTTATTTTATGTTCAAACTTAATTAAAAATATCCCAAAATTTTATTTTAGGTTCTAAATAATAAAATATATTTTCTAGAATTTTTTTTGGGAATTTTTCGATTATTTTTAGCTTTTATTTCAAGTTAATTATGAAGAACTGAATTAAAAACTAATTTCTGAAAAAGAAAACCCAAAAAGTAATTAATTCTGCCCAGTCAGCAAACAGGGGGCCCACCTGTCAGCCTCCCGCAGCAAACAGTGCCGGGCCCGCCTGTCAGTGACTGCGGGGCGGGCAGCGTTGGATGGCTGCCACGTGTCAAGATCTGAGCCGCGACTGCTTTCTCTCTCCTCTATATATATATTAGTTTAAGTTTATTTCTAGGGTTTTTATTCAGCCAAATTTTGGAGAATTGCCATCTAGGGTTCCTTCATCTTCCAGAAGCCATTGCGCATAGCTCCGGACTCCAAATGAGGCCTAGTTTTTTGTGTTAGAAAGATATTGAGGTTAGCTTTCTGATTATATAATTTGTTTTATGAAATTATGAGTATTAAATTCTGGAAAATTCGTAGAACACAACATGTTCAAAAATAGACGTGTTTCGATGTTTTCGTGATTCCGGGAGAACCAGGAATCAGAATCATGAACCGTTTAAAGTTTCGGAAAGATAATGTCGAGATCATTGACATATGTTTTTCCTAGAATTTATTTCGAAGTATTTTTATATTGTTAATTCTGTAGAACTTTTAGGGTAAAATTTAACCATCGGTGCACGATACGAAACTTGTATGTGCCATAATTTTCAAACAAATTTGAATTCGGACGAGCCGTAAATTCCAGCATATTTTTGATGCTGAAATCTACAGGAAATCATGCATGAAAGTTAAGTTTGTGTCGGTTGACTTTTTGGTCAACATATCGCCTCGATTTGCGTGCCATGAGTCTCGAGTTGATAAAATTCAGTTTCTTTGGACAAAATTTAGGAATTAACATAAAAATCAGAATAATAAGATTAAAATAAGATTTTAGAGTAATTATTACAGAATTAAATAAATTATCTTTTGACGTGATAAATTTGTAATACATAGGCTATTTGGACTGTGACTTGGACTCTGATTCATACCAGCAGCAGGACCCCAGGCAAGATACCTTGCCAAATTGTTTACAGTACTTTGCATGCTATTTATATTTCTGTTTATTTATTTCATTTCTGTATAGTTCTTGCATGTGTAGTTTTTTTTTTCTCCAGTCATTACTATGTATTAGATATGTTGACACACACATGGCACATAGTATCATAGAGGACAATCATTAGGCGTATGGGCTTTAACCACTCTGGTAACACCGTAGTCACTAGCACGCACTATGGTGGGTCGTGTCCGATGGTCGCTACCCCCGAGGTATGTCGATTGATGGAGTCCGAGGGTCGCTACCCCCGAGGTATGACGGCTGATGATGTCCACTGACGAGCGTGAGGTTGTGAGGATTAGATCGAGTAGCCTACCCTTGCCCATACGTCGAAAACTTGTCCTAATTTAAATTCATATAGATTGTCTTGTACAGCGTACTTATTTATTTTTAAATTATATACATGTTTACTGTATTCAAATTGGCATGTATTTTGTGTATCTTGTTACGTCCCTCTGAGGACCTGGTCCCCTGCCAGGTGTATCTGCTCTTGAGTATTTGCAGGAGTACGGGCCTGGACCTGACGCATTATTTTCTGTCGAGGAGGTCTTACCTTCTGAGCATCATTGATTATCTGGCGATGGATTCTTTTAGCTGATGGACTTCTGTCTTCACATTATTTTAAATTGGAGACTTTATACTCCTCTCTTATTTTAGTTTTGGATATAGTCTTTGGTAGTGGATTTGTCTCCACCCGACTATTATTTTGGATATTTCAGACTCCTTATTCTAGTTTAGTATTTCTTTTCTATGACTTGTTGTGTGGATGAGATTAGCATATCTGTGACCTGTGACATTATATATACCACATGTGAGTTTATATTCATATTACAGCGTACGTATGGGTTATGGTTTCCATATATTGGAGTTGCCATATCCATGCGGCTGGCATGCTTACGTGTTCCTAGTCCTACGTATGTTGGGACTGGGGCGTGACACACAAGGTCATAGGTACTGTTCATGCTTATGACTTATCATGCAAATACTTCGTACGATGCTCGTCCCAGTTTTGAAGGTCAAATATTGTTCATTTGTACGGTGTATTCTACCCAAGCTCGTTTTACTCAGATTTCTAAACATTGAGCACAAATTATCCTAATCACATCAGCACGTTCATTTGTATAGGGTCCAAGTTCGTTTAATCAAAATTGCTCCTAATACATGTTCGTTAAACCAAATCCACGATATATCCATGTCGTACGTCACCTTAGAGATTCATATAGTCTATCTCCTCAAACATGTTGATAGAACCCACCTATCCATTCTTTTCTAAGTCTAGTCCACCAAATCATGATTCAATTCTAAATCTTCGATCTCAATCATAAATCTAAGTCATCTAACATGATTCACATATCCGTTCACGAAACCATCAAGCGTGTCTTACTTCATGTTCTAGACTAACTCATCCTTGAAACACTTCGGATTCACTTGTATTCTCGAACTCGTCTTATTGTGTCGAACCATAAGTCAAGACTATCCTTCAATTGTCACGCTCTAGTCTCCTACAAGTTTGATAATCCCTGCTGGACGTGAGATAACCACGCCATCGCTCCCGCTGGATAATCATACTAATCCGGGCGTGACGTGTGTGCAAGCATGGAGTTGCATTCGCACAAGCCAAGAATGTCAAACATTATGGTTATCATTAAAACAATTAAGACACCTAATCATTACACTTTATTTTATTTAAGTTATATATATTAATCCCCCAAGTCAAGTTCGTCATGCCATGCTCATAATTCGTCTAAGCCAAATTGTCCAACTTTAATGTTACTGTTTGATCAATTTGTAGTCTACCTTTAGCATTCCTCAAAATATTCAAGCTCAAATCTTCAAGCCAAAGTTTATCCACCTTCGTTACATTTTATTTCATTGAGTTTGTCTGAATAATCATCGAACATGTTCCAGTGAGTTCGATCATCCCCGCTGGACGATAAATCACAATGCCAGCGCTCCCGTAGGATAATCGTTCTCAGCCGAGCCGGATTATCGAGTGTTATCTTTCGAACTAGATTTAAGATCTTTCATCCAATTCAAGTTCAATCTGTTATCGCTTACCTCAATCATCAAACCGCAACATTCCTTTACTTGTATCAATCCATGCTATATTCCAACTATCAATACTATATCAAGTCTATTTATTCAAAACCACAATATCCATACTCAAGCTAACTTTTATCGAGCGATATCCTACTCAATTTGCAATCTACTTGATTCAATTGAAAATTGCACGCACGATCCACTAAGTTTCCTCAACCAAGATATTGATTCCATTACCTTGAATCCATATTCGATATAAGCCTTATCACTTATTTAACACATTCTTAATCGTTTGAACCAACTATCGCACAAGACCATCAAATTCGCTACTTGTTAGGCATTACTTATACTAAGCCTTATCTCCCTGCTGCTAGACTCGTTTGCTATCTTGAATCCTTGATTCGCTTGAACATTTCCAAAATGATTCATACACCACCCAAGGTTTGAGCTACTCGATAATTTCTTAAAACTCCATCTCTATCCTCAAATCGATTATTTGTTCCTGAGCTATCATATACCACTCATGGATCGAGTCATCCAAATAAATTCTCAATTGTGTTCGCATCACTCGCTCGCATATCCACCTATTCATTCCTTAGAACTCCTAAGAACTCCTACGTGATACCTAAGTGTCGCCACGATAAATCTTAGTCTCGTATATACCCCTGTTGATAGTCATCAAAGTAAACCATATTTGATTTGTATCTGCCGACACAAAATATCGTCCAAACTATTAATCAAAATCCAAGCACGATCATATATATTAGCCTTAGCGATAATATGATAATCAATAATATGATAATATTTTTTTTTTGTTATTCTAAGTCTGACTTATCCTTATCTGAATGATATCCCAATCTCGCTCGCAAACTTGCTTACACCAGAGGTTCTTGGCACGCGATACTCAACACAACATAGCCAAAAGGCTGTGTGCATAGCTAACCATCCGAACGATATTTTATCTCGCGCACTAACCGGCTTGGTAATCACGTATGGGTATTTGGGTTCGCACATAACTTGTCAATTCTAGCACGAGTCTATCCCCCCAAAGTCTGACACAGGTCGGCACAAGGGTCTTCACATAACTATCTTGTTCAAACAATCATATCATTTATATACACTTTTTAAAAATATTTAGATTCATTGTATGGAACATCCCAATGAAACAACGAAAGAGAGAATTTTGTACATAATCCACGAACAAGCTTTCAAAAACTGTGATAATCGATACGAAGTCCAAGGACGTAAAGTTATGCTCTGATACTAATATGTCACGCCCTAATCTCCCGTAGGATTGACCGTCCCCGCTGGGTGCGAATCAGCGTGCCAGCGCTCCCACAGGACGACAGTTCCTATCAGGACGTGATGTCGCACGAGCACAAGCTGTACCCGCGCAATGCCAGGGTTCGAACAGGCGATAAAATAGCTAAGCCACAGAGTTGAACAGATCATCCGAATGCAGCGAAATAAGAAACCGAACAAGCGATAGATAAGAAGTTCACAGAGTCATCATAGCTGAAGCATTAAATAACACACGTATGAATGTAAAATAAGATTTTATTGATAATCAAGAAGTATTACAAGCGGTGCTAGGCCGAGATTACAAGTTGCTCATGTTCTCTCTCTCTCGAAACAAAAGCGTGCCAAGTGGCTTACAACATGGAATGATACATAGGCAATGTTCCAATATTATGCCTTGTATATGTGCTTTATCTCCAGGTGCAACACTCCAAGGCTCCAGAGCGAACTCAACGCCTTAGCGCGCACGGGAGTTTTCTGCACCGAATGAGGTTCTCTCGTACCTTACAAGCAATCTGGTGTGTTATTAGTACATGAAGGCACTAGTAGGGAGGCTTCTCGTCCGCTCGACAAATCCGAACACGTTATATAGGTTCTGTGCATCATCTATTAAGTTATCTTTATAGTCTAGTCTTGAGATCAGTTTTATGGCATAATATGCACAAAGCCTAACTCGTGTGTCAGTAAGCCGTATGATATAAGAGAAACACGACGATACTTACCAACTTACAATTCGTCCTTTCCAGTCTAAAGTTGAAACCAAGTTAAACCAAGCACAAATATGTATAATGAAGTCCAAAGACTCTCATAAGGAAACATAAGTGTCACGAGTGGGTTCCTGATTCGGGTGCATGAGTTAAAAGGATTACTCCTGTGTGTTATACTCAGATGGGTTGCAATAGATTGCTCAGGTGTTCAAATTACTTGATTCATAGCAATGACTTGCACACAGATTACCGCTCAATGAGACGACTTAATCTATATGAACATAGGTCACTAACATAGCCATAAAGGACTAGTTATAGTCTCTGGGAGGTTAGATGCGTGAGGTAAGAGTTTCTATATGCCACCTTCTCCCAGGACGAAAATGGGGTGCAATACAAGGAACAAGGAACATAAGGCATTCCACGCCATTCCGCCCACTCACAAACGACTATCAGAAGGGTATACGGCTAGTCCAAGGTAGTATGCTCTACCAAGGCCCGAATACCATGTATTGCCCTGCTCCAAAAATGGGGTGGCATACTGGACCCGTAGTTGGCACACAATACACCAGAAATTCCACCTAGGCCGGTACGATCCCGGTGCCCCGGTGATCATCCAAGGAATTCAATCAAATACCTCGTGCACGAGTTATTCGTGACCATGCAAGTCTCTAGTCTTAGGTCTCTTGTCAGGTACATATTCGAGTTAGATTCAGATTCAAGTTCAAGATTGTTCACAAATATATCGACTCCCTGAGCCTCAAATTCAGTACAGGACGAGTATTATTTAACTTGTCATGATGCAGTCCCCTCGTTCGAGAACTTCCTTGGTGACTAATGGTCCCGAATATTTTCAGGTTCATACTTGCACGGAACGACTATTAGGTAGTCTTTCAGCGAACTAGATGAATACAAGACATGAATCATATTATTTGATCGTGGCATAAAATTATGTAACAAGCATTGAAACGAGACAAGCGAGTACTAGTTAACATATAAGCGGGTACGTATTGAAATATTAAAACATAAGCCTTTACACTAGCGCGGGTCTAAAGGGTTAGTGTGAGTAATAAAACTGTAAAGGGGCATACAGGGCGGCGTATAAGAAAATCCAAATCAAGTTACTTCTTTTCCATGTTCTAGACAAGCAATAAAAGATGGAATTATTCCTTTATCTAGGTGCATTGTATTCTTTATTAGTATGCAAGGGGTGTATCACGCCCCAGTCCCAAAATACCGTGGGACCAAATACGTGGCAATGGCCAGCAGCACGCACCGATGGACAAACCCAATTTAATGGATCCATCAGGGCATACTTAAGCTGTAAACAAAGTCTACGATAATCAAGGCACAACTAATCTCATCCACGCAAGATATAAAATATGATCCACAGAATATAAGGAATGTAAATCATCAACCAGTCTCAACAAAGTGCTTCGGAAAATAACCCGATAAATATCTGATACAATGGTTCAACAGACCAAAATGTAAATGACAGAATAAAGTAAATACTGAGCATGGAACATAGATGCTCAGAAAAAGTCTTCAGCTAACACCTCGACCTCGGGTGTCGGTACAGCTCCTGTATCTGCTTCTGCTCCGATCCCGTATACCTCAGGATAGGTCTCGTCTGCAAATCCTGGGGACATAATCCGGATCCAGGTCCTCAGGGGACATAGCAAGGTACAAGAAAGCTCATGCCAAAATAAATGCAGTACAGCAGATAATAAAATAAATAGGGTAAGTATGTAACCATCTATGTGAAAATGCAAGTGAGAGCATCACGAGAACTCAGGCTGAGCCACTACAAGCTCTGTGTCTGGGAGCCGGTAGCGGTAATAACACGTAATGTGCCTAGCTCTTCTACGAGAGTCTACGACCTCACAATAGTAGTTGATATATATATATGAAATAACCTGTAGCCTGTGTGTCTCTCCCCACCCAATTTAACCACGCATATCATGACCATAACGTCTCATGTCCATGTCAAGTGGGATCATAGCTAATGCAACAAGTCATAATGTATCTAAGTATATAGTATCTCTGTCAAGTCCTGTATCCTATACAGAATCACCATGAATATCTCAGGAAGATCCTGTCTCATGAATAGTGTCAAGTGTCCTGGGTCATAGTGTACTCGGTAAGACAAGTACGAGAATATAAAGTATCACGAATGTCCATCTCTAGATGACAATACATAACGCCGCGTACGGTGTTGGCACCCGACTAATAATCTAACGCTAAGTACGTCACACGGTCCTAGGTTAAGCATGCACAACAATATAATTAAGCAAGGAAATATGCAACAAGAACTGTAAGTTGGCAAGGTATACTTACCCACTGATGTATAACTAAGTCAAGAAAATAAGTAGCAAAGCTGCAGGGTTTGGCAAGGTACACTTGCTTGGTGTTTGAATACCAACAGTCGTCCCGGTATCAGTGGATCCTGTAGGTACTCCTCCAAAAGCTGTAATAAACATCACCAACAGTCTCAGAAGATATCAAATAGCTAGAAACACCTGTCCTTAAGTCCAATTTGGACACAGGGGCAAAAATAACATTTTCGGGCCAAAACGGGGTCCACATGTGGGCCACTTTGCACCGAAAAGCGTATCAGGGTCAAGGGTCTCCAAATTTCTCAAACTCAGTGTCTACAAGTCAGGAACAATGATACTAACCCAATGGAACTTTCAGAATTGGATTCCGATGAGCCGATCACAAAATCGCCCGTCAAGTGGGGCTTGTGGGGCCCACGATATGCAATTTTGTCAACGTTCTCAGAATCGAACCAAACTTGGGTCACAGGACCAGCGTATTGCTACGAGTTCGATGGCGTAAGTTTCATCTCGACCCGACGTGTGTACACAAAGTTACAGCGTATTCCAGAATGGACGGATACGGGGCGTTGTCGGCGGATACGCGTTGATTCCGGTGTGCACGCACATCCGAATCGACTTCTGTGAAATCCCACATGTCCGTATCAATGACGCGCACGTTTCGGTAAAGATCGCGTACGACCAAGTCGTCCGTTTGGCGGGACATAGTCAGTTCCGGGGTGAAACAGGGCGTTATTTTTCCGGTTTTTGGATCGCGGTTTGCGATCATCACAGGACGCGACGCACCGAGCGGGTTGCACGGGCATCAAGAGGGTTATACAGTCTACGCGTTGCAACAGACGGAATCAAAAATGAAAAAATGAGGCGAGAGGAAACGCTACCTGAACAGGGCTCCATGAATCTAAGTTTCACGTATCCGAGATGTTGTTTCGTGTCCTGGTCCGAATCTGCCGTGTCCGGGATATTGCTGGGTCCGCGTTGGCCGTGTCCGGGGCTAGGGCAGCAACGGCATTCAGGTGTTGCCGAGTGGTGGTGACGCTGAAGTCGGACAGGGAGGAGCGGGGAAGCCGGCCGGTCGGGGTGCGGGGTCGACCTGTAGGAGGGTGCACAGCCGGAGTGCACTTGGGTCGCTGCACTGAGGGTCGGGGACCGGGGCTGCACAAACCGGTCGGGCTCGCACTGGCCGGAGCGGGGCTCGGTCAGTCAGCGGTCGGGGAGTACAACAGCCGGGGCGGGTCAGGGGTGGTGCCGCAGACCGGTCGAAGGCTGTGCGGACCGGAGCGGCGGCGGGGATCGTTGCACAGGCCGCTGGGGTGCGGGGTCAACCGCGGGGTGTACGGCGCCGGTCGGGGCGGCCGCTGTACTGCCAGAGCGAGAGAAGAAAGGGGGCGAGGGTATTGGGAAGGGGAGCCGGCGATGGTAATGTCGGCTGTGGGTTCTCTATGGGTTTTAGGAATAGAAAAATAGGGAAGAGGATTAATATATATATGTGAGTATGGTGTTGGGTTGACCTAGAATAGGTTTGACTGGTCAACCCCTCTTGGGTTGGGCCTAGGATTCGGGCTGGGTCAATGCTCCTTGGGCTTGGCTTCGGCTCTCATGGGGATGCTGGATGTTTGGCACGGGTTTACTTCGGTTTAATTCTACAATAGTTTTCAGGACTTTAAACGTGTTTCCGGAGTCCAATAAATTCCCAAAAAATACCCTATGTCCAGTTTTCCATTTTACACCATAAAATATTATTTTTATAATATTTTAACATCAATAAACTGTATTTAAAAATCTTTTGATCATAATTACCTTGGTTCTTCATCCAGAAAATACCAAAAAATTGGAGAAAATTATATTAAAATTATTATAAAAAATAGGGTGTTTACAATCTACCCCCCTTAAGAGAATTGCGTCCTCGCAATCAAAGAATAAGCTACTAAAGGAAGAACTATGAAAATTACAAGATTGCTTAGGTGATAACTGCATCCCCGAATAAGTGAGGATAGTGCTGGCGCATACTATCCTCTCGTTCCCATGTCGATTTGCCAGGAGAATGATATTTCCAAGCTACACGGATTAGTCTAATTGTCTGTCCTCGCAATGTCTTCTCACTGACGTCGAGGATGCCAACTGGTTGTTCTTCATATCTCAAGCTAGGGCCCACTGCGATCTCTGAATGATCGACTACGTGACTTGGGTCGGTCACGTACCTTCTCAGCTGTGAGATGTGGAATACGTCATGTACTCCCTCTAAGGATGGAGGTAATGCAATACGATAAGCCACCTCACCAATGCGCTCTAGAATATCAAATGGCCCAATATACCTTGGGCTCAACTTGCCTCTGCTCCCAAATCTAATAGTACCTCGAGTAGGCGAAGTCCTCAAGAATACATGCTCTCCTTCTTTGAACTCTAGAGGACACCTGTGTGTATCAGCCCAATGCTTCTGTCTGTCCTGAGATGCTCGTAGATGATTCTGAATCTGTTTTACCTTTTCCACTGTCTGTGTTACCAATTCTGGACCCAGTATTTGACGTTCACCAACGTCACTCCAATATATTGGTGATCTGCACTTCCTTCCGTATAATGCCTCGAATGATGTCATCTGAATGCTGGCCTGATAACTGTTGTTGTAGGAGAACTCTACTAAGTGCAAATGATCTTTCCAAGATCTTCCAAAGTCTAGCATACACGATCGTAACATATCCTCCAAGATTTGAATCGTGCACTCCGAATGACTATATGTCTGTGGGTGGTAAGCTGTGCTGAATTTGAGTCTGGTGCCAAGACTCTCCTGCATGCTTCGTCAGAAATGAGATGTAAATCTCGAATCTCGATCCGATACAATACTAACCGGCACTCCATGTAATCTTACGATTTATTGCATATATATGTCGGCTAGTACCTCTGTGGACTGTCCAACTCTAAATGGCAAGAAGTGTGTCGATTTAGTGAGTCGATCCACGATAACCCATACTGCATCTCTTCCGCTGGGGCTCCTTAGAAATCCTGTGACAAAATCTATCGTGATATGTTCTCACTTCCATTCTGGTATAGGAAGCGGCTGTAACATACCTGCAGTCCTCTGATACTCGGCCTTTACTTGCTGGCAGACTAAGCATTTGGCCACAAATCTTGCAATCTCCTTTTTCATTCCATGCCACCAATAATACTGTCTCAAGTCTCGGTACATCTTGGTTCCTCCTGGGTGAATAGAGTACATAGAGCTATGTGCTTCAGTCATTAACTTCTGTCTCAATTCTCCATTTGGAACATACAAGCGATTCCCAAACCTCAATGTCCCATCTTCATGTATGCGAAGTCCCGTCTGCATGCCTGCTTCTGTCCTCTCTTTGAGTCTTCGAAATCTAGCATCGGTGGGCAAGGCCTCTTTAATTCTTTCCACAAGTGACGACTTAATTTCAAGATTAGCCAGCAAACCACTCTGTCCTGGTAAAACAACCTCTATCTGAAGCTCCTGTAGATCTCTCAATAACTCGGGCTGCATCGTCAAGAAATAAGCCGTAGGCTTCTTGCTGAGTGCGTCTGCTATGACATTCGCCTTTCCCGGATGATACTGCAGATCTATGTCAAAATCTACCATCAATTCAAGCCAACGTCTCTGCCTCATGTTAAGCTCCTTCTGAGTATATACATACTTCAGACTCTTATGATCTGTAAAGATGTCTACCTTCTCCCCATAGAGATAGTACCTCCAAATCTTTAGTGCAAATATAACTCCTGCTAGCTCCAGATCGTGTGTTGGATAGTTCTTCTCATGAAGCTTCAACTGTCTCGATGCATAAGCAATAACTTTGCCATGTTGCATCAAAACACATCCTAATCCACTACCTGATGCATCACTGTAAACAACAAAACCTCCTGACCCTGAAGGAAGAGTCAAGACAGGCGCTGTTGTTAATCTTCTCTTCAATTCTTCGAAGGCCTTCTGGCAGTCTTCTGTCCATATAAACTCCTGGTCTTTACGTGTCAGCTTCGTCATAGGTTCTGCAATTCTCAAAATTTTTTCTACAAACCTTCGGTAATATCCTGCAAGTCCGAGAAAACTTCTCACCTCTGCAACTGATGTGGGTATAGGCCAAGTCTCTATTGCCGCAACTTTCTCTGGATCCACTGAAAGTCCTTCTCCTGAGATGATATGTCCCAAGAAAGGCACTTTGTCCATACAAAACTCACACTTACTGAGTTTGGCATATAACTTCTCCTGCCTCAAGGTCTCTAACACGATTCTGAGATGCTCCTCGTGCTCTTCATGGCTCTTGGAATATATTAGAATGTCATCAATGAACACAACCACAAATTTATCCAAGAACTGATGAAAGACTCCGTTCATCAAACTCATAAATACTGCTGGCGCATTGGTTAAACCAAACGGCATTACCAAGAACTCATAATGTCCATACTTGGTCCTGAAAGCTGTCTTTGGTATGTCTTCCTTCCTTACTTTGATCTGATGATAGCCGGATCTAAGGTCAATCTTCGAGAATACCCTAGCTCCACTCAATTGATCGAATAGATCATCAATGCGTGGTAAGGGATACCTGTTCTTGATGGTCACAGCATTCAGTGCCCTGTAGTCAATGCACAAACATACTGTTCTATCCTTCTTCGGTACAAATAATATGGGTGCTCCCCAAGGTGAAACGCTGGGCCGAATGAAACCCTTCTCCAGAAGATCATCAACCTGTTCCTTCAACTCCACTAACTCCTTAGGTGCTAGCCGATATACTGATGAAGTGATAGGCTCTGCTCCTTAGGTGCTAGCCGATATACTCCTTAGGTGGTAAACCTGGAAGATCATCAGGAAATATATCCACAAACTCTGATATGACTCTTGGATAACCTGTCTCCCCTTCTACAGATAGTACCCTAAGAGTAGGCTGAACTCCCTGCTCTACTGCTCCTCGAAGAAACTCAAATTTTGGATGTCCTGGCGGTCTAAATATAACCTGTCCAAGTCGGCAATCAAGAGTCGCGTGGTACTGACTTAACCAGTCCATACCAAGTACAACATCATAATCCGTCATGGAAAATATTAGAAATTGAGCTCGCATTTCTCTTCCACAGACTACTACAGAACATGATCTCCAGACGTTACTAACCGGAATAATTCTACCTCCCGTAAGAATTCTCTTCATCTTCGGAAGGGGTGCGGTAGCTACTCTATGGGTGGCTACAAAGCTAGCTGCTATAAATGAATACGATACTCCAGAATCAAATAAAGCTACAGCTGGTAATGAAGCTACTAAAATAGTACCTGCGATCACTTCGCCTGCACTAGCTTCCTCCTCAACAGCCATTGTGAATGTCTGTCATTGTCCCTGAGCTAGACCTCTCTGCTGCTGCTGAGCCTGCTGAAATAGGGCTGCCAGTGGTGCCAGTGGTGGTCTCTGCTGGTATCCTCCTGTAGTTGGTGGCCTGACTCCTCCAGCTCCTGTCTGCGGTGCTCCCACTGCTGGATAAGCTAGTCGTGGTGCAGGTAAAGCTAGTCTTGGTGCTCCCTCTCTGTGTTTAGTGCAGTCTCTGGATAGATGCTGGTCGGATCCTCAAAGCAGGCATAGTCCCAACTTGCGCCTGCATTCTCTCTCAATGTGTCCTACCTTACCGCAGTAGTGACAAGTAGGAAGAGATATGGCCCTGTGTGCTGCTCTATCTGGCATACTCCTCTGGGATCGTTTTGCAGAATCCCCAGGTGCTGTCATGGATGGTGATGATGTGTTTGGCCTCTTCAGATTTGACTCCCTTCTAGTGACGCGCTCCATGCGTCGTGCTGCTGCGAGAACGTCGGTATATGATATAGGTGCGACCGATCCAATCAATCTCTGGAGCTCAAACTTCAGTCCGTCAAAGAACTTCTCAGCTTTCTCTTCCTCCGTCGAAATCAAGGTTGGGGCGAAGCAACTTAGGCGAATAAATTCTGTGTTGTATTCTTCCACTGCCATATTGCCTTGGATAAGGCGGTTGAACTTGTCTCTGAGCTCCGAACGTGCTACTGCTGGAATATATATCTCTTGGAAGAGTCTGGAGAACTCTTTCCAAGTGACTCGGTCCTGTCCGAGCCTCCTCTCTTCTGCTAACCACCAATAATGTACATTTTCAGTCAACTGCATCCTCACTGCAGTCATCCATTTCTCCCTTGGAAGTTCAGCTGCTTCCAACTGGTGCTGTATGTTCGTGAGCCATTCATGAACTTCTGTTGGCCCCTCTTTAGCAGAGAATGTACGAGGCGTGAGATAACAAAAATTGGTGATAGATCCCATCGCTGATCGCCTTGCTGGTGGATTTGCCTGCTCCAATACGGATACCAGGCTGGTTCTCAGATACTCTGCCTCCTGGCGATGGGCCTCTTGCTGAATCTGCTGTTGGGCTTGCATCATGGCATACATCATTTGGAACATCTGTTGCCCGTCCATGGCTTGTCCTGGCGGGAAAACTGGCATTTGTGGAGTGAACTGTGGTGGAGGTGGGATATCATCTCTCCGAAACCTTGGATTAGGCTGGCCGGTTTGATTGCTCTGCGATGTTTGTCCTCCGTTCTCTGGTGTCACTCCGTCTACATAAGTAACCACAGCGTCGTGTGGCATATCCAAGGGAATCTTATCTCCGTTCCTGGGATCCATTACTCTATAACCAAAAGATAAACTGTAAGAACGCTCAGAGGAATCAACACAGGATGCAAATCAAGTAACAATTTTGAGTTCGATATAGAGTTCAATAATGGTTCAAATAATGGATGAGATCCTATAACTTATCCTATCCTTAGGGCAGGCTGGTTCAGTCCCTAAGTTGAAACCGAACGATTTAGTCGTAGACCTGCATGGGCCACCACAAAAACCATGTCACGCCCCAGTCCCAAAATACCGTGGGACCAGATACGTGGCAATGGCCAACAGCACGCACCGATGGACAAACCCAATTTAAGGAATCCATCAGGGCATACTTAAGCTGTAAACAAAGTCTACGACAATCAAGGCACAACTAATCTCATCCACGCAAGATATAAAATATGATCCACAGAATATAAGGAATGTAAATTATCAACCAATCTCAACAAAGTACTTCGGGGAACAACCCGATAAATATCTGATACAATGGTTCAACAGACCAAAATATAAATGACAGAATAAAGTAAATATTGAGCATGGAACATAGATGCTCAGGAAAAGTCTTTAGCTAACACCTCAACCTCGGGTGTCGGTACAGCTCCTGTATCTGCTTCTGCTCCGGTCCCGTATACCTCAGGATAGATCTCGTCTGCAAATCCTGGGGACATAATCTTGATCCAGGTCCTCAAGGGACATAGCAAGGTACAAGAAAGCTCATGCCAAAATAAATGCAGTACAACAGATAATAAAATAAATAGGGTAAGTATGTAACTATCTATGTGAAAATGCAAGTGAGAGCATCACGAGTACTCAGGTTGAGCCACTACAAGCTCTGTGTTGGGGAGCTGGTAGCGGTAATAACACGTAATGTGCCTAGCTCTTCTACGAGAGTCTACGACCTCACAATAGTAGTTGATATATATATATGAAATAGCCTGTAGCCTGTGTGTCTCTCCCCACCCAATGTAACCACGCATATCATGACCTTAACGTCTTATGTCCATGTCAAGCGGGATCATAGCTAATGCAATAAGTCATAATATATCTAAGTATATAGTATCTCTGTCAAGTCCTGTATCCTATACAGAATCACCATAAATATCTCAGGAAGATCCTGTCTCATGAATAGTGTCAAGTATCCTGGGTCATAGTATACTCGGTAAGACAAGTACGAGAATATAAAGTATCATGAATGTCCATCTCTCGATGACAATACACAACGCCGCGTACGGTGTTGGCACCCGACTAATAATCGGACGCTAAGTACGTCACACAGTCCTAGGTTAAGCATGCACAACAATATAATTAAGCAAGGAAATATGCAACAAGAACTATAAGTTGGCAAGGTATACTTGCCCACTGATGTATAACTAAGTTAAGGAAATAAGTAGCAAAGCTGCAGGGTTTGGCAAGGTACACTTGCCTGGTGTTTGAATACCAACAGTCGTCCCGATATCAGTGGATTCTGTAGGTAATCCTCCAAAACCTGTAATAAACATCACCAACAGTCTCAAAAGATATCAAATAGCTAGAAACACCTGTCCTTAAGTCCAATTTGGACATAGGGGCAAAAATAACATTTTCGGGCCAAAGTAGGGTCCACATGTGGGCCACTTTGCACTGAAAAGCGTGTCAGGGTCAAGGGTCTCTAAATTCCTAAAACTCAGTGTCTACAAGTTAGGAACGATGATATGAACCCAATGGAACTTTCAGAATTGGATTCCGATGAGCCGATCACAAAATTGTCCGTCAAGTGGGGCTTGTGGGGCCCACGATACGCGATTTTGTCAACGTTCTCAGAATCGAACCAAACTTGGGTCACAGGACCAGCGTTTTTCTACGAGTCCGATGGCCAAATTTTATCTCGATCCGACATGTGTACACAAAGTTACAGCGTGTTCCCGAATAGACGGATACGAGGCGTTGTCGGCGGATACGTGTTGATTCCGGTGTGCACGCACATCCGAATCGACTTCTGTAAAATCCCATATGTCCGTATCAATGATGCACATGTTTCGGTAAAGACCGCGTGCGACCAAGTCATCCTGTTTGGCGGGGCGTACTCAATTTCGGGGTGAAACAGGGCGTTGTTTTTCCTTTTTTGGATCGCGGTTTGCGATCACCACAGGACGCGAAGCACTGAGCGGGTTGCACGGGCACCGAGAGGGTTATACAGTCTACGCGTTGCCACAGACGGAATCAAAAATAGAAATACGAGGCGAGAGGAAGCGCTACCTGAACAGGGTTCCGTGAATCTGAGTTTCACGTGTCCGAGATGTTGTTTCGTGTCCTGGTCCGAATCTGCCGTGTCCGGGATGTTGCTGGGTCCGCCTTGGCCGTGTCCGGGGCTAGGGCAGCGGCGGCGTTCAGGTGTTGTCGAGTGGTGGTGACGCTGAAGTCGGACGGGGAGGAGCGGGGAAGCCGGCCGGTCGGGGTGCGGGGTCGGCCCGGAGGAGGGTGCATAGCAGGAGTGCACTTGGGTCGCTGCACCGAGGGTCGGGGACCGGGGCTGCACAGACCGGTCGGGCTCGCACTGGCAGGAGCGGGGCTCAGTTAGTCGGCGGTCGGGGAGCACAACAGCCGGTTCGGGTCAGGGGTGGTGTCGCAGACCGGTCGAAGGCTGTGCTGACCGGAGCGGCGGCGGGGATCGTTGCACAGGCCGCCGGGGTGCGGGGTCAGTCGCGGGGTGTACGGCGCCGGTCGGGGCGGCCGCTGTACTGCCAGAGCGGGAGAAGGAAGGGGGCGAGGGTATTGGGAAGGGGAGCCGGCGATGGTAATGTCGGCTGTGGGTTCTCTATGGGTTTTAGGAATAGAAAAATAGGGAAGAGGAATAATATATATATGTGAGTATGGTGTTGGGTTGACCTAGAATAGGTTTGACTGGTCAACCCCTCTTGGGTTGGGCCTAGGATTCGGGCTGGGTCAATGCTCCTTGGGCTTGGCTTCGGCTCTCATGGGGATGCTGGGTGTTTAGCACGGGTTTACTTCGGTTTAATTCTACAATAGTTTTCAGGGCTTTAAACGTGTTTCCGGAGTCCAATAAATTCCCAGAAAAATACCCTATGTCCGGTTTTCCATTTTACACCATAAAATATTATTTCCATAATATTTTAACATTAGTAAACTGTATTTAAAAATCTTTTGATCATAATTACCTTGGTTCTTTATCCAGAAAATACCGAAAAATTGGGAAAAAATTATATTAAAATTATTATGAAAAATAGGGTGTTTACAGGGTGATTCTCCTAGAGACTAGCATGTATCGTTCATGTTTTATGTGTGCAGGCTAAGCAAAGATAGGTTCATCGTTACCACCCACCTTAGCGATAATTTGCTCGGTCGAGCGATACTCCGAGCGCACCTATGAAAGTCTAAGTCTGAACTCCTAAAGGTCCAAGTCTGAATCCTTTGCCTCAAGCGAGTCTTCTCGCCGAGGAAGGCGGGTCAGGTCGTCGCAATTGCACCGTTTGAATCGGCTCTCCGCTTGAGCAGAATGAGTCATTACATTATACATCACTCAGAATAAGCCTCGTCCTCGAGACTTCCTGAGTGCAAACCGTTCTATCACACACTATCAAATCTATCTCAAGCATATCACTCTGTATTTCTAGACCCGTTCGAAAATAACTTCCTACTCGTTTCCTCATTTCGTATTGTGTCTCATTGAATGACTCTATCATTCAATCCAAGCTCTGACTCATTCTCTACTGCACCTTAGCAAGAAATATATATCGCTTAATACGGGGTACATTATAATCCATCTTGAATAATAAATTAGGGCCGAGGCAAACTTATACAAATCGTTATACTCGTCCAAGCATATCTAACACATTCACTTGTAAAAATATTCAAGTTCAGCATATCACTGAGTTAGGATCGTACACATATACCAGGCATTCCCGAAACATACGTATTTCAACCATGCTTAGTGATAGCAGAGTCGGACAAGTTACTCGGGAAAGTTTAAGTGTTCTCGTCTTACAAATTACGATGATACCTCCAACGGGTCAATTAAAATCTACATTATTTCCAATCCTACTCAAATTAAGCATTGCACTACTATCAAGCACAATCTATTCGATCTACCAACTAGCATCCATGTCCTATCATCCATTCCGTTCATGTCAAACATAGCATACACTTATTGTTCCAAGTATAACTCTAAGTCTTGTTGCCCCAGTTATATGGCTTACTCAAGCAATACTCTAAAGTCGGTCACACAAGTTCTTTCACTCAACATAGGATCATCTGCCTAATTACTAGGTCAGCTCACAAGGTCATAGGTATAGTTCATGCTCACGACTCATCGTGTAAATTCGCCATATGATGCTCGTCCCAATTTCTAAGGTCAAACCATTGTTCATTTGAACGGGGTATTCTACCCAAGCTCATTTTACTCAGATTTATAAACATCAAACAAAAAACATCATACTCACATTAGCACATTCGTTTGTACAGGGTCCAAGTTTATTCAATCAAAACCGATCCTAATATACGTTCGTTAAACTGAATCCACGATATATCCATGTTGCACGTCACCTTAGCGATTTGTATATTCTATCTGCTCAAACATGTTGATAGAACCCACCTATCCATTCTTTTCTAAGTCTAGACCACCAAGTCACGATTCAATTCTAAATCTTCGATCTTAATCATAACTTTAAGTCGTTTAACATGATTCATGTATTCGTTCACGAAACAATCAAGCATGTCTTACTTCATGTTCTAGACTAACTCATCCTTAAAACACTTCTGATTCAAATTTATTCTCGAACTTGTCTTATCGTGTCGAACCACGAGTCAAGACGATCCTTCAATTGTCACGCTCTGATCTTCCGTAAGTTCGATCATCCCTATTGGACGTAAGAACACCACGCCAACGCTTCTGCTGGATAATCGTCCTAATCCGGGCGTGACGTATGTGCGAGCATGAAGTTGTGTTCATACAAGCTAAGAACGTCAAACGTTTTGGTTATCATCAAAATGATCAAGACACCATATCGTTACACTTCTTTTCATCTAAGTTATATATATTAATCCACTAAGTCAGGTTTATCTAATAATCGTTCATGCCATGATCATAATCCGTCTAAGCCAAATCATCCAACTTCAATATTACTGTTCGATCAATTCGTAGTCTACTACTAGCCTTCCTCAAAACATTCAAGTTTAAATCTTCAAGCCAAAGTTTATCCACCTTTGTTATGTTCTATTTCATCGAGTTCGTCTGAATAATCATCGAACATGTTCTTGCGAGTTTGATCATCCCTGCTGGACGTAAAATTACCACGCAGCACTCCTGCGGGATAATCGTTCTCAGTCGAACCTGATTGTCGAGTGTTATCTTTTGAACTAGA
Source organism: Iris macrosiphon (assembly GCA_036927795.1). Taxonomy (NCBI): domain Eukaryota; kingdom Viridiplantae; phylum Streptophyta; class Magnoliopsida; order Asparagales; family Iridaceae; genus Iris; species Iris macrosiphon. The sequence goes on from JAYESA010000005.1 coordinate 200,972,567, forward strand.
TTCAAGATCGTTCATCCAATTCAAGTTTAATCCGTTATCACTTACCTCAATCATCGAACCATAATATTCATTTACTTATATCAATCAATGTTATCTTCAACTATCGATACCATATCAAGTCTATTTATTCGAAACCATAATATCCATACTCAAGCTAACTTCTATTGAGCGATATCCTACTCAAGTTTCAATCCGCTTGATTCAATTCAAAATCGCACGCACGATCCACCATGTTTCCTCGACCAAGATATTGATTACATTACCTTGAATCCCTATTCGATATAAGGCTTATCACTTTTTTAATACAATCTCAATCGTTTGAACCAACTATCGCACGAGACCTTCGAATTGGCTACTTGCTAGGCATTACTTATACTAAACCTTATCTCCCTGCTTCTAGACTCTTTGCTATCCCGAATCCTCAATTTGCTCGAAAATTTCCAAAATAATCCATACACCACCAAGGTTTGAGCTACTCGATAATTTCTCAAAACTCTATCTCTATCCTTAAATCGATTATTTATTCCTGAGCTATCACATACACCACTCAGGAATTGAGTTATCCAAATAAATCCTTAATCGTGTTCACCTTACTAGCTTGCATATCCGCCAATTCATTCCTTAGAACTCCTGCACCGAACGAGGTTTTCCCGCACCCTGCAAGCAATCTGGTAGGTTATCAGTACATGAATGCACTGGTGGGGAGGCTTCTCGTCCGCTCGACAAATCCAAACACGTTATATAGGTTCCGTGCATCATCTAATAAGTTGTCTTTCTAGTTTTACCTTAGGATCAGTTTTAAGACATAATGTACAAAGCTTAACTCGCGGGGAAGTACGTCGTGCGATATAAGAGAAACACGGCGATACTTACTAACTTACCATTCGTCCTTCCCTGTCTAAAGTTGAAATCAAGTTAAACCAAGCACGAATATATATAATAAAATCTAAGGATTCGCATAGGAAACACAAGTGTCACGAGCGGGTTCCTAATTCAGGTGCATGAGTTACATGGATTACTCAGGTGTGTTATACTCAAATGGGTTGCAATAGATTGCTCAAGTGTTCAAATTACTTGATTCGATACAATGACTCGCATGCGAATTACCGCTAAGTGAGATGACTTAATCTATATGAACATGGGTCATTGGCATAGCCATAAAGGACGAGTTATAGTCTCTGGATGGTTAGATGCGTGAGGTAAGAGTCGCTACATGCCACCTTCGCCAGGAACAAAAATGGGGTGCTACACAAGAAACAAGGAACATAAGGCATTCCACGCCATTCCATCCACTCACAAACGACTATCAGAAGGGTAGACGGCTAGTCCAAGGTAGTATGCTCTACCAAGTCCCGAATACTATCTATTGCCCTGCTCCAAAAATGGGGTGGCATACTGGACCCGTAGTTGGCACGCAATACACCAAAAATTTCTCCTAGGCCGGTACGATCCCGGTGCCCCGGTAATCGTCCGAGGAATCCAAGAAAATACCTCGTGCACGAGTTATCCGTGACCATACAAGTCTCTAGCCTTAAGTCTCTTGTCAGGTACATATTCGGGTCTGATTCAAATTCAAGTTCAAGATTGTTCACAAATATATCGACTCCCTGAGCCATCAAATTCAGTACAGGACGAGTGTTGTTTAATTTGTCATGATGCAGTCCCCTCGTTCGGGAACTGCCATAGTGACCTAACGGTCCCGAATACTTTCAGTTTCATACTTGCACGGAACGACTATTAGGTAGTCTTCTAATGAACTAGATGAAAGTAAGACACAGATCGTGTTACCTGATCGTGGCATAAAATTATGTGACAAGCATTGAAACAAGACGAGCAAGTACTAGTTAGCATATAAGCGAGCAAGCATTAAAACAATAAAACTTACGCCTTTACATTTGCGCAGGTCTAAAGGGTTAGTGCGAGTAATAAAACCGTAGAGGGGCATATAGGGCGGCGCATAAGGAAATCCAAATCAAGTTACTTCTTTTCCATGTTCTAGAAAAGCAATAAAAGATGGAATTATTTTTGTTGTATTCTTTATTAGCATGCAAGGGATGATTCTTCTAGTAACTAGCATGTATCGTCCATGTTTTATATTTGTACAAGCAAAGACAGGTTGATCGTAGCCACCCACCTTAGCGATGATTCGCCTTGGTCGAGCGATACTCCGAGCGCGCCTATAAAAGTCTAAGTCTGAACTCCTGAAGGGCCAAGTCTTAATCCTTTGCCTCAAGCGAGTCTTCTTGCCGAGCAAGGCGGGTCGGGTCGTTGCACTTGCGCTGTTTGAATTGGCTCTCCGCTTGAGAGAAACTGATCGTTATAGGAGGTCCGCTATAAGAATATCCTGATTATGTGTGGATTATCGTACCCTTAATATGGTAACCATCAAGAACAAGTATCCCTTGCCAAGGATCGATGACTTGTTCGATCAGCTTAGTGGAGCAACGGTGTTTTTGAAGATTGATTTACGTTCAGGATATCACCAGATCAAAGTCAGGGAGTAGGATATACCCAAGACGACGTTCAAATCGAGATATGGACATTGGGAGTTTCTAGTAATGCCCTTTGGAGCAACCAATGCACCAACAGTGTTTATGGATCTCATGAATCATATTTTTATTACATACTTGGACAAGTTCATGATAGTGTTTATTGATCATATCTTGGTGTACAGTGGAAGGGAAGTAGAGCACGAGCAGCATCTTCGCACAGTTCTTCAAGTCCTTAGAAAGCATAAGTTATATGCCAAGTTCAGCAAGTGCGAGTTCTGGTTTGATCGTATTTCATATTTAGGACATATTATTGCTAATGGAGGAGTTGTAGTGGATCCCCAGAAGATATAAGCCATTGAGACGTGGCCCATTCCCCAAACAGTTGTCAAAGTTTGTAGTTTTCTTGGACTAGCAGGATATTATCGAAGATTTATGTCAGAATTTGCTAGGATTTCTGCGCCCTTGACACAATTGACTCGTAAGGATGTGCGCTTTGATTGAACAAATGAATGTCAAACCTCTTTTAAGAAGCTCAAATAGAAGTTGATCACAGTACCTATTTTGACTCTTCTAGATGGAACAGGTGGTTTCACCGTGTATTGTGATGCGTCAGGCAGAGGATTGAGATGTGTTCTTTTACAGCATGGCAAGGTTATAACTTATGCGTCTCAGCAGCTTCGAGACCAAAAGAAGAATTATCCGACGCATGACTTGGAGTTAGCAGCAGTTGTCTTTATACTCAAACTTTAAAGACATTATCTACATGGAGATCAGGTAGAGATTTATACTGATCACAAGAGCTTAAAGTATGTATTTACTCAAAAGGATCTCAATATGAGGTAGAGAAGATGGCTAGAGTTGATGACAAACTATGACCTTGACCTTCAGTATCACCCTGGGAAGGCCAATATCGTAGCAGATTCCTTGAGCAGGAGAGCATTAGCCTATTTTCTGTCAACATAACAAAGAATATTAGAAGATCTTCATGAGATAGGAATAGAAGTAGTATTACCTAGTAACACAACATTGATGGCTCGTGTGCGAGTTCAGTCAAGTATAGTGGAAAGAATCAATGTAGCACAACCAACAAATGTCAAGCTTTAACATCTCAGAGTAGAGTGTGAGGCAGGATATAGACCAGAACTAAGCATTCACAGTGACGAAACTCTCTATTTTTAGAATCGGCTTTAAGTACCAAGTGGAGACCTTCATCGCGAGATTATGGTAGAAGCTCATAGTTCGTTGTATTCAGTGCATCCAGAAGGAATGCAGATGTATAGAGATATTTGTCAGCATTTTTGGTAGAATAGAATGAAGAGAGAAATAGCTCGATTCGTCTCTTGATGGAGGAATGCAGATGTATAGAGATATTGGTCTGTCAACAAGTTAAAGCTGAGCATCAGAGGCCCACATGACTTCTTCAACCTTAACCAATTCCGGAATGGAAGTGAAAGCATATCACCATGGATTTCGTGCCAGGTCTTCCTAGATCCCTAGCTGGCAGAGATGCTATTTGGGTAATAGTGGATCGTCTCACAAAAGTTGCATACTTTCTTCCTTTTAGAATTGGCCAGTCCACAGAATAGTTAGCTGAGATGTATATGAGATAGATTGTCAGACAACATGGAGTGTTAATTAGCATAGTATCAGATAGAGATTCCAGTTTTATTTCTTATTTTTGGCAAAGTCTTCAGGAGAGCTTAGGTACCCGTTTAAAGTTTAGTACAGCCTACCACCCGCAAATAGATGGTCAGTCAGAGTGTACCATCCAGACTCTAGAAGATATGCTTTATTCATGTACCCTTGACTTTGGTGGTTCGTGGGAGAATTATTTACACTTGGTCAAACTCTCCTACAATAATAGTTTCCAAGCAAGTATCCAGATGGCACCGTTCGAGGCACTATATGGCCGAAAGTGCAGATCCCTTGTAGCTTGGGATAATATTGGGGAGAGACAATTGCTTGGTCCCGAAATGATAGCTCAGATAGTTAAAGTAGTTAAGCAAGTCTAGAAGCATATCAAGGTAGCTCAAGATCTCTAGCGTCATTGGGCTGATTCGCATCGGCGAGCTCTTGAGTTTTCTATCGGCGACCATGTATTCATTGAGATTTTGCCTACCCGAGGAGTCATCAGATTTGGTGTGAGGTGAAAGCTTAGTCCTCGGTACATATGTCCATTCGATATTCTCGAGTGAGTAGGAGATATTTTCTACCATCTTGCTCTTCTGCCGTCACTTAGTGAGATACATAATATTTTTCATGTATCCCAGTTACGACGGTATATATTGGATATGAGTCATATCCTGGATCATTCATAATTGGTTGTTGGTACCAACCTTTCGTATGAGGAAATACCTGTATCTATTTTGGACCGGAGAGAGAAGATTCTTAAGAACCAGCCCATTCGTTTAGTCCGAGTTGCTTGGGGGCATCACTCACCGGACGAGTCGACTTGGGAGCGCGATGATGATATCCGAGCTAGATACCCGTATTTGTTTGACTCATAAGATATATTTGTTCGTATATCTCGTACCCTGATCTTGTCTTGTACATACTTGTTTTATTCTATGTAGTTCATAGCATGTGATTGATATTATTGCTTATTTTATTACCTGTACGATCTCTAGAGATACCTTGATAGACCTTGTGCCTTGTTGATATTCCAAGGACAAAAATTTTCTAAGCATGTAAGAGTTGTGAGACATGTCTCATTATTTTAGTATTATTGTATTTTATCTGGTATATGTGTATTATAGCTGTATATTGCTTCCCGTGTAATTTATGGAATTTTTTAGCTGCTTTAATATAATTTTTAGAATTGTGAATAGTGCTAGTCACCCTTTGATATATATATATATATATATATATATATATATATATATATATATATATATATATATATATATATATATATATATATAGCCTTACCTTTCTCTCTCCTCCTCGTTCTTCTTTATTTTCTTCTATTTTTTTTATTTCTTCTCCCTCTCCTATCCTTGGCGGAAACCTAGCTCTAGTCGTGAGCTTGCCTTGGGTAGTAGTGGTAGTAGTTTAGTAGTGAGTTTAGGCAAGTATATCTTGCCAATGAGGAAAAACTTGCTATATTGCACTTATTTAGCTTCCTAGCATTTTATTGCTTTATATTGTTCTCTATGACTGTTCTACATATTTACTTCTCGGTATTTTCGATTTTGATGCCTTGGTTGGAGTAGATCTAAGTTTCCAGTTTATAGCTTCCATGAGTTTACTTGGTTTTGATCTAGTAAAACTTGTTATTTTCGAAAACTAGTAGTTCCATGTTGATGAGAACTTGATTTCATGCGATTTTGAACTATACTTTGCTGGATTCGGACTGGAAATGAGGATTTCATAGAGAAAACAACTTTTCAGACTTGAAATTTTTCCATGCTGAAACTTGCGGTTCTGGGATGAAAGAGTTCCATATGGCCTGCTTGGCATGCGACCTGGACTCCTCGCTCCAAGTCAGCATACGGCCATCTTGTTAGACGCATGACTGAATATGCGCATGCGTTCCTTGACCAAATACTTGGGACTTGAATGAATTAAAGTTTTCTAAGTTGAAAAAATTTCATGTGGCCAGTGTATATGCGGCCAAGAGGAGCATGCGACTGAATCGTCCATGCGTCAGAGTCTCATGCGCCTCTTATTTGATTGAGCGCATGACTTCCCCGACCTATGGCACGACTTTCCATAGTTTATCCTTTTCCTCTGACTCCCCTTTCTTGACCAGTTACATCTGTCACTTCTCTGACACAGCCATTCATATCAGTTACTTTCATGACCTTGCATTTATTGTCCGTCACTCAGCACTTTAACGGAGGAGTAGAATTTGCATCTCTCATACGGCCATCTTACCCCATGTGCCTATCATTCTCATACGGCCATCTCTCTCATACGACCAGCTCTTCCATGAGACAATTTCTATGCGTCTGTTTGTCTCATGCTCCTATGGCACTTGTAGTAGTTTAACTTCTTTTATATATTTTCCTGTTTAGTCTATTATGCTTAATTCTTATACATGTAATCTTTCTCTAAATTTCTTATAGCATGATTGTGAAAACCTGCTAAAACCTAGAATTTTCTGTACATGGATTGTATTGACACTGTTAATCTGAACTCCCGACACCTGACCAGTACTGATATTCCTGATAGTGGCTCGATGAAACGCACTCCTGACATGCTAGAATTGAATATGGATTATATTGACATTGTTAATCTTGAAATTCGGATATCAGACGTGCCCTGATATTCCTGATAATAGCTCGCCGTATCGAGTTAACCTGACATGTACTGATATTCCTGATAGTAGCTCGACGAAGAACACTCCTGACATACTAGAATTTTCCTGAACAGTAATGCTTGAATTGACAAGATAAATCCCGTGGTTGAATTATTTGTTCTTGTCCTAAATGTACTTGTCCAGCTCATGTCCTTTCCTATCCTGCATCATGTCTAAAGCAAATTCTTGAGCACCACAGTCAAAAATTCTTAATAACTTGCCTATGATGACAACTAGAATAATGTATTAGAAGCATTTAGAGAGATTTTCTGGCTACATGCAATCCTGGTATCCCATCGACACCTGATGGATTTGGAGCTCTCTGTCGTGAGGGGAACACTTCCAACACGCCATCGAGTATTGTATTTTCCTGTAAATGACTATACCTGATATAATCTATTTTATGTATCCTTATGCCTGGATAATCAGGATAGTCTGCAGGGCATGTGGTTGTATGGAATCTCAAACTGCATGTGTTAGTAACTAGGACTGTGATAACCCTAGTTAGCTAATGATAGCAAGCCGTAGGGCATGATTTGTCGTGATTGCTTTATTTTCAATCTAGTCTTGTCTTGTCCTGATTTATTTAACAACTGATCCTGAGACTGTAACCTGAGTACTGAATCCAGATATCCTTGTTTAAATACTCTAGAACTGTTTAACTGTTATTTTACCTGCTACACTTATTTAACTGTTCCTTGTGCTATTTTTTAATGATTTGTCTACATGCTGGTTTCTAGTTCCTAAGTTGGCTCCCTTGTGGTACTTGCTGTTTTGGGGTCTGACCCCACTAGTTTTGTATGGCCAAATTTTGGAGCAGGATCGCAGGATCTTCCGTATTTTTCGTCTCAAGATAGTGAACGCCAGGAGCACCCGAGGACATGAGTGAGTTTCTTCTTCATCACCAACTTGATCTTGTACTTATACTCTTGAGGCGTTTAGCCACCGAGCACGTGTTTAGCTTTAGGGTTATATACTAAAAGTATCACTTTGTATTAACTATATTTTCTTATTTTTAAATGAGAATTATATGGGTAAATGTTTGTATGTTATATTTGTTATAATATTAATGCAAGTGTATGCTATTCTATATTGTAGATAATATGGTATGTGGTGTCACACAGAAGATCATATTATTAGTTTCCTGTAGAATATATAAATAGTTCACAACTTAGATGGACTTGTACAAACCATTGGAAAGGTTGTAGTGTAATATGGTATTACTCTATCTTGACTGTAGGTTTACACTAGTACACTTTGTGTGTATTTAACAAGACCACTTGAGATTGTTCTCTTTGTACTGACTACCTAAGAGAACAAACACCTCTGTTATTATGGATGCTTGTGCTCTTAATCCAGATATAATAACAGACATGTATATGTAGTGTGCATTACTTTGACTCATAAAAGAGTGAGATTCATCATGGGTCAATAACCTCTATGAATTGGGTAATGCATTGTGTGTATGATGGACCGTTGATTATAAAAGGAATCCATATCCCGATATATCGGGTTGATGATGTCCCCTTAAGGAACTCATAAGGATTTTAATTTAAATCATGCAGGTGGATTATATTTGACATGACAAATAAAGTTGAGTGGTACTACTTAAGGATAAAAGATGTCGATCAATATAGTTGTCAGTAACTTAATTTGATCGACGGACATTCGATATCTTAACATGGGGAAACAAACAAGCATATAATAAGAAGGAGCCCATAATCATAATTTGGGATTAGGAAGGTAGTGCAACAATAGATCTTTAGTGCAACAATAAGAAGGAGCCCATTCTAGCCTGCGGGCCTACATGTAAAGCATATTCTAGACTATAGCTAGAGCTGATCATGTAATATTGCACTGTTGCTAGTTCTTTATTTTGCAACTAGCTTCATGATTATCTATGTATATATAGTTTGGGACGCCTTACTATTATATGTTTGGTGATCATACATCTTGTAACTTATTGCTTGCTTGAGATTGAGACACCTAGGACTCTTGACCCAGGAATGACTGTTGGATTATAGAGTAAAACCCTCACATGTCTAGACAGTTGTGACCGTATCTCGGGGTATTGAGTACTCTGGTGTACGTAGTTGGCTTTGTCTGGCTCCGCTATCTAGTATTCTGGTTCTGGGGCATGACAAATTTGGACCCAAGGTAATTGATGAGGCGTCACACCAAACCCCTCACCACGTACTCGGTTTCACGTCTCCGGGCCCATTGCTTGGACATATGCTCTTTGTCGCAATTTCAACGTGTCATGTCCCTCAATTGTAACCAAAGTTTCTAAGTTCTGCTCCATCTAAACCTGAAAATTTTAAATTTATATGTAAAACCAAACTGATTATTTTTCACAATATTTACAAAACAAAGATTATTAAGTGTCGAAGAGTAGTTCTTACAAACTTTATCTTAGCATATTCAGATATCCATGATCTTTCTGTATCATTTCTAGTATGCTTTTATCTAAAAAAAGATATTGGATCGGGTACCTCTCCATGCTTCTTAACCTTGCCATGAAAATATAGCATAAAAGCCACATAAAATCACTAGTTCATTTGAAAACTCTAAAAAGACGGTCACATTCCTATGCAAATAAATCTAGAAAATTGAAGAAACAAACAAATTAAAGAATATAAAAACAACAATGTAAATATGTACAAGAAATACTTACATATTCTATTTTATTGCAAGCATAACACTTTGTGCCACCAGTATGATGATAGACATGTTGTGTCCGATTTTCTTTATTTTTTTTTTTTAGCATTTTCCTATAACGAACAATAATAATAATTTTAACACATACTTGAAGATAGGTTTTGTCCCAATTTTCAACTAAACATGCCAAACTTCTGCACTAACTTCATCAGTTCCAGACTCCCAACGTTCTTCCATTCCTATATAAGGCGTATAATACTTCTTCTTAACTTCTGCTCTAAAATTCTTCCACAAAGCGGCAAAATGTGATAATTGTACTTCTTTGATAATATGCATATAAGGCAAATGCTCAGGTTTCCAATCAATGGTTCCTTGCATAAATATGACACTTTTAGCTAAATAAATTCATAACTTGCTAGGACATTCTTATAAACTCTAGACAACATAAGCAAGAAATAAAATTTATTAAAAAAATAAACTGATGTAATTTACCCATTCTTTAGTCATGAAATTAGAAATATAGCAATAGGTAACAATCTATTAAGAGCTCCAGCCACAACTAAAGAATCTATTTCCAGAAGGATATTAATCATACCAGAATCAACATCCTAGGCCTGTAAACATTAAGAATGACATGCTTATCTTGAATTGACATGCTAAACTAAACATGACATTTAGGCTAGAAACCCATAATTGTAATATCTTCTAGTTTTATTCACACTAAACAGTGTATACCATGATACACTCATATGCTATGCTATGTTCACACGAAAAAACAACAACAATCCATTAATTAAGAAACATAGATGGATGCACTTGACATGATTCATTGACATATGCCTGCTCTAGTACTAGACCTTGGACATGAACACATGATAGAGAGATTAAACCCTTACTAGTTCATAACGTATAACTAGGTAATCAATGGGAAAACATCGCGTCAGTCACACGTTTGACATTTTTCCTAAGTTCCCTAACCAAACAAACCCATTGTACTTCTTGCAATCCAAATAGCTGACTAAGAGAAAAAAAATAACAAAACATGCATCCACTATAAAAGAATACTAAAGTAGACATATAAATTGAGGTTAAATCTTTATGTCCATTCAAACATGTCAATCCTTAAGTACCTTTGGTTTTATAATGTTTGACCAGTGATGCAAATAGACAAAACTATGTGAATATAAACATGATGATATCAAAAGAAAAATATAACATAAAGTAAAAAATTATGGTTGCTTTACTTGAGAATGCCTAGATAGCACTGCATATATAATCTCTAGAGGATGGTTGCTACAGGAAAATGATGACCTTACTATTAATAAAATTTGTTAATTCTTTTATAGAGGTTCTTTATACTCTAAAGAACTTAGGATAACGACCATGAAGATTAACATACATTTACAAGTAGCCTCTTCTTGGTAATATAATTGAAATCTAAATGATAGTTTGTGTATGAAGATTAACATACATTTACAGTTTGTGCTATCTAAATGATAGTTTGGGTATGTTACATTGGAATGTAATTGAAATCATGAAAGGATTCATTTAGGATATAGCAATTACCATATCAAAATTTAGCATATCAAAATATCACTGTCAGAGACGTTGTCACCAGGATTTTACCTGATTTATGCCGAATGGAGCCACCAAAGCTTCCCAAATTGGCCCAAAGGCCGAGTTACCAATTTTATCAATTAATCTTGTCTCTAACTGAACAACGTACGCTAGCTTATCATTTTTGGCCAATTATTTAAACCTTAGTTAAAAATCCACTTTACACTCAGGAACATAGCATTCCAAGAAAACCAATTGAAGCAAACCACAAAGCAATTAAAACCTTACTCACAAGACGTGCCATAGATTAGGAATTAAAAAATGAAAAGTTACCCCCATGAGATTGGCACTACTGTTGATGCTGAGCTAAAACTACCATATAAACTAACCATGGGTGACCACATAATTAATAAAGAATGTGAGTAAATCTAAACAAATAAAGAATAAATTTACAACACCGTATACAGACAAAGACAAAGTAGAAGACAGACAAATGACTGATTTCACAAGTTCTCACAAACCAAAACAAGGTAGATTAAATTAATCAAAGACAAGCCCAAGAAAACCCTTTTGTCTTAAATCCTCACTACAATTTCACTAACATCAATTTTCAGATAAAAGAATATACACAATTACTCAAGGTTACTCTTAAAAGCATAACAAAAAAAGATAATAAATCCATTCAAAGACAAAATCTCGAAATTCCAGCACTCGTATGTATGACGTAACCATTTACAGTAAACCGAATCTAATTCCACACAACCCAACTCTTATTTTAGATTCCAAGTACTACAAAATTGAGACATTGCCAAAAAAACAAAAGGAGTGAGAACAAGTAGCAGTTAATAGTTCAGTTACACCGGACAAACCAAAAGCAACAGAAAAGATGAAGTAGAAAAGGCATGCCCAATAAAGGATGGGCTTGGGATTGCTTATCATGGCTGTATTTTTATTACATAGCTGTCTATTCACCCAACCTGATCGTAGACCGGTGAATGGCCTGACAGTGTGAGGGAAAGGTCTGGTCTCTTGCAAGACTAAGGGTATCAATGAGAGAAAGTCAATCAAATAGAAGCCCAAGAAAGCTTATTCTCTCCAAAATTCTTACTCAAGCATCACAAACATATCATTAAATGAACATCCAATTTATATTTTGCAGTATCGGCCGATACCGATCCGATACGGCCTATACCGATACAGTTTGGCATGTCCAGATCCGATACCGACCGATACCCGATACTGATCGATACCGACATTAAAGATCTCTTTTCCAGTCAATTCGGCAAAGAAAATTGAATGTAAAAGACCAATTAGCAAGGGTGTAAAAGAATAGTAAAGTTGTAAAAGCATATAAAAGAGGAAAACTTATCTATTACATGTAAATCTATCGACAATGGTGACTACTATTTCATTCAATTTAAAAAATACTAAGAAACAACACTGGAAATACTTAAAATTATTCCTAAATATATAAAATATATTTTCTGAAATGTTAATAATTTATTTGCTTTCAGATACCAAAAAATCCGATACTCCGATCCGAAACCTTCGATAATATCGATACTGCTGATCTCGATACTCATAGGAATCGTCCGATACCGATACTTTGAACCTGGCTAATCATACGTGAGATATATGATTAACTATTCACAAGGTCTATACTACCACAAGGTCTAAGGGTATGATCACATATTTAACTAGAACTTTTTCACCCCCGACTAGTACAAAGGATCCAAATCATAACATGTTGCGATACAAAAACATAATACAAGGTCTAAATACCAGCACAATGATCAAGGTCTAAATATAGAACAATGTACGAGGTCTAAATATGAAAAATAATATCTCATGACTAGGGATCCAATCTATACTAAATCGTGTATCATCGTGTCAGGAATCAAGTATAACATCACGAAGAAGATGTATCATAGAAGCTATCAAGTAAGAAAGCTAGCAGAGAATGTACTCGACTGTGGTCCTGAGTTGAAAACACAAGTTAGTGTCCGAATTGGAGTCCAAGTGACCTATATATGAATTTCTAATATCAATAGGTGATTTGGAATCAAAACAAGCTTAACTATCCTTATTCTAGGTTTCTAGATCAATTGTAGGTCAATAGGATAAAACTAGGTTAATACCTATGTTTGGTTTCTCCAATACCTATTTGGTTGGCCTATTTAGTTATTTTAGCTATTACCAAGCTATTTATAGGTTTTCTAATCACACCCTATATGTATAGGTATTCTAGGTATCATATATTATATATATAACTATCTAAACACATATATCTAAGTATTATATATTACCTTAACTATTTACCTACTACCTTAACCCATTACCTAGTATCTCACCCATTACCTTGACCACTACCCAGTACCTTACCCCAAATTCTAATATCTTAGTATCTTGACCAATACCTTACACTCCTAGGTACTTACCCAATATCTAGTTCTAATACCTTGACACCAAGTAGGATACCTCACTCAAACCCCAATACTCACTTACCCTCACTCATGATACGTGAGTATCATGATACCACTATCATGATACCACTATCGTCATGGTACCCAAGTATCACATTGGTACCGCACTCCCTCACTTGATACCTACACTAATATAGACTCAAACATTAACCCAAACCTCACTCAAACACTTGGCACTCGTCATACACTAACTCACTAACACACTCACTACACTACCTCACATAAACCACCACACTTGTACACATTTGGACCTACCCAACACCACATACACAACATCACTAAGCCTCAAACTCACCTACACATACACTTCATTTGTGCACCTCATTGTGCACTGCCTGCACTGAGTTATGGACACAAAGTTGATCTCAGTCCTGAATAGTCCCCCCTTGGTGCACTCTGTACAGACTCCCTAACTTGCCGGAGTTGCTGCCAATGGGAATCTGAGCTGCTGTGTACAATACAACAAGCTATATGTTGTTATTGCTCCTGCGGTTGCTGCTGCAACTGGTAGTGCAACCTGCACCAACTGCTGACACAACACACTACAGTAGGTGCAACCTGGGACAGAACCTGAGCCCTCTACACTGCTGTGCTCTTCCCTCAAACATGCTGCAAGAGCAGCTGCTACTGCCCTTCACCTTGTTGTAGTCCTCACTCCTCACCCCCTCCCCCCTAAGCTTACTCACACACATCTCCAAAACTCCACACACTAGCACACACAACCTCAAATCACACACGATACACAAGTATCACAACAACACTACCATGGTACAACCCATGCTACTCCTCCCTACACCAAATACACCATGATACCAATACACCTAACCGATTGGAACACCAAAATATATGTAATATGACATGAATATATATAAAACAAATAGATCTAAAGCAATAAAGAGGAATTGACACAAAGAGGCTCCAAAACACACAAATTACCAAATCTACCTATCCGTATCATGGCATACCATGACACGAACTCTAAGTTGTGGACACTAGGAGACAAGCACAAACCAAAATAGACAACAAATTTCTCATGGAAACAATACAAAAATACGTGGTGGACACAAATTCGTAATTCCACCAAATGGTCCATAAAAACACATGGATCTACTAGGAATAGGCTCTCTACCACCTAATTCACCACCTATTAGGTTGGATCTAACTATTGTTAGGTTCCTATAGGTTCAATTTGGGTTTCTAACATAGAAATTGATAGAAAAATAAAATTTACCTATTGGGAGTTGTGTCCCAATGAAGCTCCACCAAATTGAATACAATGAGAGTGAATTAGATACGATTCTCCTAGCTTGGCTCCTCTCAAATGCTCCTTCTAGTGTTCCAATGCTCTAGTCCTCCATGGGAATGGAAATGAGTGAAAAATGAGTAGTTGGGAGTGTAAATTGGTTGGATTGGGAGTGGCTTGTGAAAGTAGTAAATTTGTAGGAAAAATGAATTGGAATCTCTTCCAATGGGGGTCGTCCACTATATGGGTGGTTGTGGGTTGATTTAATTACAAGTTTGCCTCTCTTCTTCCTATTTTGAATTCTAAATCTAATATGAATATAATCTTTTGGTTATGGAGATAAGCTAATTAGTTATAGGAGGGTATCTAACTAACTAATAGGAAATATTATATCCATGAGAAATAATTTCTAATTAATTCTAACTAACCACTAATTAAATATAACTATGTAATTAACAACTACTAGTGAAATTATAAAAATATCTCTAGTCATAATTTTAGGTGGTTACAATTGGGTGATAGATCTAATGCCTATCCAAAATGTGTAGTTGAGGATGTTCTTGTGCAAATTAATAATTTATTTTTTTACTGATTTCTATGTGCTTGATATAGAAAATAGTGATAAAATTGTTTCTATTTTATTAGGAAGACCATTTTTAAATACATCTAAGACTAAGATAGATGTTTATAGTGGCACACTTACTTTGGAATTTGATTGTAAAATTGCTAAGTTCAATATTTATGATGATATAAAATATCATGATAATGATAATTCTATTTGTTATATTGGTGTTGTTGATTCTTTAACACAAGAAGTTTTTAAACTTGATGGCAAAGATGGATTAAAAGTTGCCATTAGTGTGCTTCTTTAGAAAAAAATATGATGAGTTAGCCTTAAGTACTAATTTGCAGGAAACTAGTGCAGCGTTGAATATTTTTTCGAAGACACAGCAGTCAGGTAATGGTCCTTATATTTCTTTACCAATTTCTGACAAGAGGACTTTACCCTCTGTTTTGCAGACCTCTATTTTAGACTTGAAGCCCCTGCCTAGTTACGTCAAGTGTGCATAGAGTCGAGCCAACGACAATATTAAACAAATGCGCTACTTGGGAGGCAACCCAATGAGAGTTTGTTCTTATTCTGTATTTTTATTTTTGGTTATTTTTGACTTTTCTTTACATTTAACCTTACATTAGGGACAATGTTAGTTTTAAGTATGGGAGAGGATATTTAGATTGTGTTTTTTTTTAAATACATTGTTTAAAAAAATGAAAAAAAGAGTTTTTGTTTTTGTGGTTTTTAATAATTTTTTGTTGTATATGTCATGAACAAGATTCAACAAAGTTTGAAAATTTTATAAACATGATTGAATAAGTAATCTTTTCAGCTTAGAATTATTTATTCTAGTTATTTTCTTTGAGGATGATAGTGACTAAATTTGGTAAATAAAAATCGGTGAGATTTTGGGCCTTTAGACTAACACATCTTTCTTTTATGAGAGATATTCTTCCATAGATTTGTTTCTCTAGAACTTGCTTTGATTTTCTTTGAGGTCACATTGATACATGCATGCATAAATATGATTAAGGATCTCTTTGTTATGTTCTACATAAGCCAAATAGCCTACCCTGTAATTAATTTTTCTTTGTTGAACCCCTTTGAGCTTTCTTGCATTTTTCTTGGTATACCCACATAACAAGCTTTCAACCTAAAATATGTGTACCTTTACCTAAGCCCAAAGCTAGTGGAGCAGTGTTAATCATTATGATATGTATAGGTATACAAAGAAATAAATATAGGGGTGTTTGAATTTGGGTATGGCTACAACCAACAAAATGGAACATATTTTCATCCTCAATTTTTTGAGTTCCATTATTGTTCAAAAAAATAATAAAGAAAAAAAAAAAGGAAGAAGAAAAAGAAAGGAAGAAGAAAAAATGAAGAAAGTGAAGGAAAGTGCTTTGATATTACACTATCTATGTTCATATTTCCTCTTAACATCCCAATAAAGGGGTATGCTTATACGTGATATATACAAAAGAAGATGTTGAATGGAGTGATTGGTTTTACATGTCTTATATATTGAGCTTGAGTTGATTCATTTTTGCTCTATTAGTTTTGATGGCTTTTGAGCTACACTCCCAAATATACCCACCTTGATCCTAAGCCACGTTACAACCCATAAAAAAATTTTATGATTTATATTATGCAAATGATCCCAGTGGTGGAGAATGAGAAGATATGCAAGCTTATGGTAGATCATTTCTTTTGGAATAAATTTGAGTGAAATATAGACCCTTCAAACACATGAGATTTGAGTGTTTATATCCGTGAGGTCTACCTATTTAGTTTACCCAATGTTCAAGTAAAAATATTCGGTAAGTAATTAGAAGTTGTTTAAGAATATATGTTCATGATATGTTATGAGTTTTGAAGAGCTTGGTTATTGTCACGCCCTAGTCCCAAAATACCAAGGGACTAGCCACGTGGCAATGGCCAGCAACACAACTCCAATGGACAAACCTAATTTAATGGACCCGTTAGAGTGCACTTAAACTATAATAAATATAAATACAAGTCTACACCATCTATCACAGTATAAATCTAGTCTCCTCCACAGAAAGTAAACACAATTCAATATGGTAGACCAGTCAAGATAATAGATAAAAAGAAAATAGTCCATCATCAAGTCCACATAAGTAGTATCTCGGGGAACAACCCATCACAATAAGAAAAGAGAATAACACCAATACATATGTCCATAAGTTCAAGTCCAAGTATGAAATAACACTAAGCATAAATAACTGAGTACTCATGAGAAATCCTCTGGCACAACCTCGTCCTCTGGTGCCAATACTACTCCAGCGTCAGCTTCTGTCCTGTATACCTCTGGGTAATCCTCCTCTGCTGTACCTGGTGACATAATTCGGATCCAGTCCTCAGGGGACATAGCCAGGTACAAGAAATACTCAAGCCAAATAAAATACAGTAAATAAGAACAGATCCTTAAGGCAAGCTATGTAACCAGCTAAGTAAAATACAAATGAGAGCATCACTAGTACTCAGGCTGAGACCACTACAGGCTCTGTGTCGGGGAGCCCATAGCAGCAAGTAGTATCACGTAGGGCCAGTAAATGTGCTAAGCTCTGATACAGAGACTAAAGCACCTCCAGTAGTATATATATATATATATATATATATATATATATATATATATATATAATCATCCTGTATCATGTGTGTCTCTTCCCACCCATTGTAACCTCACATCTCATGTCCATAACACGCTAGCTAGTACAACGAGTCATAATGATATCTCTATATATGCAAGTCTCATATCACGAATCCTGTAAGCCTATACAAAATTACTATGAATAACTCAAGAAAGATTTTGTCACATGAAATAGTGTCAAGTTTCCTACGGTATGGCTTACTTGGTAAAGCAAGCACGCAAAAATATGATCGTGGAATCAACCAAGGTTCAAGAACTCGGTATCGGTATCGGTATCGGACAGTTTGTATGAGTATCGGTATCGGCAGTATCGGCAGTATCGGCGGTATCGGATCGGAGTATCGGATATGTTGGTATCGGATGTATCGGCAATTTAAATAATTATTAATTAATTAGTAAAAAAAAATAGAAAAATATAATTTACATATTTATGCATTATTTAAGTGTTTTTCATGTTTTTTTTAACTAGAATTGAATAAAACAATAGTCATCCTTGTTGAATGGTTTACCTGCGATATATACGTTTTCTTCCTTTACATATTTTTAGTTACAATCTTACTATGTCATTATATTCGTACTAATTGAATCTTGTATTGTTCTGTAGGTTTCAATTTTGACGAATAAAGGCGCATAGAGGGAGGTACAAGAGATTAGAAGCAAATAAGCAATGCAAATGGCAGGATGAGATAATGAGACAAGTGACAAGACCCATAATTATATTTGTCGAGGAATCGAGAATTTTTTTAAAATTTTTGTAAATAAATAAATATTTAATTGTATTCAGAAATTTAGTATAAGTGAGTAGTTATAAATTGTTACAATGTTATCTATGACACCAATTATTTTGTTTCATAATATATCGAAATAAAATTAGCAACAAGATTTACATGTTTAAATATAAAAGTACGACAAAAAATCACTTGGCCAAAAAAATTCATCGGGACTCTGGCCTATCCCTTCATTTAAATTTCATGAATAATAGTCTTTTTACAATAACTACGAACTACAATTTCTATACACAAAAAAAAGTTGTGTATGAACTATCAAATACAATTTGTATACAAAAACTTGTGCATGAACAAATACAAATACAAAAATTTGTATACAAATACAAAAACTATAATTTGTATACAAATACAAAAATTACAAATATATCACTAAAATTGATCATAATTATCATGATCGTCCTGATATGGTTCTTGGTTATGAGGGTAGTAGTGACTGATATCTGTATTATGAAAAAAATTTGTCATGAGGCCATCAAATGTTGAATGTTGTTCCGCCTCTGGAGTGTTGTATGGATAATAACTTGTGTATGAACTATCATATGTATTGTTGTAATTGTCTGAAGGAGTAGGTACATCATGATGGCTAGATCCTCCAGCATATGTATCATCCATGCGGTGCTCTCTAGGTTGATAATCACTTGGCCAGTCTTCAGAGTATTCATGAGACTGATCTCCAGGACTTTCATATTCATTAGTATTGTCAGCACCAGCAGCGAGTGTAGCTCCATTGCCTCCACTATCAGTAGTGTCGTCATTATCGCTGTCGACCTGTCGAGATTGTACAGCTGGTGTTTTCTTTCTTTTTCCAGGCCTTCCAGCATTTTCGGCAATATCTTGTGGATCGACATCCAAGTTATCATCTAACCACTCATTTTCTCTGCCATCTAAGAGTGGTGTTTCCCTTTCTCTAGTCCAAGCTATGAGTGGATCTTCTTCATGAAATATCTCATCCAAATCAATAATATTTTCTTCATCTTGTGATCTTTGCATATTTCGAACCCTCAATCTCATATTATAATGGACAAAAACTAATTTTTCTAGTTTTGTCATTAAAAGTCTATTGCGGGGACGAGTATGGATGAGAGAAAATGTTGTCCAATTCCTTTCACAGTTAGAAGAAGACACTGTTTGACTCAGGATGCGCACAGCTAATCGAGTCAAATTTGGGGCTTCCTCCCTAGCATGTATGGACCACCACTCAGCTACAAAATAATAAAATATATTAGCTTTGTAAGTATATAAATTTAATTAATAAATATTTTAAAGTATGAACTATTACTACCAGGAAGACATCTATTTACAGCACTTTGGAATTGATTTGAATTAAATACACCACTCCTCAATCTGAACTTTTCTGCCTGCAAAGTGATATTACAACAGTTATGGGTCTTATGACATTAAAATTCAATATTGTAAAGTTATAAAAAAATCCAATATCAAATAATATTTACCTCTTTGTTTATATTAAGGCGTGTTGTATTGTCATTTACCATTCTATTAACGACGCGGTGGAAACCATTAAGTACCTCGTCGTCATTTATAACATCATTAGAATATTGGTATTTTGGATTCAAGAAATAACCTGCAATATTGAATAAATAACTAGTTTTAAAATCACTACAAACATTATAAAATAACATTTGAAGGGTATTAAATTTATAGAGTAGTTACCAGCTGCATGTATATCTCGATGTAGTTGAGAATTCCATCTGGTATCAATCATTTCCCACCACTTCCTATATCCTTGACCAACATTCTTTTTGATTATTTCTTTAGCCCTGTCCATAGCCTCGTAAAGATGACCCATCTCAGCTTTATCATCGCTATCCACCATCCTCAAAACTTTTACTAGAGGTCGAAATATAGCAGTGACCCCTGCAATATCCCTCCAGTAAGTTTGACTCTCGATTAAACTGACAACCACATCTGCCTTGTCTCTATCTTTACGATTGAGTCTCATGTAGTTATCTGTCCAACCCCGTGTATTTATCATCCTTTTTAAATCAGCCTGATGTTTAAGGATGGAATCAAAAGCAATAAAATTGGTAGCAAACCGAGTGATGGCTGGTCTAACCAATTCTCCATTCTGAGTCTCAGTCCTCATGATGCTAAGAGCCCAACCATGATTATATATGAAACACGTCATATCTTGAGACTTCCGTATTAGTGGCTTAATATGTGGATCATTGGCTATATCCTTCAGCATGAGATCTATGCAATGTGCTGCACATGGCGTCCAATATAAATTTCTTCTCACCTGCATATAAACATATATATATATATATATAATTAGAAAGAAGCTATATTTACAATAATAAATAACATATATACAAACATATTTATAATAAAAAAAATTCAGTATAAGTGCATTCTCACCTCCATTAACCTCATTCCCGCCTTCTTGTAGTTGGAGCCATTGTCAGTAATTATTTGGACGACCCTGTGTTCTCCAATCTGTTCCACAACTTCATTCATCAGTCCAAATATGTATTTACTATCTTTGTATTTGTCAGAGGCATCTACAGATTTAAGAAATATCGTTCCTTGTGGAGAATATACAAGAAAGTTAATGATGCATTTTCTGTTCTGTGTACTCCATCCATCGCACATAATGGTACATCCACACTCATCCCAAGACCTATGAAATGATTTTAGGTACTCATCCATGTCACTTATTTCCATATCCAAATAAGTATTTGAAATCTCAAAAGGAGTTGGACCCTTTACTCCACCCCCGGAAGCTGCTATGGCATCTATCATTGGTTGATAGTGTGGACTTTTAGCAGCATTGAATGATATATTATTGTATATAAAGAATTTTGATATAAATCTTCCTATATGATTTTTGGCATTCTTGATCCCCTTAATTGCACCCTTTATTTTGGGTTGCATTGCCCCTTGTTTTCTGAGGACATAAGGGTCCATACTCCTTACTTCTTTCTCTGGAATATTTCTCACCTCCTCCCCACGATATGCGACTGACTTTGATCGGCCACCTAACGTCGGACCCCTGCTTGACCCTGTTTCTCTGTCCCCGACACTCCACCGTCTACCCCATTCCTCAGCTGCATGTTCTCTCCTACTTTGTCTCATGTCCCTTCTAAGATCCGTGAAGTCTTCAACTTCTTCTTCTGAGGAGGAATCTACTCGAGCCATCCTTGTCAACTCCTCCTCTACCCTTTGCTTTCTTTGATTCGCCACTATTTTATCCTTTTTTTTACCCTCAACAAGCAACAACATTTCTTTTTTTATAGCAATTGGTACCTCAGGACACGATGCTATATTTCCTGTAATACCCGCTAAGTGTTGTTTCAGCCGAGTAACACCTCCGTCCATAATTTTGCTACAATAATTGCATTCCACCCTCCTCTTATTACTAGGATTGACACATTTTCCATGTTTCCAACCAGCATCCATTTCCTCCGGCGTACGACTTTTTGGTGCCATTAAGTAATCCTGAAATGATATAACGTTACATACAATAATAAAAAAAATGTTACATGCAGTAATAAAAACGTATAAAATTGTTAGATGCAATAATAAAAAATACAAAGAATGATAACTAATGTGTATTCTCCAGTTGATGCCTCTGACAAATAATGTGTATTCTCCAGTAATAATTACTGACCAAAAATACAAAGAAATATCGTTACGTACAATAATATAGTTATATAAACTATAATGTTACATACAATAATATAGTTATAAAAACTAAAATGTTACATACAATAATTAAAAATTTGTTACATGCATTCATAAATATTGTTAGATAGTCATATATACGATATATAAATTGAAATAATATAAAACATTACATAGATAACAATAACAGGTAGTATATAACTATATATATAATTTTGTTAGATGCATAAATAAAAAAAAGACGTACAATATATAGTATATAGTATATAGTATATGATGCATAGACGTACATATATTAGTGTATATGTAATATAAAAAAAAGTCATAATATATATATATTAGTGTATATGTAATATAAAAATAAGTCAGAATTTATATATATTAGTGTATATGTAATATAAAAAAAATCACAATATATATATATTAGTGTATATGTACAATAGAATATATATATATATATATATATATATATATATATATATATATATATATATATATATATATATATATATATATTAGTGTATATGTAATATAAAAAAAAGTCACAATATATATATATTAGTGTATATGTACAATAGAATATATATATATATATATATATATATATATATATATATATATATATATATATATATATATATATATATATATATATATATATATATATATATATATATATATATATATATATATATATTAGTGTATATGTAATATAAAAAAAAGTCACAATATATATATTAGTGTATATGTAATATAAAAAAAAGTCACAATATATATATTAGTGTATATGTACAATAGAATATATATATATATATATATAGAGAGAGAGAAATATATATATATATATATATATATATATTAGTTTTATAAATAAAAAAAAGTCAGAATATATATATATGTATATATATATATATATATATAAGTTTTCTCCTAAAATACTATATGGATGCTGACTTAAACAACCAAATTACATTGGCTTTCTGGCTAGTGGGAATCCTGTTGGTTACACTGGTCACGGGTTCGAATCCAGCGTTTAGGGGGATTTGTTTTTTTTTTCACAGCCGTTGGATCTGAGCGGTGGATCGCTGACGTGGCGAAATGAACGGTGGAGATTAATCTGATGTGTGTTTGTAGGTTGCTGACGTGGCGAAGATCTGAGCGGTGGATCGCTGACGTGGCTAAATGGACGGTGGAGATTCTTTTGATCTGTGTTTTTGGGATGCTGACATGGCAGAGATCCGAACGCTGGATCGCTGACGTGTCAGTTTGGACGGTGGAGATGGGCTGATCTGTGTTTTTAGGATGCTGACGTGGCATGGATCCGAACGCAGGATCACTGACGTGGCGAAATGGACGGTTGTGATTCGTTTCTAAATAATAATGGATGCTGACGTGGCTTTTTTTTTTTTTTTTTTTTTAAAGTTGGACAAAACTCGGGCGGAGAGAGAATTTCATTCGGCCGAATGTTATTTCTCCCCTCTCTCTCCGCCTCGGCCTCCGCTCGCCTCTCTCTCCGCCTCCACTCGCCTCCACTCGCCGGGGAAGGCCTCCACTCGCCGGGGAACGTCTCCACTCGCCTCCACCGCTCGAGCCAAGGACGGAGGAGATGTTCTCGAGCCGCGGTGGAGGCGGAGGAAGACTTCTCGAGCCGCGGTGGAGGCGACGGAGGAGGCCAAGGACGAGCTCGACTGGAGAGGAATTTGTTACCTGGAAAAGGTTAGACTATCTGGACTTCTTCTCTGTTTGTAAAAATTAGGGTTTGTTCTTTGTTGTTTGTTGTGTGTTAATTTAGGAAAATGATCGAGTATTTATAGAACTTTTTTATTGCACTGATATTTTTCTTCAATTATTTGATTTGACGTCGTCTGCAAAGCAATATTTTCTTTATTGGATGCTGATTTTAGGATTAGATTTGCTTTTGTTTTTGGTCGGAAATCATTGGATATGGTTTTGTTTTTGGTCGGGATTCCAATCTCCAGAATCAGTTAGGTTTGTATCGGGTCGTGTCGGTCTGTATCGGCTCGTATCTGACCGATACAACCCGATACAGTACATTTCCACCAAAGTATCGGCCGATACCGATATTTTTCATGAGTATCGTATCGGGTATGCTCAGATCCGATCCGATACGGCCGATACGTATCGGTATCGGCCGATACTTTGAACCTTGGAATCAACTCTCTAAATGATGTTACACGACTCTGTATACGACGTCAACACCCGAATCTTGTTTGGACGCTAAGAAACGTCTCATGGTCTTAGGTTGAACAGGTACATCATAAATGTATATATATATAGAAGAAACATAAGAAGATAATATAACATGATCCTACTGCAAGTTTGGCAATGTACACTTACCTGGGTTCTGAACTCCGTCAACTGCTTCTGTAAAAGTGGAATCTCCAAGTACGCCTCTGGATGCTGAAACAAACATCACCAATGCTCTCATAATACTTGAAATAGCTAGGATTGACTACACATAAGTCCAATTTGAACTGAGGAACAGAATTGACTATTTTGGGTCAAAGCGGGGTCCATATGTGGGCCACTTCGCACCGAAAAATGTGCCAAAGATAAAGTTCTTCAAATTTAGCAAATTTAGTGTCTACGAGTCCAAAATAATGGCATGAAATCAACGGTGTATCCAAAATTGAATTTTGGTGAGCCGGTCATGAAATCACCCGTCAAGTGGAACCGTGGGACCTACGAAAAGGTATTTCGTCAATGTTCTCAGAATCGAACCAAACTTGGGTCACAGGACCAACGTAGCGCTGCGAATCTGATGGCGCAAGTTTTGTTGCGAAATAACAAGCACACACAAAATTATGACAAGTATCGGAACAGGTCGATACGATATTTTTTAATGGATATGCGTTGATTTTAGTGTGCACGCACATCCAAATAAAATTCTGTAAAATTTTACATAACCGCGTTGACGATATGCGACTTTCGGTGAAATCCTCACACGAAGAAGTCGCCTTGTTTGGCGGGATGCACCCTGTATCGAGAAAAATTAGTTTTATAAAATCAAGTTTTTGACAGATTTCTGCATTAAATAAATCACAGAATAAATCGAATTTAGAGAAAGTATTTAAAGGAATTAAAACTAGGTTATGTTGTCAAGAATTCTGTTTAGGTAGAATTTTAGCATCGCGTGCCATTTTGGAGATAATGGGACTCAAACACGCGTACTTGAAACAATTTCTGTTCCTGGCCAACTGCTCATTTTTTACTGTTTTATGTCGCGATTTATGTTCGATACATGACACAATAAACTAAACTATTTAAACAGGGTTCATGGGGGTCATGTGACCTTCATATAGGATTTGACGGTTCGCTGTTTGGTTTACTGTATAGGAAGAAACAGAGGTGGGAAGAAGGGTACCTCGTTTAGTCCGCTACTCACGATTTCAGGTGCGGTTGTTTGTGGCGGTGCGCGGTGGCGGTCGATGGCGATCATCGACGGTGGAGGGGTTCGTTTGGACGCAGGAAAGAATTGGCTGGTGGTGGTCTATGGTGATGATATATATTGGGAGTGAAGGGGGGTTTCGGAAGGGGAAACGAAGGTTCGGGGGCATTAGAGAATAGGAATGGAGGGGGTCGGGGTTACTATAGCTGGGGGGTCAGGGGCTGTGTCGGGTTTGGGTCTGATTCGGGTGTGGGTTTGGGTCTGATTCGGGTTTGGGTTTGGGTTTAGGGTTTGATTTATAATAATTATTATTCTATATATATTTTTTGAACCTCAAATAATTTTCAGGAAAAATCTACAATACTTTAATAATAGTTGTACACCAAAAAATATATTATTGTTCCCTATTTCATTTTTATTTCATGCATTATTAATTTATAGTATTGTGTAGTCTACTTTGCTCCATCTTGACAGGATAATAGGGACATGTTAGGATGACTTGGCGATTGGCATGGATGATGGCTTTACATGATTCTAGAGGATTTAGAGTAGGATTTTTGTATAAATTTGATGTATAGATGTATTAGTATTCATTTGTGGATTTATCGAATTTGTCTCCCAAAAAGCTGATATATATGATGTACTAGAGCATTATAGTGAACTGTTGTGATTGTGATTATGTTTGGAATTTACTCGTATGTTAGTGTTGTGATGAAAGATCAATAAATGATAGTATTGGTGAATATTGAGGTTTAGAACAGCTGACTACTGTTGTTTCCAACATCGTAGGCTGGGCATTCACAACCCATACCCGATAATCCGTGATCCATTCAATCTCAATCCAACCAATGTAATATAGGGTGATATATATATATATATATATATATATATATATATATATATATATATATATATATATATATAATTTTTTCAGCACTAGATTAATGAATTTTAAGGCAGTTTGTCAACAAAGATTAAGCCTATGCCTATTTGTCCATGTAGGTATCATTCCACTATATTCTTGTGATCTTGGGCTCTATAAGCACACATGTCAATGTATTGAAGATCCCTCTACTAGAAGGTTAAGTTGATAGTGATCCCTTCCAATCGTTTGCTATACAACGCTCGCACAAGAGTTGGCTTTAGAATTGGATTCCTTTCTTCTTTGCTGAAGGAAGCCATGATTAACAAGACCAAAATTTATCAAAAATGTACATCAAGCTTTTTGGATTCTTTGACATGTGAACCTATTCTTTGGTATTACAAATCACAAGTCTAAAATCTTAGAAGAGCACAGCTCTGTCTGAAACACGCAACAATTATGTTATACCATGAAGATATCTTAAAAAAACTCAAGAAACAAGGAAAACAGAAACAACAATTCAATTTGTTCCTTTATTTTTTACTCAAGCTGTTAAAGGAAAATATCTCACCAAATTTGCTAGTTGATTTGGTCAATTAGTTGTCCATTTATTTGTATTGATTTTGTCATTCATTGTCAATTAGCTAGCTTTTAATTTATTGTCAATTAGCTACCTTTCCATTTATTGTGCTTGACCTTAGGCTATAGATGTGGATCTAATGCGTATGAGATGTGTATAAATGCATAATCTTATTATGTAAATATTAAGAAAATAATTTTTCACCATTTCGTTTCTCTTAATGGTATCAGAGCCATATCGCACAAACAATCAATACCCAGCCAAAATGTCCATGGCAAGCGATGAAGATCAAAAGCTTAAGCATGGAAAGATTTGGAACTCTTCAAAGTCTCCAAATCTATGGAAAAATTTCAATCATCCATTATTCGGATAAGCCTGGCGTAGTCATTGTGTCATAACCTTTGGTGGAAGACAACTATAACACATGGGTTCAATCCATGAGCATGGCCTTATTGATCAAGAATAAGAAAGGATTTGTTGATGGACCAATTTAGAGGCCAACTGACGACAAGGTTGAAGAAGAGCAGCAATGGGATCGCTGCAACACACTTGTCAAGACATGGTTATTGGGATCAATGTCAAAAGAGATCTCAGGAAGTGTCATTCACTACAAAAATGCTCGAGGTATGCGGCTTGAATTACAAGAGTTATTTTCTCATCTGAATATTGTTCAATTGTTTCATATAGACAATGAGATTCACGAATGTGAACAAGGCAACAAATCTGTGACTTCATTCTTTACCAAACTCAAGATTCTCTAGGATGAGAGAGATGTGCTATGTGAGATACCTGCTTGTAGCTATGAAGCAACCAAAGAAATCAAGGCTTACATGGAAACTCAGAAAACAATGAATTTTTTTATGGGTATAAATGATTCTTATGCTACGGTTTGTAGCAATACACTTTTGCTGGATCCACTACCAAGCGTGAATAAGACATACTCACAGGTGCTCTGCCATGAGAAACAGACAGAAGTTTCGAGTGGGAAGGCATTGGCTCAACCAGAAGCTGCTGCCTTTGTTGTGAAGAAAGCAACTTGTGATCTTGATCCCGGAGAAGGTGAATCCAAATATGAAAAATACCACAAAACAAATCATAGTTCCAAGAATTGTCGTGCACACCTCAGGTGTACCTTTTATAATTGGAAAGGCCACACATATGAGTACTATCGCAAAAGAAAAGCTGTTATAGAGGGAGGATAAGGACGTTCGAAGGGGAACCATATTGCTTTCATAAGTGACAAAAGGGAGGTTGCATCTAATTTCCCCTTTTCTACATCTAACCAAGTTGGCAACATTCTGAATTATGATGAGCTGTGAGGTAAAGCTTTCTCCTTCCCTCAAAATGGCAAGGAAAATATTTGGATATTGCACAATGGTATCAGTGATCATATTGTTTGTAGTCCTTCCTTTCTCACTTATTTGAATCCAGTTGACAATCGTTTTGTCAAACTGCCGGATGGTACCTCGGCTCAGGTCACTCACATTGGCAAAGTTATTTTCTCTCCTAATTTCACCCTTCATAATGTCTTATGTGTTCCATTATTCTATTTAAACTTGATCTCCATTAGTAAGTTGGCATTAGATTCATTCTACATCACCATATTTCTCAGTCAATTTTGTGTCATATAGGACCTACGATTGGGGGAAGATGATTGGGATGGGAACTGAGAAGGAGGGACTCTACTGCCTCGACCAAAAAAAGGAAAGGGATGTGTAATTCAGTCCGCGCTCACACCTCCAGTCTTTGGCATCAACGCCTCGAACATCCTTCCAGCAAGGTTTCTATGTTGTTTCCATTTTCTGCAAATAAATCTTATGATACAAGAAAGTGTTCCATTTGTCCTTTGGCCAAACAAATCAGATTATCTTTTCCTTTAACTATTATCTCAAGTGAGTCATCTTTTGATTTGATATATGTTTATATTTGGGGTGGTTATGTAAAACCTCTCAAATTTAAAATATATTTTCTAAATAATATAAATAATAATAGCAATTTTTAATAAATTAAGTGTTAAAAAAATAAAGGAATCATTATTCTAATTTTTATAGGAATGTTTGGAAATAAATATTTTTTAAGAGATATTATAGTTTAAGGAGATAATAATAATAATAATAATAATAATAATAATAATAATAATAATAATAAAAGAAGTAATAGAATAGTATGAGAAAATTGGTGTGAAAAAATAATTCCTATATATACATTTACCCAAAAAATTACTAAAGAAATTAGAAAATAAAATAAAAGAAAAAAAAAGAAAAAAAAAAAAGTAAGACCCACGAGATATGCAGTCAATATCTCGCGAGTCACCCAACTTGGTGAAACCCGTTGGAAACCTAACCCATTTGTGGCTGAAGCCAAAACCCATACACCCAGTTTCATTCGATCCAAAATCCTACAAACCTTGACCAAATTCGACCGAACAAAATCCTATGCAATCCTAGTCCTACCCTCTTCCAGATTAACTTGAACTCCATTCAAATAGGAGTCTACATCAGGGAGAAAATCCAAGTAAAAATTAGATAAAAATCTAGGTATATAAACCAAAGCTTAAACCCTATTTTCCTTCCCCACAGCCGTATACACCCCCAAGTTCGAAACTCAAGAGTTCTTGGAGACTTACCAACTTCCTACGCACCTGTCGAACCACCTGACTTCATCGGAGAATCACCAGAGTGGTCACAACAACCCCAAGAACCCTGCTTGGTTCAGCCCAAAATCGACAGCCAGGTATCCCTGTTCATCATCCTGTTTCTCCTATTATATTCAATCGTTTTGCGATCCTTCGAATCACATGCATAGTCTACTTAACCCTCTTCAGGAATATGTAATTTTCTTGGAATAATATGATGATTTAGTCGATGAAAACTGAGGTACAAAACTCAAAAAATGACTGAAACATCATAGTTATAATGATAGTTTTCTTCACTTAAAATCCCAACTTGAGACAATGATTCCCGTTAGAATATTAGATATTTTAGAAATATACTTGAACAGACCTAAAGACAACATCAACAACTTCGTATTGATAAATTACTTGCAATATTGAACATTAATTCTGCTGAAAAACTCTCATAGAAAATCACAAAAAAACTACTTTTGAAACACATTACAAAGCCCCAACGCGGAGTTGGTACCGACAAATTGAACTACCCTATCACGTAATGATTGCATCGAAAAGTACATACAATAAACGTGGATGTGTGAGCTTTGAAGAAATTTGAATTGGTTGCGTGTGCGTGACGAATTCGACCTGTATCCATTGAAAGTCCTCGTATCAGCACTTTTACAAATTATCTAATTAGTTTTTACTCGCTCATTGAATCGTAACGAAACTTGCACCATTGGACTTGCAGCATTTGACTTGTCCTGTGATCCGAGTTTCGTCCGATTTTGTGACAGTCGACTGAATCGCCATTTCGTGGGCCTATGATTCGACTTGACAAGCAATTTTGTGATCGACTCACCGGAATTCAAAACTGGACATACCATTGAGTTCGTATCGCCGTTTAACATTTGTTTGACCTATAATGCACAAAATTTAGAGACTTTAGTTTTGGCATACTTTTTGGTGCAAAGTGGACCACATGTGGACCCCATTTTGATCCGAATTTACCATTTGTGTCTCTGTGTCCAAGTTGGACGAATGGGTAATATTTTTTAACTATTTTGCTCATTCTGGAAATACTGGTGATGTTTATTTCAGTTAGGACGTAACTGCTGTTAGTATATTGGTACATGTGGGACGTGCGACGGTTAGGGCGTAACTGCTATTAGTATATTGTGTTAGTGACCGTAGCAGTTATGGGCTGGACGAGTGGTGGATACGACTTAGACGATTTCATGGGGTGGGGAGGATAGCTATTAGCATAGTGGCTACTCTTATTTACTTTTCCTCTAGATACCTCGTGTCTCGGATGAGGACTAGTGCGTCGTACATTTATTTTTGTTAGGAGAGCCCTTGCATGAAAGGTCGTCCTCAATTGCATTCACATAGATGGTTAGGAGACCCCTTGTATCATGATTGCAGTATGTAGCATATTTTTTTGTATCTTGTTACGTCCTACTAAGGACCTAGTGATCTCTCCATGTATAGTTGAGCCGCAGTATCCTGAGAAGTACGGACCTGACCAGACACTACTCTTGGTGATGATGAGTCTACACAACCAGTATTTGCTTGATTTTATCTTTGGTTCTTGGACTTTGTCACGCCCCAGTTCCAAAATACACAGGACCAGGCCACGTGGCATTGGCCAGCTGACACGTCTCCGAGGATATCCCAATTTAATGGATCCTAGCGAAGCGTGCTACACTGTCCTAAATCTAACAAGTCTAAAAATATCATACAACAGGCAGAGTCTAATCTTATCCACAAATACAACAAGAAATACTGAAATGAAATACTGGAAAATAAGAACAGAGTCGAATGTCATAGTACAAACCAAAATATGTCCGGTGGGAACAAACCTACTACAAATAATGAAGCAACTGCTATCTAGATAAGAAACTCCAATCCTAGGCGGAAGGCCTACCAAGTAATCAGGTAAACAACGACGGTAGCACCTCTAGCTCCTCCTCGAGAGCGTACCTCGTCTCTACTCCAGGTCCGTACACAGTAGGGTAATACGCCTCGTCCAAATATGAAAGGGAACCAGGTCCTCAGAGGGACGTAACAAGATACAAAAAATGCATGCCATAGATAGTACTGAATAAAATAAAGGGGTATGCTAACCATCTAAGTGAATGCAATGTAAGGACAACCTTGGAACGTATAGGTAGGTATAGGCATAACGTCCATACTCCGAAGAGCATGGTATCTTTCCATGTAACGTCCATCATTTTGAAGAATGAGGTATCTGCAATGTATATACGTCCGTATCACTCCGAAGAGTGTAGTATCTGAATATAGGAAGTCATCGGATCCATGGCTCCTCTGGATACTACGGAGTCCAATGTGTGTATCCCATACGCTTATCAGTTGTCCTCCCCGCCCAATGTGGATACACAAGTCGAATACACGACGTGAATATCCCGTATCTAGATGCCAAGTCTCATCTAACTAGATCACTCTAAATTATGTGCTAATCCGTGATGCATATCGTATGCACCGATAGCTAGTCGGGTACGCGGACCCGCATCCCAACATAAATTTATCCTCGTGATGCATGTACAAGTGTCACGGTCTAGGAAGATATCAGAATATCCTCACAGTAGTAGGTGAGTCTGCTAGCAGCTAGGTCAAGTACACTACTCATCGACGTATTCGTCGACTGCACCCGAGTCAATCTCGGACGCGCACAGTTATATGTATATTGTAACATTTATCATTTAAATTAAACAGTAATACAGCAAGGTATACCTGCCTGTCCGGTAGCTGCGAATGCCAATATCATGCTCCTGAAGCCTCGACTGTACGGTACAGCAATCCTATGTATGATATAATAATATCAACATCAATCACTACAATAGTACGACCACGACACACTACTTGCAGCAATAAACTGACGCAGGGTCTTGACTGTACATCTAGTGGGACCACGTAGTACATATATTTATATATAACACCTATACATATATGTACTCAAATACATATTTAAATATAATAAAAATACGTATATTTTAATTGTACATTTTAAAATAGCATATATATATATTACTTAATAATACACCAATAAATATGTACATATACACATATTCATTAAATATATTTATATATATAAATACATAATACCATATATATAATTTAATACATAGTCATATATATTTACATATATTTAAATAACAATTTATATGTATATACACATAATGGAAAATGTACTAATATATATACTATATTAATACGCACAAGTATGTATATATTTATATACATATATATACACATATTTATTTAATACGTACTACAAATATACTAATTACACAATATATATATATATATATATATATATATATATATATATATATATATATATATATATATATATATATATATATATATATATATATATATATATATATATACACACATATTAATATATTTATTGTACACTAATATACTAAATACACAATATATATATTTATATACATATACATATACATATACATATACATATATGTAACTAATACGTACAATGTATTTAATACTTATATATAATATACCAATATATATATACTACATATATATATATATATATATATATTTATATATATTTCCAATATATATTAAATATATAATATTCCAAATACACTACAAATATACATATATATATATATATATATATATATATATATATATATATATATATATATATATATATATATATATATATATATATATATATATATATATATATATACACAATAGATATTAAATATATAATAAGGTATTTAATACATGTACATAATATATACTATGTTATACATATAATACGAACTATATATATATATATATATATATATATATATATATATATATATATATATATATATATTTATTATATACAACAGAATACAGTATATATATATATATATATATATATATATATATATATATATATATATATATATATATATAAATACATAAAACAGAAGTCATATATATATATGTATATACCCAATGCAAACCATATACTATGCATAATATACTGTATACGTATATTAAGTATGTATAACTTGGTGCAGGGGGTCGAGGTGGGTCCGCCGGGCAGGTCGTCGCCGACGAGGGTGGCCGGGCGGAGCTCCGGCACGCGGGGGGAAAGTCGACAGCAACAGCAGCAGTCGACAGCAGTTGGCACTGCGGGGGCTGTGTCGGTCGGCTGCGGGGGTAACCGGGGCCGAGAGTTGCCCGGGACGGAGGAGACCGGCTGGGGAAGATGTCGGCGGAGTATGGTGGTCGGCCGAGCTACGGTGGCGAGCTGGGTGGCGTGCGGGTGGTCTGCTCTGGCTGTGGGGGAGTTGGCTGTTGGTGAGGATGGTGGTGGTGGCGGCGGCTGTAGGTGGGGTAGTGGCCGGGGGAGGTGGTTGGAGGTAGGGGAGTGGGTGCTGGTCGGAGGAGGATAGTCGCGGGGGTGGCCGGAGGCGGTGGCTGGCCGGGGGAGGGCTGCGGGAAGTCGGGTAGGGTGAGGGCTGTTGGTGAGGGCTTTAGGAATTTCTAGGGTTTAGTTTTGGTATTTTGGGTTTTTGTGAGAATTTAGGTGAGGTAGCATGTCATATTTGTAGGTGAGAGAGAGGGGGGGGGGGGTGCCTTGGGATTAGGGCCGGCTGGGTAGTTTTCTAGGGTTGTGTGAGGGCCTCCACATGTTAAACATGTGGCTAGGATCTAAGGTATTTGAAATGTGGGGTTAGGATGTGTCCTCCAAAAGTGATGTAGAGTACATGAAAATAGGGGGAAATTATTAGTGGACCGGTCAAAGAATGGGGTTTCTCTTCTTCATGTGGTTGGGCCAATGAGAGGGGGCCACCTCATTGCTAAATTGCATAAAAGCCCCTGAATAATTAGGAAATTGCACATAATCTAGAATTGAGGATTTGATGTGACAAAATACCATATTTGATATTTTGTAGTGGACTAGAATGGTGTATGATGTTTAGTATGAGGCTTGAGGGTGTGTGTGTGGATTTGGGTTGGAGTTGGGTCTAATTTGAGTGAGGTTGGGTCACTACATTAATTAAATTATAATTAATGCACCGGGTGTTCCTAAATTAATTTAATGAATACATGTAGTCTAAATTGGGTGGGCACAAGCATCATGGGCACGGTAGGCTTAGAGTACAATAATGTCATGTTTGGGGTTGGTCAAAATGGGTTGAGGTTGGGTCTCAATTTCGATTGGAACGGACAACGAACGTAAATATGCAATTAATTTAATTTACGTACGGACGTTTGTAACGACTTTTGTGCGACTAAAATTAGGCACAAAAATCAGTATCTGGGGGTTGTACAAAGGTCATTATGGTAGGTTGGTATGTCTAGGCAAAGTGTATAGAATTTATTTCAGGGTAACAGCTAATGTAGTGTCCTAAATATCGGGACAACGGTAAGGTGTCCTAAGTAATAAAATCACTGCATAAATATTTAACACTCTGTATAATAAATTCTAATTGCATCTAATTAACCCTAATCA
Organism: Iris macrosiphon; assembly: GCA_036927795.1. NCBI lineage: Eukaryota > Viridiplantae > Streptophyta > Magnoliopsida > Asparagales > Iridaceae > Iris > Iris macrosiphon. The sequence goes on from JAYESA010000005.1 coordinate 201,007,937, forward strand.
TGCTGTCTAAGCTAATTAAACCCAAATTTTGGTCAAGGGGGTTTACAACCTTCCCTTCTTAGAGCATTTCGTCTTCGAAATTAAAACAGACATATGGAAAAACTACTGATTGAAATAAAATGCTATAACATACCTAGGCCTTCGAAGAGATAGGAAAAGCGCTGCTAAATATCGTCCTCTCGTTCCCAGGTTGATTCGTCTGGTGCATGATGCTTCCATGCGACACGAACTAGAGGGATAGTCTGGCCTCGCAGTACCTTCTCGCTTCGGTCTAGGATCTCTACTGGCTCCTCCTGGTATGACAAACTCGGGCCGACTGTGATGTCTGAATGGTCAAGCACATGACTCAGATCTGGTATGTACCTCCTCAGCTAAGATACATGGAAGACGTCATGAACTCCTTCCAGTGTCTGCGGCAAGGCTAATCTGTAAGCAACTTCTCCGACGCGCTCTAACACATCGAATGGTCCGATGTACCTCGGACTCAGCTTTCCTCTGCCTCCAAATCTGATGGTTCCTCTGGTAGGTGAGATCTTCAGGAACACATGATCTCCAACCTGGAACTCTAGGGGTCGTCGATGCACATTAGTCCAATGCTTCTGCCTGTCCTGTGCTGCTCGTAGATGCCCTTGGATCTTCTTCACCTTCTCTACTGTACGGACGACCAACTCTGGCCCTAGAATCTGTCTCTCGCCTACATCGCTCCAATATACTGGGGAATGACACTTCCTGCCATACAATGCCTCATAGGGAGCCATCTGAATGCTCGCCTGATAGCTATTGTTGTAGGAAAATTTGACCAAATACAAATGGTCCTCCCATGATCCGCTGAAGTCAAGCATGCATGCCCTCAACATGTTCTCCAAAGTCTGAATGGTGCGCTCGGACTGGCCATATGTCTGCGGGTGATACGATGTGCTGAACTTTAGGCGGGTACCAAGACTCTCTTGCATACTCTGCCCAAAGTATGATGTGAACCTCGTATCCCTGTCAGACACTATACTGACTGGTACTCCATGCAGTCGCACGATCTCCCTCATATACATGTCTGCCAAGACTTCCGTAGATTGCCCGATCCTGAAGGGTAAAAAGTGGGCAGACTTGGTGATTCGATCTACGATTACCCATACCGCATTGCGACCACTAGGACTCCTCGAAAAACCCGTAACGAAGTCCATCGTAATGTGCTCCCATTTCCACTCAGGTATCAGAAGCGGTTGAAGTAATCCGGCAGACCTCTGATGCTCAGCCTTGACTTGCTGACACACCAGACACTTCGCCACAAAGCGGGCTATCTCCCTCTTCATCCCATGCCACCAATAGTACTGTCTCAGGTCTCTGTACATCTTCATGCCTCCTGGATGGATAGAGTAGGTCGAACTGTGCGCCTCCGTCATCAGCTCCTGATGAAGCTCTCCATTCAAAACATAGAGACGATCTCCACATCTCAAAGTCCCGTCCTCGTGTATACGCTGTCCCGTCTATATTCCAGCCTCTGTCCTTTGTCGAAGTCTCTAAAATCTGGCGTCTGTCGGTAAAGCAACCTTGATCCTCTCCACCAATGTCGATTGCAACTGGAAACTCGACATATGGACGTCTACTCCGGTCATAATGACCTCTATACCCAACTGTTCTAGATCTCTCAAAAGATGTTGTTGGGTAGTCAGGAAAAATGCTATGGGTCTCCTGCTTAAAGCATCGGCTACCACATTAGCCTTTCCCGGATGGTACTACAGCTCGATCTCGAAGTCCGTCATCACTTCGAGCCAACGTCTCTGCCTCTGGTTCAGGTCCTTCTGGGTGTAGACGTATTTCAGGCTCTTGTGCTCGGTGAATATCTCTACGCGCTCTCCGTATAGGTAGTGCCTCCAAAGCTTCAAAGCAAAGATCACAGCGGTAAGCTCCAAGTCGTGGGTAGGGTAGTTCTTCTCATGGGTCCTTAGCTGCCTAGAGGTATAGGCCACAACCTTCCCATGTTGCATCAAGACACATCCTAATCCTTTCTCGGACGCATCGCTATAGATCACGAATCCTCCGGGTCCAGAAGGTATGGTCAAGATGGGTGTTGTAGTCAGGCGCTTCTTCAGCTCATCGAACATTGTCTGACACTCCTTTGTCCAGGTGAACTCCTGCTCCTTGTGGGTCAAGTGGGTCATCGGCTCTGTGATCCTTGCGAAGTTCTCTACGAACCTCCGGTAATATTCAGCAAGTCCTAGGAAGTTTCTCACCTCTGAGACATTGGTAAGGGTCGACCACGTCTCTACTGACGAAATCTTCGCGGGATCTACCGAAATGCCTTCTCCTGAGATAACATGTCCAAGAAATGCGACACGATCTAGGAAAAACTCGCACTTGCTCAGCTTGGCATAAAGCCTCTAACGTCTCAGCGTCTCCAACACTAGCCTCAAGTGTTCTTCGTGCTCCTCGTGGCTCTTCGAATACACCAAGATGTCGTTGATGAAGACTACCACGAACTGGTCCAGATACTGGTGGAAGACTCTGTTCATCAGGTTCATAAACACAGCAGGCATATTTGTCAATCCAAAAGGCATCACTAAGAACTCGTAGTGTCCATAACGAGTCCTGAATGCTGTCTTTGGAATGTCTTCCCTCCGCACCTTTACCTGATGATAGCCCGATCTCAAGTCGATCTTCGTGAACACCACTGCTCCTGTCAGCAGGTCGAACAGATCATTAATCTGCGGTAGAGGGTACTTGTTCTTGATAGTCAAAGCATTAAGGGCTCTGTAATCAATGCACATCCGGAATGTCCCATCCTTCTTTGGTACAAATAACACTGGTGCTCCCCAGGGCGATGCACTAGGACGGACAAATCCCTTGATCTGCAACTCTTCTAACTGTAGCTTCAGCTCATCTAGCTCCTTCTTCGCCAACCGGTACACATTTGAAGATACCGGTGCTGCTCCGGATACTAACTCAATAGTGAACTCCACCTCTCTATCAGGCGGTAGGCCTGGCAACTCCTCTTGGAAAACATCCTCGAACTCTGTAACAATTTTTGGGGGTGCCGTCTCCATAGCCATGTATGGTCCTGTTGTCTGTCCTACTCCTCGTTCGATGGTGCCCCGCATGTACTCGAACTTCGGGTGATCTGGCGGTCTAAAAGTGATACTACCCTTCCGGCAATCCAGTACGGCATTGTACTGACTTAACCAGTCCATGCCTAAAACGACATCGAAAGTTGGCATTGGGAGTACCAAAAATTATGCTATAATCTCTCTACCACAAACTACTACCGAGCATATTATAATAGTACTGGTAACCGGTACGATGCCTCCTCCGGTAAGAATCTTCCAACTCTTAGGTAAGGGAGAAGTAGCTACTCTATGCATAGCTACGAAGCTACTAGATATGAAAGACAGTGTAGCTCCAGAATCAAACAATGCAGTTGCAGGTAATGATACAACTAAAATGGTACCTATGATAGCTTCCCCTTCTGGTTCCTCCTCGATGGTTGCTAAAGCAAAGGCCTGCCCGTGCCTCTGCCCTCCAGCCTGCTGTCTGGCCTGGTTGAACTGTGCCTCCTGTGGGACCAAGGGTGGTCCTCTCTGAAATCCTCCGGTAGCTGGTGGACGCTGACCTCCGGTAGGGGTAGTATCCTCAAGGGTGGTACTGCTGGCCTCTGACCGGTCTGCGGTGCTGTATCTCTGCACTGTGGGCAGTCCCTGGCAAGGTGCTGGCTTGCTCCACAGATTATGCAGAGCCCGAGCTTCTTCCAGCAGTCTCTGATAATGTGTCCCCTCTTGCCACAATGGTGACAAGTCGGAAGCTCCTTGTGCTGGTACAGCACTGTCCTCTGCTGTGCCTGTGCTCCTGGACGGCGGATCGGTCCTCCTGCTCCGTGCTGGACTCTGGCTGGTGCGTTCGTGCTGGAATATCTCGCTCCTCCGCCTATGGCCTCCTGGATCCTCGCCTCTGATAGGACCTCTTCATAAGAGATCCTCGCCTGAGTAGTGGTATACCTCTACAGCTCGAAGGAAAGGCCATGGTGGAATCTCCTGGCCTTCTCCAGGTCGTTGGGTATCAGGGCGGCATCGAATCGGATGAGTCGGCTGAACTCTGCGTCGTAGGCGTCCATGGTCAAATTTCCTTGCTCTAGGTGCAGGAACTGGGAGTATAGGGCATTCCTGACAGTAGCGGGGAAATACTTCGTATTGAAGTACTCCAGAAACTCCTCCCAAGTCTGCGTCTTGCCGATGCTACACTCCATGGAATCCCACCAGTGATGGACGTTGCCCTTGAGTTGGGCCCTCACTACGGTCATCCAGAGGTCTGAATGTAACTGCGAACCCTCCAGTAGCATCTCCGTGTTGGAGACCCAATCCGAGATCTCCTCTGCAGTTTCCTTGCCCGAAAAGGTTTCTAGGCCCATCTAGCGAAAGCCTCGTACAGTGCCCACTGGCTGGACAAGTGCAGGTGCTGGTGCGGGTGCTGGGGAAGGTGTCCTCTCTAGTACCGCCATCAGGCTCTGTCTCAGAGTCTCAGTCTGCTGCCACTGTGCCTGCATCATCGCCTAGAAAAACTGGAACATCTAGGGCTGTCCCTCCGATGGTGGCATCTGGGGTGGAAATGGCGGAGGTGGTGGTAGTGGTATCTCCGGCTCCATCATCGGTGTCTCCTCGGATGCCGGCCTCTTGATCTGTGGCATCGGCGTAGCCCTCGATGTCTGTCCCTCGAAGTGCTGCATCGGGACAGTCTGAGAAGTCTGGCCCTCTGGCTGCTGCATCCTGTCGTCGGGAGACGTCTGGTGCCAGTGTATCATCGGGGCCTGGGGGATCACCAGTGCTTGTGGCTGAGGCTGCTCTCCGGGTGGTCCCTGGGATGTCTCCTCCCTCGGTGCGGTGGCGGATGGCACTATGGCACCATATGCCTCGCGTCCACTACATAGGTTCATCTTGCTGTAAGAGATAGAACTTCATTAAAAAGAGTACAGAATCAATCAAACATGATGCAAATATTTTAAAATACGGAAGAGGTTCAAAGGCGTAATCAAGTAGATGAGACCTAGTAATTTTCTATCCTATTGCAGGCTCGCTGGACACGTTACCATACCACAAGCGATAAATATTGTTCTAGACCTGGATGGGCCACCACTAAAACCATGTCACGCCCCAGTCCCAAAATACACTGGACCAGGCCACGTGGCATTGGCCAGCTGACACGTCTCCGAGGATATCCTAATTTAATGGATCCTAGCGAAGCGTGCTACGCTATCCTAAATCTAACAAGTCTAAAAATATCATACAACAGGCAGAGTCTAATCTCATCCACAAATACAATAAAAAATACTGAAATAAAATATTGGAAAATAAGAACAGAGTCGAATGTCATAGTACAAACTGAAATATGTCCGGTAGGAACAAATCCACTACAAATAATGAAATAGAGTACCGAAGACAGAAATAAAGAGTGCGACTGAAGCAAATACTATCTAGATAAGAAACTCCAGTCCTAGGCGGAAGGCCTACCAAGTAATCAGGGAAACTCCGACGGTAGCACCTCTAGCTCCTCCCCGAGAGCGTACCTCATCTCTACTCCAGGTCCGTACACAGTGGGGTAATATACCTCATCCAAATCTGGAAGGGAACCAGGTCCTCAGAGGGACGTAACAAGATACAAAAAATGCATGCCATAGATAGTACTGAATAAAATAAAGGGGTGTGCTAACCATCTAAGTGAATGCAATGTAAGGACAACCTTGGAACGTATAGGTAGGTGTAGGCATAACGTCCATACTCCGAAGAGCATGGTATCTGTCCATGTAACGTCCATCATTTCGAAGAATGAGGTATCTGCAATGTATATACGTCCGTATCACTCCGAAGAGCACGATATCTGAATATAGGAAGTCATCGAATCCGTGGCTCCTCTGGATACTACGGAGTCCAATGTGTGTATCCCATACGCTTATCAGTTATCCTCCCCTCCCAATGTGGATACACAAGTCGAATACACAACGTGAATATCCCGTATCTAGATGCCAAGTCTCATCTAACTAGATCACTCTAAATTACGTGCTAATTCGTGATGCATGTCGTACGCACCGATAGCTAGTCGGGTACGCGGACCCGCATCCCAACATGAATT